>CM031234.1:510927870-511527870 GCA_018340775.1 Taxus wallichiana var. yunnanensis
TCACTACCCTATGGCTTTCCTCCTATTACCCACGGCTTGTTCCAGTCTTTCGTGGCTATCTCCTGGTTTCAAAATTATTTCCTTAACTCTACAACTATCTCAAAATGCGATGAAGAACCCTGTCAACATCATCCCCGACTTAAACCTTGTCTCGTCCTCGAGACAACAACTGATGAAGAACCCTATCCTTTTCTCCAAAATTGTTATGTAGGCATCAACCCCGAACTTAGATGTTTGGCGTAGGGAAAGGTTCCCTCACTTGACTCGCCCGACTAGAATTATGGGACACCAACTATGGAGGGTAAGAGCATCAACCCCTAGAAACTTAGATGTTTGGTATAAAGAATTTTTTTCACTCGAATCGTTCGATTTGGGTATGTGGGACGCCCTACCTCTTACTCTTATTTAGGGTGGAGCAGAGGGGATGTACTTAGTTATTTGTGGCATAATGTTCTTCTCAAAAGTATACCACAATTCTATATGGGCGTTTATTTACTTTTTCCACTCTTGTATTTGTGCATTATTTTCCGGATTAACTCAATAATATCGATGGTGTTGACTTTGTTTGTACTTGACTACATCTATTTTGGGTGGCGGCCAGCTCTTACTACATTTGAATGATGGCTCTATCTAGTGGTGTGCTGCATTCTTTCATATCGAGTATCTTTTCATTCTGCACCCTTTGCTGCATTTGATACTTTTTAGTTAGTTTGGATATACTTATTCTTTGGGTGTCATCCTTATCCTTACTGATATCATATGTTGTTGATTCTATATGAATTTGTTGTTCCAACTTTTCTAGCTCTATTTTTTCTTTCTTAGTTTCACTAGGCCATCCAATTGTATAAGTGTAATAGGCCGCGACATTTTGTAACTTTGTCTCCAACTTAGTTACCGTGACTTGTAATTATTTCCTTCTTTTCCGATTCTCTAGACTCGTGGCTTAAGGATTTGTTGTTTATATTCTTCCACAACACTTTCACAGATCTTCTTCTTTTCTAGCTCCAAATTAATTATATCTTATTTTAATATATCCATTACTACTTTTTATGTTTGTATTTCTATCTATAGATTGGATGCAATAATGATATGTGTCTTTGTTATTTGGATAGATGATAATATATTTTGCATTGCCTCTTCTATGTCAACACAACGTTGCATCCAATCCTATTTGGCACTTTTTTCTAGCACTTGGCTACAAGTTGTTTTTGATAAAGGGGCGAGTTTCTCTAAATTGACCTTATAGACCTTTGTAGTTTGTTCCACTACCCCTTACTGCAATTGTATTGATTTCTCCTTTTTCCATTGTTGCAGTGCTTGTTTGATCTTTGCTTAAGAATCTCTCGGGTACTTGTGCTAGTATCATACTTGTGGATGTTTCTAAAGCTGATATTGATGGTAGTGTGTTCTTTCGGTCTTGTTCCTTCTTTTCTTTTTCCTCCTCCTTCATCTCTTTTTCAACCTTCTTCTTTTTCTTTCCATGCTTTCTCCTCTAATTCCTTATCTTTTCTTTGCTTTTCTTCTTCTTCCTTTTGTTGCTTTTGTTGTCCCCTTCTCTCTTTTTCTTTCCTTTCTTCTACTTCTTCTTTTTCTTTCTTTTCCTCTGCTTCCTTCTCTTTCTTCTCTCTCTTCATGTTCCTTCTTTTCTTTCTATTCTGTTTCCTTCTTTTTTTTCTTTCTTTCTCTTCTTCTTTTTCCTTCCTATCTTTATCTTCTTTCTCCTTCTTTTCTGTTTCCTTTTCTTCTTCTTTTCTATCTCCTCTTGTTATTTCTTTTCTTTCATTTTTCTTTCTTCTTTTATCTTCTTCTGTTTGCCTTGTTCTTCTTGTTATTTTTTTCTTCTCTATTCCTTCCTTTTGTTTCTTTGCTTACACTTCTTGTTCTTTTTTTCTCGTTGTTCTAGTTCTTTTTTCTTCTTTTCTTTTTTCTTTTCTCTACATCCTCTATGGCCTTTTTCTTTTGTTCTTCTTCTGCTATCTTCTTAGTTGCCTCTAGCTCCTTTTTTTTTCTTCTTGCTCTTTCTGTTTTTCTATTTTTATTTTTTCTCGTCTCGCGGTTTCCACGACTTTTTGTTGTTTTGCTTCTAGACTTTTCCTTTTCTTTTCTTCCACTTTTTGCCCGTGTGTATCTTTAGATGTTTGGGTTGTGGCCTTTATCACTTCCTCTTCCCTTTCTTTTCTTGCTTTAATGAGTAATCCAATGAGTTCTTCTACCTATTTTATGTGGTTTTGATCCAGTGAGTCTTTTTCTTCTTGAGCTTCAAGGCTGTTTTTTCTTTTTTCAAAGGATTGTTTCTTCTATTTCGATTTGTTCTTGGATTTCCTTGACTAATCTAGGTGGAAGTAATTGAATGATATCACCTATTACCAAGCCAAAATTTTCCAAGTAGTAGTTTATGGCTTCTATAGCCATTTGTTCCTTTCTTGTACTGGATTCATATTCTTGGGCTACTTGGGAAATGCCTCCTGGAGATATACATTTCTTATAATACGCATAGGCTATTTTTGTCAAACCTGTTTCTATCCATGGCTCTGCTTCCTTTGAAAATTGAGGTTCGATTAATCCCATGTGGATGTATTGGTGATGGGGTATATGGGGTCTCTTCTTCTTCTAACTCTAAAATTTCTTCTACCTCCTTAGATTCTTCCTCTTCTTCTTCGTATTAGCATTTGTGACTTGTTTTAATTTCCTTTTGCTGCCAATGCTTTCTAGCATTTGGTGGCATGTGCTAAAGTAGTAGTAGGGCCTTTTTCATTTTATATGTTTTAGGACCTCATTTTCTTGATTCTATTTTTCCATATTGGGTTGGGTATTTCGCTTGTATTTTTCCCATGTTTCTTCAATAACATCATCAAAATTGGGCATTTTTTGTTTCCTATGATCTATAGGTGGATTTCTCGATTGCTTCAACTGATGTGGCTACTAGTTCATCAGAATCCTCATATGGTAATGGAGGTATGTGTTCTATGCGTGGAAATGTGGGCCAAATGAAGGTATAATTAATGTTAGTAATGAAGTAAACCTCTTTCTCATATCATGCCACTATTTGCTCTGAAACCCATGCCCTATTTCCAATTATTTTCCTTATTTTGTTTACCCACCCCAATAAAGATGTAATTTGGTTGAATGCATCTAAATTACTCATATGTTCCCAAATTTTCTTAGCCACCAGTGTATCTAACTACCATTCCACCAATTCCACTTTGTTGGGTAGGTTTTTGTGAAGTACATAACTAAACATATTAATATTGATCCATAGAAAAATGTGTGCTTTCCTTCTTTTATTTTCCTTGTGTTTTCATGAAATTCGGAGGCCAATAATTCAGCTAGGTTATATTCTGAATGTAAATTCACCATGTCTAGGGATAATTGTGTGCTAAGTCCGTGGCGGCGCCATCTTCTATATTAGTGTGATAAATCTTTAAGCATATGGACTTAGCGGCATACCCGAGTGTATGATTAGTAATGTCTGCAATGCGTACTCTCGCACTTTGACTTCGTTAATCCCATCACCAAGTCTTATATCTTTCAATGTCGTATTCTTATTTGTAATTTCTAAGCATCCTTGTGCCCATAATCCCTTAACCCTAGCCATAAATTCTATATCAATATGGTGCAGTTGATCCAAATGCAACATCTGGTTGTGTATCCAACTCAAAAGAACATGAATTACATGATCTCGCACTAGGGAAATATAGATTTTGACTCCATGCACGATATTCAATTCATTGATCACCTTGGTAGTATTTTAATATACTAGCTACTATGTATTAGGGTATTCTATTACGAGTAATGCTCTATCTACCTTGAGCAAGTGTGTGTGGATGTATTAGGCAATTTTAGAATGAATATACTTTTGTAAATCTCGTGTATGGGTGACTTTTTAGGGAATATGTGAAAATGCACCCTCTAGATCATGCTTGTTTCTATCGTCATGGAATGCTTCATGAATTTTGGCTTTGGGAGCTCTGCTCTTGTGACCTTAACTAGATTGTCCATATTTTCCTTTTGAGTTTTCCTAGCTCTCTTCTTTGTACTTTCGTTACTAAATCACTCTATCTATTTGTTAGCTTTGTATGCCTTAGTTTGTTCCGAGTCGACGCATTTTATAACCTCTCTCTTTGCACCTACCGCATTTATTACATGTTGGTGGAATAACTTTTATTTTTATGCTACTTCCGTTTTACATTCAACGTATTTTCGGTGTTCCGTGGCTTTGTTCTTTTCTTCCTTCATCCTGTGTCTTTTCTCTTTTCTTCCTTCCACGGTTTTTATCATCCCTTCATCGCATGGCTTACTCCTTTCTTTCTTACGTGGTTTTTTCTCATTCCTTCATTCCGCAGATTTCCTTATACTACATATTTTTCTTTGCGTCATTCCACGGGTATCCTCTCTTCACGTTTCTTCTTTTCATTTTGTTTTTTCTTTATTGCGCAGTGTATGACCCCTTTATGGATTTTCCTTCTCCTTATTGCATGTGTATTATTCCACCGCAACTCTTCCTTTCCTTTGTTTTTCTTACTTCCTACATTTATTAGAGTAAGGATGCCCTTGCAGGGGTTTTCATCCTACCCTCATCCCATCCACTGAATTATCGGTTTGACATGATATGCGATTTTTTTTTTATTTCTATTATTTATTTTTATTTTTATTTTATAGATTTTTCTTCTTTCTCAAGTATTGTATCTTTTTAGTCTGGCTCCATTGACATATCTTGGTATTTCCTTTTGTTGTAGAGTTTACAATTTTATGGCTCCTTAAGGTAGGATCTCTTTGACAATGTATGGTCCCAACCATCTTACTTTGAGTTTACTAGGGTGCTTTCCACTTATTATCATATAATAACACCTTATCCCCAACATCAAATTCTTTTCTCTTTATGTGGCAGTCATGCCATGCTTTTTGTCTTCTTTTTTCTTGAGTTTGGTTATATGCAGCTATGAATCTTTTCTCATCCAACTTTCTAATTTAATCAACCTCTCATGAAGTGAAGCATCTTCGTTCATTCTAAATTTTACTGCTACCCTCAAGCTAGGAAGCAAAAATTTATAGGGACCGTGAATTCTAGTCCGTACAATAATTGAAAGGTAGAGTACTTAGTTATTCTCTTATATCAGTGCGGTATGCCCATAGAGTCATGTTAATATCTTTAAATCCTAGTTTACCTATTACAAGGAACATATCTTCATGAGAAATTTCTCTAAAACTTTGTTAAATGCTTCGGTTGCTCCATTTTATTGAGGATGGTAGGGTGTACTTCTTTTGTGATTTATCATAAACTGACTCAACAAATCCTTGATAGTAGCATTGAAAAAGTGTTTCCCTTGATCATTGGTAATGCTTAAAGGGAAACCAAAATGTGTAATGATGTTCTCATATAGAAACCTTGTTGCAGTATTTATAGTACAATATTTAGTGGGAACTACCTCCACCCATCTTGTCAAATATTCAGTTCCTGTGATGATAAACCTAGCTTGTGAATGTTTCGCGGTTGGCTTGATTGGTCCAATAAAGTATATAGCCCAATTTTCAAAGGGAGCCAATGATAACATTGGTTTGAGAGTAATTTCATCACGGGAATTTGGTTTGCATAATCTTTGACACATATCAAAATATCTCGCATGTTTGTGGGCATCTTTAAATAGTGCATGCCACCATAACTCGATATGAATACCTTTCTTGTTTTTTGATCTCCTCCATTATGGCCTCTTGCTACTCCTTCATGAGCCTCTGCCAAAATGTTCTTCCTCTCATGTTCTAAGGCTACTCTTCTGAGAACATCCTCATGACCTTTCTTGTATAATTGTCCTTGAATCAAGGTGAATGGGAATGCTCTACTTAACATAATTCTTTTCTATTGTTTGGTGTAGTCAGCTGGAAATCCCCTTGTGGTAAGTAACTGGGCTATTTCATATAATTCTTTTAGAATTGCTTCAACTCTAAATAGGTGAGCACTAGGAAATCATCATCTATTGGTCCTTCATCCTCTCCATTTTCTATTCTAGATAAGTAATTTGGCCCATTGTTTAACTTTCCGGCTTAATAACCACAATAAAATCAAATTCTTGAAATAACATCAACCACATGCAAATTCTCCCTTACAAAACTAGTTTGTTCAATAAATACTTCAATGGTTCATGATCTGTATAGAACACAAAATAAGTAGCCAAAAATATTGGTGGTATTTCTGTAAAGCATATACCATGCTTAGTGCTTCTCTCTGTTATAGAGTAGTTCCTTTCAGCTTTGGCCAGTTTTCTACTTGCAAAATCCACTAGGTGATCCATCTTATCTCTTGGTTGTGCCAATACTACACCAATTTCAATTCTTGACACATCTACATGAACGTGAAAAGGGACCTTCTAATATATAAAAATTAGGATAGGTGCATGCAAAATTTTATCCTTCAAGATTTCAAAGGCATCAGCACATTCTTTTGACCATGGTATTTATTTGTTCGTCCTCTTCTTTAATAATTCTTCCAATGGTGCACTTATCTCTGCATAATTTTTGATGACACCCTATAGCCCATAATTATTCTCACATCCTTTTGTGTTTTAGGTGGTGGTAGATTAACAATCACTGAAGTATTCACTGGATCAATCAATAATCCTTCTATGCAGATTATATGTCCTAGAAGCATGTCAAACGAGGTAAAGAAGATACATTTTTTCAAATTCAATGATATCTGCAACACTCTACATTTTTGAAACATCAGTCTTAACGCTTGTATATGATTTTTTAGTAATCCATATACTTTGTCCAGTCATCAAGGTATACTTCTAAAAAATCATGAATGAATTCTTTAAAAACATTTATCATAATCTTGCTTTGAATACTGTTGGTGCGTTTTTGAGCCTAAAGGGAATAACAAGTATACATGAATGACCCCCATTTGGTTGCAAAAAGTAGTCTTAGGCTGATCCTTAGGAGCAATTCTAACTTGGTGATATCCAGAGAACCCATCAGTAAATGAATACACCTCTCTTCTAGCCACATTTTCTAACACTTCTTCTATAAAAGGAGTTGGAAAGGGATCATGTACACAAGCTTTGTTTAACTCCCAGTAATCCACACATATACGGATCTCTCATGTCTTTTTATTTTGGATCACCATTGGGCTAATCCATTCTGAATCTTCAACTAGTTTAATGATCCCTGAATCCAACATTTTATCCAATTCTGATTTTACTTTCACCTTGAGATTTGGATTTAATCTGTATGGTCTTTTCTTTAGTGGTTTAAATCCTTATTTAATTTGAATTTTCATTGTCCCCACTTCCTCCTTTATGCCACGTAGCTCCTTGAAGTCCTTAGGAAGATGTCTTGGAATTATTTCAGTAGTTCTACTACTTTTGCAACTTCCTCATCTGACCAATAATCTCCTATTTTGGCCTACTTCTATTCTCCATTGATTCCAATATTTTATGTTCTTAATTTTAGAGGCTGATAACAATATTTGTCTTCTTTAGACTTAGTCTCCACTACTTCCCTTTCTCCTTCAATTGTTTTGTATTTTAAATTCTCAGGATTTTCTTTTTCTCTTGTTTTTCTACTGCAAAGCAAAATTCCATCTCTAAATTTTTGTTTAGGTTTTCGTGCCTTGGAGGTTCTTTGGTTTTTGGTGTCTTTTATGAGTATTGCTCCATGGCCACTTCTGGGGTCAGGAATAGAAAATTCCTAATATTTTGTAGTTCCCAAAGGATGTTTAGGTCTCGCATCCCAAAAGTTAAAAGTATGGCAAAACATTTGACGATTTGGTCCCAATTTCTTGTTTCTCTTCTGAGCTCCTGGTGCATATACCAAGATCGTGGTATGGGTCCAAGAGTCCATATAAATAGTTATGTCCATACCAATGAGGAATGTTCTCCGAAGATACGTCAATTCCTTTCATAGATTTGGATGTGTCTTTGAGGGTCACTTTCACTAGTGTATTATGGTATTACCGTGTAGTAGCCTTCAATCTCTAAATTCCTTGTTTTAAGCAATGTGGTTACCAAATTCTAGTGAGAAATGTTTGGTTTAATCACATCCCACAAACCTAGGGCATTAATTGTTAACATGTCATCTAGAGCTTCCATTCTTGCTTTCTCATTCGGAATATTCGCTCCATTTTCTCTATATAACCCTCTAAGTCTCCAAATCCTAAATACTTAGGTAAAGTTTGGTGAAAAGCCTCATGACTTAATCTATATACCCTTTTTATTGGAATTTCTTCTATTTCTTCTTTGGCGGAATAATATCCATATTCTTTCTCAAATATATCTTTTACAAGACAAAAATGTCATCCGCGGCATCATCTAGTGTAATTACCCGCAAGGTGGTACTCTTCTTGCATAATGTATTTTTCCCCGTGTTCTAGATTCCGAAATCCATATATCCATGCCTCTAAAAATTGTCTAAATATTCGGTGGAAAACTCAGGTCTTGGTGATATTTCTCCATCGAGTTTGGTTTAAAGTCCTTTTCAATATTATAAAATTTGTTCAAGGGATATACTCCTTGGATGTCGTCAAAATTTTCTTTTTTTGTATCATGCCATATTTCTTTAGCCTGTGTAACACTCATCCCTGCATATAATGGTACATGTACACAAATTCCATATGCCTATAGTGTTACTTCATCTCCTTTCAAATTTAAAGTTCCATTACATCGACAAACCATTCTAGGGCTAGAATGGCATTGTAAGATGGGTTTATAACCAAATTTTCAACGACTTCAAAGTTCACCAACTTCTTAATTCCCATGAAGTTTACTTCAACATTATTTAATGCACCTATTGGTTGTCTTGATGATCCATCTGCTAATCCAATGAAGTATTTACCAGTTCTAGGGGCGCTTTGCCTAATCTTTCCTGTAGTTTTTGACATCATATTGAAATTTGCGCCAAGATCAAGTAAAACTTTGGTGATGGTAGTGTCAACTATGTCTACATCCAAATAGATGGAAGATTTCCGCCATGTTATTTGAGTACGAAAGACATTTCTTTTCCACCGATGAGGTCTTGCTTTAATTCTTCAAACATTACAAGTTTTGTTTTCCTTGTTTTAATATTTGTTGAATTGTTGCAAATTCTTTGTAAGACCATGTTTAATTGTCAGTCTACCTATTTCCTTTAGAACAAAGATCTCTTCCTCCTTAAAGAAATTATTTTCTATTTCTTTTTGAGTTTTTTCTTTCTTTACTACCTCTCTACTTTTATCCACCTCTTTATTATGAAGGTCTTGTCTGATCTCTTTAAAATCCCATTCTTCTCCACCAGATGAACTTTCTTCTTGGGGTAGTCTGATTATTTTCTTCTTTCTAGGTATAATTTCCTTCCTCGTGACACTTCTAGTAGTAACTATGACCCTATATCTTGGTTCTTTAATACTTTTTCCTGATTTGGATGCTTTCCTTCTTAAATATCTTTCCTTAGCATCCTCCTTATTCTCATTTTCTGGTCTACTCCTTGAGCTAGACTCTCTCTCTTATCTTTTGCTATTGTCTCATCATCCCATGGTATCTTTGTAATGTGTTGGACACTCTTTTGTGTGTCTCTTCCCAAGGCCTTTGTCTTAGTACCTCCATTCCTATAGAATTGAGCTGCTTTGGGACAACTGAAAGAATCACGATCTCTTTCATGATAGAAACCACAAGGAACAAGTTCTATGTAATTCCTAGCTAGGTGTCCATCTTGACCGCACTTGTAGCTTGAGCAGCTTCATTGGTATTCTATCTTGATAAACTCCTCCTTGATTGTCTTTATAGCCTCTTTGGTATCCTCCATCATTATATCCTTGGTATCTGTTGGAGCTCAAATATGCACTCGCCCACAGTCATGTAGACAACTTGGGATTTGAGATAACATGGGACTGTCTCAGTAAGCCATGGGACTTAAACTAAGACAAACCTGGAGAAGGTCAGCTCCTCTACCTACTACTAATGCTAAACTAATCCTAAAAATTGAAATGCAACTAACTACTAATGCCAAGAGACCGAGGAGAGAGAGAGTGCATGAAATGAAATCCTAGACTATGGAGGTGATAACACCAAAACAAGGGTTGAAGAGATTCCTAGTGAGTGAAAATACGAAGAAAACGAGGAGAGAGGGACAAAAATGCCACAGGTCAAAACCACATTAAGATCCCCATTTTCATGGAACACAACAGATCTGGGTTTTGCAAAAGAATAAGATATGCACAATACATTTGCAAATGTAATAAAAGGAAAGAAATGTAACTCAACTTGAGCTAGGGAAAAATAACTACAAAACACAAATTTTATTGCTCAAAAGGATGCACAATCCATTACAAAGTAGACATAAGACAAGAAATATTTGCAAAAGCTCGATTCAAGGCCTACAACTCATAGAAAAAGCTTCTGGAAAAATTTGGAAGAGTTCCTTTACAATTCTCAGAAAATTCCCCAAAAATGAGGGGGTCGATTACATTATATAGGAAAATTTGTCCCACCTACCCTGCATTAAAACCACGACAATGTTGAACAACCTCAACTACCATCATCAATGTGCTACTCGCAGGTGATATTTCCTAATGGCCTATTTAACATATGGGTCAACTATCATATCTGGGTTGGGCACCCATCTATCTATTGAGCCATATAAATTGATTAGGTCATCCAACTTCTAGGCTGTACGATTTGAAGTAATCGCCCAACCGGATGACTGTCATCTTTACATCGTGGGTCATCGAACCTCATAGGTTGGATGACCGTCTATCATAGTCCATACAAACTTAGGGGTTGAACGGTCATCCAAACCCATACCATATAATGTGCCACCCAACCATCCTCGTAGCCATCTAACCTATTTGTACATTATCTAAACACTTTGAGTTGTTGCCTAGTTACTTTATCGATCCGTCCAACCAAGGGGGTTGGGTGAATGTCTATCCTCTGGGCTATACACCGTCCTACATTTTGGGTTGGATGATTGTCCATATCTACCATCCAACCTTCCTTCCTTACTAAGGGTTGGATGTTTGTCTAACCTATCACCCTTCTAACCTAGGCGATAAACCTACAACCCGTCCATCCTTTCCGTACATCTCCTTTCTGTTGCCGTCCCCTAACCACCGAATAACTTGGTGACCATTCCCATAGCTCGGTAGCTTGCTGCAAGTTAAGACCAAGTCAACTGAGTCAAAACACCATCTTTCTTTGTCTTTTGATATTTGGAGATAAATTTTGATGACCGCTAGAACGTCACAAGCTTGTACTTCAAATTTTGACTAGGTTATCCAAATTTGCGGGGTGAAAATTTGAGATAACAATATCCTCTTCCTCTTTGGTAATTATCATATCCTTCTTGATACCCTCCTCTATAACCTCCTTTATATCATCCTCGATAATCTCTTCTATACCCTCCTCTAAAACCTTTGTGGTATCCTCCTTCATAGTATCCTAGATAATTAGGATTATAGTTGTTCCCCGATAACCACCTCCAAATTAAGGTTTTCCACCTTACCGATTTTGATACTAAGGACCAATTATTGCTGGTTGTGAAGGTGGTGGATTTAATGCAGTTGTTGGTTGTGAGGGAGGAGGAGGGGTAAGAGTTATTGCTGGTTGGGAGAAAGTTGGATGGAGTGTACGCAAGATGCCCCAAACAAAAAGGGATCACAATAATAATAAAAACTATGGTGCTGACTCCAATATCACATCGATAGAGGATAATCATGATCTCAACAGAGACAAGATACAATGTTCTATGGACCAGTGAGTGGGTGAAGATCACTATAGAATGGATACAAAACTACGATGACCAATGGGTCATAGGAAAACATCAAAGTATGTGCAAATAAATGTGAAAGGTATGCAAAATACTTCATATACAAGGAATCGAGTGAAAAGGTATGCATTAACAACCAACACTCCATCCAACTTCCTCCCAACCTACCCATATGAAAAGGTATGCAAAATCCTCGCTTAAACTCCATTCAACTTCCTCTCATATGACCCATGGACGATTCACGACCCAAGCCCATTTGGTATCATGAAGTCCACTATTGTAAATATTATTAAGTCAAAGGTCAGGACATTAAGAAGTGTTGTTCCTTCAAAGATCACATCTAACAACTTATAAATCAAGGGGATATCCAAATAGATAGCTCCACCACTTCACCTAGCCAACCCTTGACGTAACTAAGAAAATTTTCCTAATCAACCACCAACAAATCAAGCTACCCCTTTTACATCTCAACTACCAAATGCTCACACCATTAATCAAGATCTCATCTCATCAATGACTCTATATGTTCATACATTAGTTGTTATTCCCACCCCTTATTCAACACCTATCATATCCATGACTATCACACCTATGTCAACTTCTATTACCTATCCTATACCTATGCCTACTCTTACCCTTACCACATCCGCATAAACTTTGACTATACCCCCTACTTCATCCACTTCAATCATGCCCCAATCTATCACATCAGATTCATCCTCACCACCTATGTCTACAACCATCTCAACCATACCTGCTATCACTACATCCCAATCTCCCACATCTACATCAAACACACCTATTACTACACCTACATCACTCATTTCCACATCAATCCCAACTACACTCATTTCTACCACATATACCTCTACAACCCCACTTATAACTATCCCAATACCTATCTTGATGCATGTACCTACATATTTACATATGAATACATCATGCATTCCATCCCAATCTTTCCTCACTTACATCCCTTTCTATCACAACTACATCCATATCCACTACATCAACAATCCTACTTACATCTACCTTGGCGTTTTTGTCACATGTACCTACATCTTTGCCTATGGCCACATCACCTATCTCATCCCAATATCCTACACTTAACCCTTTAATATCAACCTTATCCAAATCTATAACCGCTGTCACACCAATCACGTATCTTCCATTTGTAAACATATGAACGACACCTCTTGAGACATTCATGGAGCAAGTACCTCTACTTAAGACAAACACAAGAGGGATTCATTCTCCCTCTACCAAATCGATTGTTTCTACATCAACAAATCCAAAATATACACCACAATCTTCAAATCCACCGGTTGAGATTATAGTTACCCCGCCAAGGGTAAGAATTCTCAATCCAAATCTAAGACCCATGGTAAACATTCTTAAAAGTCTCCCATGCACCCCCGTAAGCAATTAGACCTTACCTCTCCTTAGCAATCTAATATTACAAAATCCATCCCAAGCACACCTTAATCCATTATAGGGTCAGCCCCTTCATCTAAGACACCTCCCCACATTCAATCCAAATTCAAACAATCTAATCCCCCTCCCAAGATTGATTCATCTTCCAAGATGCCTAATCTATCCTTCTAATCTACATCCGCACCCATCAAACCTAAATCCAAGTCAAGATATCCTATCAAAACCCACAAGATCTATCTTCCTTCCAATACTTCAATTGGGTCCTATGTAGATACCCTTTGACATTTAATTCAAATATCTGCCATCATGCTTCCTCCCATTAGACATTTTAATCCTTGAAGTAAGAAGACATTATGATTTAATCCCAATTGCATTTATGCCTATCACCGTATTGTGGGTCATGATGTTGAGCATTGTAAGGCCTTTCAGACTCTTGTCCATGATCTTGTTGAGAAAGATGACTTTCTCATCCAGAAAATCCATCCTTCTCCATCCACCGTGACCAATCCAACTCCAATTTTTAACTTTTTCATCCATCAAATCCCCTCCTTCATCCACACCATCCCTTAGCATCTCTCCTGCACATATCATTCCTCCTAAAGATATTCCTCCCTTGTTCATCGATATTGTTTTCCTTTCCAATCATCCCTATGTTCCCCAACCATATATCTAATCTAAATCCAAAGGAATGATTGACACTCCTTCTATGACGATCCCATTTAAACTCCTTCAAACCCACTAACTAATCCGTGTCTAATTTGTCCAAAGTGATATAATCTCTTTCACTAGGGGAGGTGGGGCATCCTCACCTCATTTTTAACCCCCTCATGTCTAAGCATCCCATCCACATCAATCCAAACAACCCCCCTTGACGTTGGGGTACTTCACTTTGACATTGTTTTAATCTCATCCGATCTTACCCAACCCATCTATTTATCATCTTAGCCCACCTTTGTGGCCATGTTTGTGCCTCTCTCGGGGCACCATACCTTTTTTTTTAAAGCCCACATTTGTGGCCATATTTGTGCCTCCTTTGGGGAACCTTCCCTTTCAAGTCCACCCTTGTGGCCATATGTGCCTCTTTTGGGGCACCATATTTCCTTCCTTCTCATCAAAGTCCATGTTGTGGCCATATTTTTCCTCCTTTGAGGGACCATTCCATCTTCATCAAAAGTCCACCTTTTTGGCCATACTCATGCCTCTCCTAGGGCACCATATTTTTCATTCCAAATTCCACCATTGTGGCCATATTTTTCCTTCTCTTGGACCATTCATACCTATCCTAAATCCACCGTTGTGGTCATGTTTGTCCCTCTCTTGGGGGACCACTTATTTTTCATCACAAGCCCACTCTCGTGGCCATCTATCTGTCTCATTAGGGACATATATTTTTACTTCCTCAAGGGTAGTACATAGTTTTTATCTTCACTCATCTATCTCATTGTATTTCATCTTTCGTAAGCTCTCATCCTATGACTCAATTTTAATCAAGACATTGCATGGAAAGTTTTCCCTCCCTTGATGGTAAACCGAAAGTGGAACCACTTAACACTTCACGCTTGTGACCATTCTACTTTTAGCACACTACCAGTGAGCTCTTAGTTGTATCTTTAGACCATCTCTCCATCATTAGCCTCTTCCATCTTTCATTGTGATGATTTGGAATTATATGGTCTTCCATCACTTTCCTAGATATGACCTTAAATATGGGCACCACGAATTTTCCCATAGCATTTTCCTTATGGATAGGTTCTCCCTCCTTGGTGAGAACTCCACAATAATTACATCCATCACCCTCTTATTCACCTATTGGAACCATGCAAAGGGTCCAACGGGCATTACTTGTACATTTATTATCCCCTCTTAAGTGGTCTACTTAGCTAGTCCTAGCTCTCCCCATGTAAAAATACAAATTCATGGATGCTCAAATAAAAATCAAAGTTATAAAAATAGACTAATCCCTCAAGGACAGTTGTTCATGCGAAAAAAGAAAAAGAAAAATAAAAGCATGCAAATCAAAGTCAAAAGTAAAATCAAAAGAAATAGACTGATCCCTTGAAGGATGACTATCATATTATTCTTGCCATCTATATTTTGTAAAAAGTAGACCATACCCTCGAAAGATGGCTACTCCTCATGGAATTTGAAGGATTCCCACATCGATCAACCTTCCATTTTATTAGCATCCTGAGAAAAATTCCCGCATCGATCATCTTTCTTCTAGTAGAATTCCCTCATTGATCAATTTGCTCTTTCCCCTTCCCAGAGTTGGGGCATAGTTTTAGGGAACACCACTTTTGGAGAATCCTCTTCCTGCATACAAGTTACATCTCAAAATCCTTTGTTGTGTCGACATTAGGTGTATGAGTTCATTTCATCCTTGTTTCTCTCACAATATTTGGCATAACTAACTATTGTTGGTTATATGCTAACATCATTTTTGGTCGCATATGTCTTGCATTACTTGGACCCCCTCTTGTTTACCTCCAATGCAGTTGGAGGAATCCTTTCCTTGCACGTTCCTTGATGATGTAATGTCATTCATACCCATAGGTCACCATTATTAAGTCACATCTCATCCAAATATCACCTAATCTTATCCAATCTATCTCATCTTAAGTCCACTTTTGTGGCCATCTTTGTGTTCCCTCTCAGGGCACCATATCTCACATTTTTTCCAACTTGCCTCTTGGACCACCTTGATGTCCTTTATTGGGGCACTATTAATTTCACCTATCTATCCTCATCCACATTTGTGGCCATATTCATTCCCCCTTGGGGCATTTTCTTCAAGGTCCACCTTCGTGGATATCTTTATCTTTCCTTTAGGACATTTGGTTTCGATACTTTGATCCTATCATTTTGCGATCTTGAAGTCCACCTTTACGGCCATATGTATTTTTCCTTCGGGCATGTAATTTAACTTCGAATCCCATCCAATCTACTCTCAAAGTCCACATTTTTGGCCATATTTCTTTTCCCTCCGGGCATTTTAAATCTACATTGTAATCATTAATTTATACATTTAGAGTCCCACCGATCCATGCTTATTCCCTCCTCGGGAATTTTATGTTACAACCCTATCTAATTTACACAAAAATTCCACCTTGTAGCCATGCTTCTCTCCCCCTTGGGGCATGTTATTTCATTACCCGCTTTTTAATTTTGTATTCTCTCGCCATTTTTGTGTCCTATTCTAGGGCACTATACCTTTCATCCTTGTCCCTTGTGGATGCATACCTTTTCACTCGATTCCTTATGTATGAAGGATTCCATTTACCTTTCACATTTAGTTGTGCATACTTCCCATTGGTCATCATAGTTTTCATCCATACCGCAGTGGTCTTCACCCACTCACCGGTCTCGTAGAATGTTGGAGCCCGTCTCCATTGAGACCACAATTGTCTTCTACTAATGTGATATTGGAATCATTGCCATAGTTTTTATTGTTATTGCGATCCCTTTTTGCTTGGGACATCTTGCCGTGGTAATCCTTTTACCCATCTTTCTTTCTCCACCCGCCTTTATCATCTACCTTTTTCAAATGCGTCATCAATTCCCCTTGGTGTCATCGATCCCTCGTTTGAGGGGGAGCTCATCATCTACCTTTCATCAAATCCTCATCGTTTTTGTCTCATGGCTTGCTAGCACAAACCACTCAATAAAAAGGGGCAAAATGTAGATACCAAAATTTGGTATCTCTACCCTTATCACCCACGTGCACATATTTATTTAAATCCACCCCCTCTAATGTTTAATTAAATGCCCATTTATCCCATCACCTTATTAATCTTTATTAATTAACATTAATTAATTAATCTTAATTAATTAATTAATATCCATGCCTACCTTATTATCCTATCATCATTTAATCTTTATTAACCAACATTAATTAATTAATCTTTATTAATTAATTAATCGTTCAATATCCATCCACATGTCCTATCCAACCTTCTATTTAGGATGTTTTCATTCTAAATTTACATCTCCTCGCTTTTTTAGATTTGATTCTAACCTACCTTTATCCCACCTATTTTCTTTTCGAAACTTTTCCAAACCTTAAAAACAAAAAATCCTGATCAAAAACACAAATCAACCACTTTTTGGGAAACTTTCCCCATAGTCAGCGACGATCCGACTTAGTCACTATCGACGCTTATTAAACCAAATTCATTCCTTTCTCAAAACATGGAGACAGATGCATAAACGACACTTCTTTATGATTTTCTTCCACTCTGTAAATCCACCTTTGAACTAGAGCATCTCAACAATCTTCTTGCAGCCCATGGAAGCTCATTTTGATCATATGCATAACTACAAGAGGTTTTGCATTACTTTTTAGGTTATTTGATATCATTTATATTGTTATCTTGTTGGATCTAACACATCGCAGGATTAGATAATCTCCATCGTTGCTCAAGATTCTCGTTATTAGTCCGTTCTTCCAACTTTTACATATGCAGTTATCTTTTTAATACTTTTACCCTTGACATTGCCTTATTTTGCTACAGTCACCGTCACCGGCTCGAGTTATCATGTGCGCGGCTCTCTGTTACTTATGTTTTCTAGTCTACCACAACCATCATCCCACTCCCCTATTATTTAAAACCAACCTTTTCTTCATCCCAGTACCCTCGCTCCACCCCGTCGCCATTGACCGTGGTCCCGATTTTCAACCTTCCCTTTCCAATCTTTATCCTATGTTGTTTTTGGTTTCTTCTCTCTCGATCCCTTCGTAGGTTGACTCTAGCAAACACAAGCCTCTCATCGCATCCGAATACATCCAGATCTTGCAGGGTTTGCATATTTCACTTGTAAGTTCAGATCCACTCTCCCGTGTCATCGTCGACTGCCCCTTTACTCTGTCTCGGTTGCCATTGAACCGTAGACTATATGACATTTAATTTACATTTATTTAATCAAATCAACATTTAAATCCAATCTTAATTACTTTAAAATTATGTATTTCTTCATTTTCTCGCATGCTATCTACTTATCGATCCTTTATATCATCTAAGGAAGGTAAAAATTCTTGGAACTAACTATGTTCAGAAACCCCTACATATATCATCTAATCAATCTCCTTTTCGGTGATTCTTATTTGCAGTTCAACTCGTAGTAGTGGAGATCAATCACTTTACACTCGTCCATTCATCACATCATGTTTGAGGTACCATAAACCCTCCATAATTTGAGGTTATCTAGTTTTCTTTAGTATTAGATCATTTAATTGAAAAGATGATCTATAAACTCTTCAACTTTAGAATTATCTACGTAATCACAAATTAAATGTTGCTGTTTCTACTTTCTATTAGAAAATGATAGAGATAGCTAGTGAATGAATTTTGCTTGTGCTTAGAATCAACAATTATAGGAAAGGAAAGAATATAACTCATAAACACCAACAAGTTTTATCCAAGAAACCTCCAGAGGAGGAAAAACCAGTCAAGAAGGGCAATTGCTCTTTCTTCCCACTTTTATTGGATAATTCAAACGAAATTACAATAAGTATGAAAGAGAAGTAGATAATATCTCACACTTCCTCCTAATTACTTGCTTTCTCTATCTCAACACTCCTTTCTTCTACAAAACACAATTCCAACACTAAGAACTTCTTGCTCACTTGCTTTCATGCTTCAATGATCCTATTCTCTTCTACAAACATATATTTATAGCCTTTCTCATGTCCTCCCGTGCACTAGAGAATGGGAAAGGTCATGGAGGAGAAGAGACACAAACAACCTTTCAAATTCTGAGGTTGTTCATTTCATATTTTATTTTCTATCTGAAAGAGCCAGGACTACTACCTAATACAGACCGATGGTCTCAAGACCGCCACCCTAGTTGGGCGGCGGTTCTATAATTGCCGCTCTACATAGAGTGGTGGTCCTGTTACTATAAAGATAGAACCTCCATGTATTTATTTTCCTTCTTCGTGTTGACTGATCTGATGAAGTAGAGTCATTTTGGATCCCTATGGATCACACCTCCCCTACTTAGGAGGATTTTGGTCCCACAAAATCTTAGTGGGGGAGTAGATGAGGAAATAATTCCCTCACTTTCTCCTTCGAGTACCACCAGGCCTGCCTTGGTGTCTTTCCTTTCAATCTAATCTCTAAGACTCCTACGGACCTGTCCTAGTTTCTCCGACCTTCTGTTGCAACACTACATCCTCCTCCAATTCGCCTCATGAGTCCAAGATGCAATCCTCAATGGAAGGTAGCAAATGTAGTCCTTCATCTTCATCTAGCATGGATGGCTCATATAGGTGCAAGTTCTCATAGTTTACTACAGAGTACATCCTCATAAATGATGGTAAATCAAGCTGAAAGGCATTTTCTCCAACTTGCTCCAATATGGTGAAGGGCCCATATCGTAGTGGCTTGAGATTTCGTGCTTGACCTTGTAGTCTCTCCTTGCTCAAGTAAAGCCAAAATCTATCTCCAACATGAAGCTTATGCTCCCTCATATGCTGATCGTGCCTAGCTTTGTACTTGGCTTGAGATTTCTCTAGCTATTCTTTGACTTTGAGATGGATTTGCCGGATCCTCTCAATGAATTTGTTTGCTCTAGTCACCTCTATGTCTCGTGTCTCCTCCTCATCCTGCTGCCCAACTATTATGTCTAGCGTATTCATAGGTAGATATCCCAAGCATGTTTCAAATGGTGACTTAATAGTGGATATGTGTACTACCCGGTTATAGGAATGCTGAATGTAGGCTAAAGACTCACCCAAAGTCCTTGGGTATTTGTTGTTATACCCTTGGATTAACTATACCAAAGTCCTGTTCACTACCTCTGTTTATCCATCTGTTTGTGGATGGAAAGTTGTGCTCCTCTGCAACCTAGTATCCATATTGTCCTACAAATTAGTCCAAAACTTCCCTAAGAACCTGGAATCCATGTCAGAAATAATAGACTTTGGCAAACCAAAATGCACCCATACATTAACAAAGAAAATATCTGCTACCTAATGTGCTTTTACTTGTCTTTTTACATGCCATAAGAATACACATCTTATTGAATCTATCAACAACAACATAGAGATAGTCATGGCCATGTTTAGACATAGGTAATCCTCCTACAAAATCCATAGAAATGTCCTCCCATGGATGAGTAGGTACTAGAAAAGGCATATATAAACCCTCCTTCCTAGTTTTAGGCTTCTTTGAGTACAACAAAGTTTACACCTATGTATAATTTTTGATAAATCTTCTTGTATAGTGGGCCAATACATGTACCTTTGCAAGTGGGCTAGGGTCTTACCAACACTTGAAATGTCCCACTACTTTCGAGGTATGTGCTTCCCTCATCAATAGAAGTCTTTCTTCTTTAGGTATGCAAAGCTTCCCCATTAGTAGAGCAGCCCATCCTTGAGATAACAATCTTCAATCCCTGTCCTTTCAATCCCTTGGGACTGTAACTACTAAAATGTCACCCCAAAGTCTCTATCCTGGGCATATGCCTCTCCGTAAGCTTCCTTCGTGAAGGGATCAATCTGAGAGATAGTGGCCAAACAGGAAAACTTCTCCTATGTGGGCAGCCTAGACAACATGTTTGCCACCAAATTTGTACTACCCTTCTTGTATTTGATCACCAGATGGAACTATTGAAGGAACCCCATCCATTTGTAGTGCCTTTCTGCTGCAATTTAGACTGTGCTTACAAATATTGGAGAGGTTTGTGGTCAGTGTGCACAATAGTTTCTTTACCCAACAAATAATGCTTCCATTTTTAATTTCCTAAACTAGTGCATACATTTCCTTATCATATACTTGAATATCCTTTAACTGCTGAAGTGAAAGTTTTAGAATGATAGCATACGGGTTTACCTCCTTAAAGCAACATTGCGCCCATAACGTAATCACTGACATCTATCTCTACTTCAAAAGGCTGCTACAAATTAGGAAGAGCAAGTATTGGAGCATGACTAATCTTGTATTTCAATAACTCAAAGGATTTTTCTTATTCCTTACCCCAGTCAAAACCCTTACTCTTTGTGGCCACTATGTGTAGAGGTGTTGTAATCACGAGAGAAGCTCATAATGAAATTGCACATGTATTGTACTGCTCCCACAAAACTCCTAGTCTCTGTGGCTCCTGTTGGTGTTGGCCAATTAGTGATGGCTTCCACCTTCTTTGGATCCACTCATAGCTCTCCTCCTCCAACCACATGCCCAAGATAGACAAGTGACTGTTTGGAAAATTCACATTTCTTCATATTACAAAGCAACTATTTCTCCCTGAGAACTTGCAAGACTTGCTTTGTAAATGAGTTAGATGTTCTTCCCATGTGGCACTAAAAATCAAGATATCATCTAGATATACAATGACACATGAATATATGAAATCCCATAATACATGATTCATCAATCTCATAAATGTAGTGGGTGCATTGAATAACCCAAAAGGAAGTACTAACCATTCATAAAAACCCTGTTTTGTCTTGAAGGCGCCTTCCATATATCCTCCTCCTTCATTCTAACTTGGTGATAACCTGACTTGAGGTTCAACTTTGTGAATTTTTTTGCATGCTGAAGCTAGTCCAAGAGATCATCTATGCGAGGAAGTCGATATCTATTCTTTATGGTGATCTTGTTCAAAGCGTGGCGGTAGATGTGTATTTTCTAAGAACCATCCTTCTTTGGCACCATCACAATAGGCGAACCGTATGGTAAGGTGCTTAGACATATCACCCCTTGGTCTAGTAGTTCCTGGAGTTATTTATTTACTTCAAGATTTCTCAATCAAGAATTGCCTATTGTTGGGTTTTAAAATGGTACTTTAACAAAACCACAATCATGGGACAACAAGTCCCTCTTCTTTATGGGAGAGGTTCCCTTATTGAAAGCAAGCAAGCAGAGCTTATATACAAATGTACAACTTTCATCTTCAAGATAGACCTCGACATCTTGAAATGATTTAATACCAAAATAGATTATCAATACAAATGAATGGAAGAACTGAAGAAAGGAAAGAGAAAAATATAACAAGTACTTTTAGGAAATATAGATAGTAGAGTATAACCCTATACGTACTGAGCAAGAGTGATATAGAACATAATCATTCACATTCACAACGATAAGATATCATTCCATAGACACAAAGTTCTAGAAATCATATCAATAAGAACACAAAGTTTCTTATCATAGAAGATAAATGATCCACAAATTTTAGGTAAGCAAGAAGGGACAATGGAGGAAGATAGAGAAAAGGGGAAAATCCTTCTGTATTGATTTACTTTCGATTATAATTACACTTCAAAAGTATCAGAGTCCAACATTTACAATGAGCCAAGCTCTTACATTTATAGATGAAGCAAAAAGAGGAGAAGAAGAGAAGGAAGAAAATCTGATTTGGAAGCTCAACCACCAACCATCAATGCCCCTGCAAATCTACCTACAATTTGTCAAATTTGGTTCTACATGTCTTTGGCATGTTTGAAGAAGGAAGGATGGAAGATTAGATCAAATTTGATCTAGTTGAAGTAGTCTGATCACATATTAATGGCACAAAAGATGTTTTCCATTTTCACCCAAATCAAGATATCCAATCGGTTCTCCATGTCTATTTGGCATGTTGGAGAAGGAAGGATGGAAAATCAGATCAGATCTAGGTAGTTGAAGCAATCGAATCCCGTATTAATGGCTTGAAATATTTTTCTATATTTCTAACCATAAAATCCTATTGAAAATAATATTTTATGCTTCCATGGCATAGAGGAGACCAAGACCTTTCCAACAATAAAAATTTGTTGAATTTCGAGTACTATGCGAAATTTATGCTCATTTGAATATTTCAATCGAATCCATACAAAATGGTGAAAATGCAATTTTTGCAAAATGGATCCGCAGGCTCGAAATTGAAATTACACCTTTAGCGCAAATGATGCAAAGTGTAAAATTTCCCTCGTAGCCCCTTAAGCCCGTAAATTCACTTTTGATATAGGTATGACACGTGGCTTTACATAAGTGGTAACGAGTCGCGGCTCACTTTATACTTTTACTTGTTTTGGAAACAAGGCTCAAAATCTCGAAGTTCTCCACCGACCCTCTTCCTCGTTTTGAATTTTGATGCGGCTCAACATTTGACTTTATCCCTTGGCATGAGTGGGGCCGTGGTTCACTTTATCACTTTACGCCTTTTATGGAAACAAAGCCAAAATTCCTAAAGTGTCCCAACAACCCACCTCTCCACTTTGACTTTCGATGCGGGCTCAACATTTGACTTTTTCCCAGTGCGCCGATGAGGTCGCGCTTTACTTTTACACTTTATTCCTTTTACGAAATAAATCCAAAAACTCCAAAGTGCTCTGCAATCCACCTTCCCGCTTTGACCTAAAACATGGCCACATGTCCCTTTGCGGGCCTATTCTATATTTTTGTGTTTTGACTAAGTCCCTTTGTTTGGCAAAGGCTTTATGTCTAACCCAAGACACGTGGAGGCTTCCTACTCATTTAGAGACTCTGTTTGGACCTGACCTTTAGAGGTGCACCGATTGGACATATGGAGAGCTGACACACGTTTGGGACCTACTTTTAGATTCACCCCCTGAAAGAGCACCTTGAAGGGACACGTGGGCTTTCTGTTGGTTCTCTTTTCCTTAGCTGATTCAACGACTGACTCTATCCCTTTTCCAGACCTTGGACACATGGAGGGCTAGCGCAAGTTTGGGGTTTGTCTTTAGGTCGCGCCTTTTGAATTTGCGCCGATGAGGCACGTGGAGGCTTCCACCGACCCTCTTATACTTAGTTGATTAAATGGCCGGTACTGCCCCTTTTGACTTCTGTTAGACCCTAGACACATGAAGAGTTGGCGCATGTTTGGGGAACCACCTTTGGCTTCAACCCTTGAAGGTGCACCGATGAGACACGTGGCATCATCATCCACTGCCTTAGACTTTTCAACTGGCTGATGTAACTTTTTGAGGCTTTGACCACATGGAGGGCTGACACTCATTTGAGGTCTATCCCTTGGGTCTCACTTCTAAAGTTACACCGATGAGGCATGTGGAGGCTTCGCCAGCTCTTTACACTTAGTCGATTCAACAACTGGATTTTTGTTTTGGACTCTAACCACGTGGAGGGCTGTGCACATTTGGGGTCTCCGTTTTTGTGCACCATACCAAAAGTGCGCCAAAGAGACACGTGGCACCTTCCGCAGTCTTTCTATACTTAGCTGATTTGGGCCTCGATTGAACACTACCTTTCTTCATACAAAACCAAAATTCCAAAAGTGACCCGATGATCCACCTTCCCACATCCAATCAGAGATGTCCACGTATCCGCAGACGTTGGAAAAGAAATTGACAGGGAAGATACACTCGTCATTCATGACTGTAGAGAAAAATACAGAGGAGGGAAAAAGCTCCACCATTCACGCCTAAAAATGAATTTCTCCTTGTGGAAAGAAGAATCAGTAATAATACCAGGCTCGATGTGATCCACGGCCATAGAAAAAGGATTTGACAATTTCATTTGAATGGAGGAAAAACATTTTAAGCATCCAGACAGGAAGAAAGAAAGTTTATCAAACCATGCAGACTGTAAGATTTTAAATTAACAGGGCGAGATTGTAAATGAGCACCAACTTCTTTAAAGCATGAATTTTTCTATCTCTCCAGACTTCTCAATTTGTTCAAACATCTCTCAAAGGCACCAACTCAAATTTTTTGAAACTTGACTTGAAAACGAGGGGGATTTTGAGGGTGACAATAGCTTAGCTCTTTCTGGGGATGACTTGGTTGGGAAAGAGGAACGAGGCAAGATCAAGAACCATATAAAAACTCTAGGAAAGTAGACCAGTGCCTTGTCCATTGGGAAAATAGTGTCAAAGGCGAAACAATACAGAAGACAACACACACATAAGGGAAACAAACCAAAAGGAAAAACAAAAAACAAAACAAAACACCGCACACAATATATACAAAAGGACTGCCTAATCACCTAGGACTTGAACAACTTCAAATATTTCCCACTATAAGGAAGTGGGAGAGGAGATCCATCCATATAATCCAAGTAGAAAGAATTTTCTCCAACAAAGTGTTTGATTTTGAAAGGACCAAGCCAAAGAGAATCAAACTTACCATGGCTTCCTTGAGGTTCATGTCTTTTGTCCCACAATAGAACAATGTCTCCCACTTGAAAATATTTGGGTCTAGCTTTCTTGTCAAACAAAGCTTTCACCTTTAGTTGATGAGCTGAGATTCTATCAAAAACTTGCAACCTGTCTTCATCCAACTTTTGGAGATACATGATCCTCTTGTCCAAGGAACTAGTGAAACTTGTATCTTCAATAGCCTTCATTAAGTGCAAGGCTAGAAATTCCACTATTACTGGCAGCTGAGCTTCAACACCATACACCACCTGGAATGGAGACATCCCAATTGCTCTTTTGGGTGTAATTCTATCTTCCCAGAGAGCATCATAGAGCTTCTTGTGCCAATTCCTTTGAGAGTCATTGACAAGCTTCGAACGATGGTTACCAGATTCTTATTTGTTGATTCTACTTGTCCATTCCCTTGAGGATAATAATATGAAGAATGAGAAAGGGAAATTCCATAGCCATAGCAGAAATCCATCATCTCAGAAGAAGAAAAATTGGAAGCATTATCAGTCACAATCTTGTTTGGTACCCCAAACCTTATCAAGATGTTCTCTTTGATGAAATTACACACCACCTCAGAAGTAGTGCTTTTGACTGGAATAGCCTCTACCCACTTTGTGAAGTAATCTGTAGTAGTTAGCATGTGAGTATGTCTAGCACTGGAAGGTGGGTTAAGAGTTCCAATGAAATCCAATCCCCACTATTGAAAAGGCTCATCAATTATTATTGGTTTGAGTGGTAAAGCAACCAACTTAGGTCTCCCAACAAAAGTCTGACAAACTTCACACTTACCTACCCATTTTGATGCATCTCTGAACAATGTAGGCTAATAGTACCCTACACAAAGGATTTTATGGGTAGTGACAGTAGAAGAGAAATGCCCTCCACAAGCCTGATCATGAAAAGATGAAAATAACTTATTTTGTTGCTCTTTGTCCACACATTTAAGGAATCTTCCATCTATGCCTCGCTTGAATAAAGCATTTTCCCATAATACATACTTGTGTAGACCTTAGTTTAATAGCTCTCTTTTCCTTGCACTCAAGTGGGATGGACACTCTCTATGAGTAAGAAAATGTGTAATACTAGCATACCATTCATCTGTTGAACTGAGGAAGAGGACAATAGGAACATCAACTGCTTCTTTGGACAATTTTGCATCAACTCCTTCAACAATAAGCTCACACAAGCATTTACCCCAGACTATCTTAGTTGGCTTGATATCAAGGTCATATTCTTAGAATTTTTCTACCCAATTACCTCTCTTAGTTCCAAACTCCTATTGTGTAAGAATATATTTGATGGTTGTATCAGAGTACAAGCACAATAGAGTGAGAATTAAAAATGTAAAAATGAAACTGCTTGACAAATATGACCATTACAAAATCATGTTTCTCCATAATAGTATATTTCAATTCACAAGCTTTGAAACATAGCTCATGAAGGCAATTGGAAGTTCATGATCCTTAGAATTTCTCTGAGTTAGCACAACAGCCAAGGTACTCTCTGTAGCATAGCAATAGATAATAAAATCTTTGCTTGAAATCAGGACATGCTAAGATGGGGGTTCTAGCAATGGATTTCTTGATACCTTAAAATGCTTCTTTACCTTTAGAAGTCCAACCAAAGTTTTACTTTCCTTTCATCATGTGAGAAACACTCATAGTCAATTCTGCAAAATCTAGAATGAATCTCCTCAGAAATTTATCTTGCCAAAGAAAGAGTGAACACCCTTTTTGCTTGTGGGAAGAGGAATCTGTTGGATTGCTTGAACTCTTTCTGGATCTATCTTGATCCCTTATTTGGAAACAATATGCCCCAACAACTTTCCTTCAGTAACATAAAAGACAAACTTCTTAGGATTGAGGGAAACTCCATGTTCTTTGCATTTTTGAAGAACTATTTCCAGATGTTGAAGATGATCTGCCCTTGTTTTGGAAAAAAAATGTCAAATCATCAAGGTACATAACAATACACTTTCCCTTTAGACTGCCAAAATCTAAATCCATTGCCCTTTGGAAAGTGGCACCAACATTGATAAGACCAAATGGCATTCTCTTGTAGGCAAAGGTGCCCCAAGGGGTAGTAAAAGTAGTCTTGTGCTGATCTGGGGTACTGACTTCCACTTAATTGTATCTAGAGAATCCATCTAGCATAGACAACATCTCAGAGCTTGAGACAACTTGCAAAACTTGATCCATCATGGGGAGTGGATAGTTGTCTTTTAGAGAGAACTGATTCAAATTCCTGAAATCTACATAGATGCGAATCTCACCATTCTTCTTTCTAACAAGCACAATGTTGGCAATCCATGTTGAATGATGTATAGGGAAAATAATCTTGGCTTTTAGTAACTTCTGGATCTCTTGAAAAATAGTATCAATAACCTTAGGATTATACTGCCTTTGCATTTTCTTGAAAGGTTTGATCCCAGGTTTCAGAGGGATATAGTGCTACATCTCCTTTGGTTGAAAAGCCTTAAGATCTTCATATGAATAGGCAAGAACATCGACATAATTTTTTAATAGGTTTACTATTTTCTTTTTCTCTTCTTGAGCGTAGCATTTTCCAATATTCACAACCCTGGGTTCATCATTGCTTCTAATATTGACCTTCTCATACTCATCAGATTGTCAAGTTCCTTGAGAAGCTTCAGATTTGATGAACCTATCATGTTTGTTAAATAGATATTCTAGACTCACAAGTCCTTTGGTAATCTTGTTACCCTTCAACTTAATACAACCATCCTGATCCATCTCCTCCTTGATATCTTCCTCATTAGAGGGCACATATTCCTAGGCATGGTTTCACTTCCATCAAAATATAACTGATTGAAGTTATCTTTAAGCTCCAAGAAAGAGAGCAAGTGTTGATCATCATTAAAAACCTACCAGTTGCTTGCATTATCTGGCACACTAGGCCTATGAATCATTTTAATGGTACATTTATCTTAAGAGAAATATGGATGAGGAATCAACAAAGATCTTGAGACAGCTAGAGAATCAACTCTATTATTCTTTTCTCTTGGCACAAATTCAATTGAGAAAGCATCAAGAAATTCAATGGAATCCCAAACAAGATTTTTATAATGTTTCAATCTCCTATTCTTGACTTGGTAAAGATCCCTTACCTGTTTCACAATCAAATCTACATCACCATGAGCACAAAGATTCTTTACTCCTATTTATTTTTCCATGGTCAACCCAAGGATGAGAGCCTCATACTCAGTTGTATTATTTATATTTTCAAAATGAAGCTTGAAAGAAAATGGATGAATCTTCCCTTCTGGAGAGATTAACACCACACCATCTCTAGAACCAGCTGAAGAGTAGCTTCCATCAAAATCCAAAGTCCAAATGCCATTGGGATCATGAATCACTCCCTTAGGAAGACTTGCCTCATCCTATGACATGATCATATAGTTTCCATTCCCTATATCTTCATAGAGTATTTGTGCTTTTGGATCATTAGTCTTTGCACAACTTTCTTATTTTTCCATTGATCGGATCAAAGCATGTGACCAGTCCATCTGAATTTCACCTCCTACCTCTTTATAGAAATTCCTACTTAGTAACATACCATATGAGGGAGGAATATCAACAACCAAAATAGTGGTTGTAACCCTTTTCTCTGGAAAAGTAACGAAGGCTACTTGTGCATCTTTAATCCTCCCAACCAAAGGCACTTCTCTACTTTCCATGGAATAACAGAACCAAAGGTACGTGTTAGAGTCAGCCCAAAGCATGAGCTACTTTTGTAGGCATTACATTATCTGATGCTGCTAAGTCTATAACATAATTACTGAGTTTATTGCCAGCTATGAGGAGAGTCACATAGAATGGTTCAATTTTCTCATTAGGGGAAGTGACTGCAGCCACAAGGCTTGGTTGAGGTGAGGAAGAGGGAGTGAGAAAAGACCTTTAGAAGTATTGGATGAGGCTTTGGATTTGGAATTGACAAAGTTTACCATTTTAGCAAAGGCTTTTGGATGGGTTTGGTAAAAATTTGCCTCTAGAAATTTGGATTTTGGTCTTTTTGAGGTGATCAATGATATCAAAAGACCCGAGGTGGATGGGGCATCATTACTAGGAATAGGAGAAACTTTTTATTTATCAACTTTAGGAATTGAAGGACAAGAAGTTTTGGAAACAGAGGTAGAAGGAGGAGGATTAACATTACTCACCTTTTGTGTGGAGGTAGTGGGAATAGGGGCTCCTCTTCTAGCAACCACTGGAATAGTTACAGGAAACTCCTTGGATTTCTTAGTAGGCTACATCACTTTTTCTTTTTGTTCATTTGCTCCCGAGTCATAACAACATATGACTCACTATTCATCTCTGCCACTCTTTCATCATATTCATCTTCATCATCCATACCTTCAGTGGTAAGGAAATGAACTTGAGATCCACCAAGTTCCTCCTGTTCTTCATCAACCTCTTCCTCTGGGTCTTCAAAGTCTTCATTAAAATCCTCATCATCAGGTATTTGAACTTCACAAAATGCATTGACTGGAACCTTGATAGGCGGGTCTTTAATAGCTAATTTATTCTCGAGAAGAAGGAAAACTATTCTGGGCTGAAAATTCCTTCTTAGAATATCTTGATAAGGAGTATGTTGAGCCAATTGATTTTTGATGGCAATGAGATCATTTTCCAAATTTTGCACTAACTGATCTGAATTGGCTCCAAGAGAGGAAGAGGAGGATGCTTTAGACTTGGAGGGTTCTCTTTTCAATTTACTAGACATGATTAAATCATCCTCAACACTGATAGCCAAATGTTGATCAACATCTAGAGTTGCAAGGTTAGCTCTCCTTAGTGCATAGCTTACTTCAGGTAATTGAGCATTGAGGAAGAAGCATTTTTGGATTTGATCTACAGGACGAGTGTTCTGTGGAATTTTATGAATGAGCTTGTTGAATTTGGCCACAAATTCTCTCATGGGATCATGTGGTTCCTTCTTGATATGAGAAATTTGAGCCAAGAGAGCATGCACATCTTCAGCAGGTTTGAAACGTTGCTCAAATTGAGTTGTCAAGGTGGTCCAATCAATAATTGACCCAACAGAAGATGATAGAACCAATCAACAACATTATCCTACAATGTCTCTACAAAGAGCCTGACAGAAACATCTTCATGCTCAATCCCAAGAATCCCACATGCAACGTTGAAGGCTGTAATGTGTTCATCTGGGTGTACCTTCCCATCACCTTGGAATTTAGGAAAACCTTTCCTATTACTCTTGGGTAACTCATGCAATGGTTGAGGAAGAGAAAGAGGCCCAATCCATTGTCCCCAAGGCAGAGGTGCTACCATTTGTGGGAAGATTGTCTGAAGGGGAACTGAAACACCAACAAGTATCAGAGCACAAAGATTAGGAATAAGTTGTTCTTGAGGAATGCTATTCTTGGAATTTCTGTCTTTAACAGGAGGTGTGCTTATAGAACGAGTTCTTCTATTCCTTCTTGTTGGAAGAAGAGAGAAGTTTTGTTGCTCCAGAAGTTGAAAATGAGAATCTTCAACCCCAAGAGCTTTCTTCCCACAGGTATATCGTAGATTCACCAGATCAAAATGATCTTGAAGTTGTTCTTTTAAAAGGGATACGTTGAAATGAAATCCCTAGTAGAGTCACCAAAAATTGTTGGGTTTTAAAATGGTACTTTAACAAAACCATAGTCAGGGGACAACAAGTCCCTCCTCTTTATGGGAGAGGTTCCCTTATTGAAAGCAAGCAACAAAGCTTATATACAAATGTACAACTTTCATCTTAAGGTGGACCTCTGACATCTTGAAATGCTTTTATACCAAAATAGATTATCAATACAAATGAATGGAAGAACTAAAGAAAGGAAAGAGCAGAATATAACAATACTTTTAGGAAATATAGATATCGAGTATAACCCTATACATATTGAGAAAGAGTGATACAGAACATAATCATTCACATTCATAGCATAAGATATCATTCCATAGACACAAAGTTATAGAAATCATATCAATAAGAACACAAAGTTTCTTATCACAAAAGATAAATGATCCACGAATTTCAGGTAAGAAAGAAGGGACAATGGAGGAAGATAGAGAAAAGGGGAAAATCCTTCTGTATTGATTTACTTTCGATTATAATTACACTTCAAAAGTATCAGAGTCCAACATTTGCAATGAGCCAAGCTCTTACATTTATAGATGAAGTGAAAAGAGGAGAAGAAGAGAAGGAAGAAAATATGATTTGGAAGCTCAACCACTAACCATCAATGCCCTTGTAAATCTACCTACAATCTGTCAAATCTGGTTTTGCATGTCTTTGGCGTGCTGAAGAAGGAAGGATGGAAGATCAGATCAAATTTGATCTAGTTGAAGTAGTTCGATCACATATTAATGGTATGAAAGATGTTTTCCATATTTTCACCCAAATCAAGATATCCAATCAATTCTCCATGTCTGTTTGGCATGTTGGAGAAGAAAGGATGGAAAACCAGATCAGATCTAGGTAGTTGAAGCAATCAGATCTTGTATTAATGGCTTGAAAGACCTTTTCTAGATTTCCAACCATCAAATCCTACTGAAAACAATATTTTATGCTTCCATGGCATAGAGGAGACCAATACCTTTCCAACAGTATAAAATTTGTTGAATTTTGAGTATTGGAGTGAAAGTTATGCTCATTTGAATATTTGAATCGAATCCGTACAAAATGGTGAAAATGCAATTTTTACAAAATGGATCTGCAGCCCAAAATTGAAATTGCACCTTTAGCACAAAAGATGTAAAGTGCAAAAGTTCCCACATGCCCCGCAAGCCTACAACTTCACTTTTGATATAGGTTTGACACGTGGCTTTACCTGAGTGGTAACAGAGTCATGACTCACTTTATAATTTTACTTCTTTTGGAAACAAGGCTCAAAATCTCAAAGTTCTCCATTGACCCACTTCCCGTTTTGAATTTTGATGTGGGCTCAACATTTGACTTTATCCTTTGGCATGAATGGGGTCATGGTTCACTTTATCACTTTACACCTTTTATCGAAACAAAGCTGAAATTCCTAAAGTGTCCCAACAACCCGCCTCTCCGCTTTGACTTTCGATGCGGGCTCAACATTTGACTTTTTCCCATGCACCGGCGGGGTCGCACTTTACTTTTACACTTTATTCCTTTTACGAAATTAAGCCAAAAAATCCAAAATGCTCTAGCAATCCGCCTTCCCAATTTGACCTGAAACATGGCCACGTGTCCCTTTGCAAGCCTGTTATGTATTTTTGTGTTTTGACTAAGTCCCTCTATTTGGTGAAGGCTTTATGTCTGACTTGGGACATGTGGAGGCTTCCCACTCATTTGGAGACTCTATTTGGACCTAACCTTCGGAGGTGCACCAATTGGACACGTGGAGAGCTGGCACATGTTTGGGACCTACTTTTGGATTCACCCCCGAAAGAGCACTTGAAGGGATACGTGGGGCTTTCCACTGGTTCTCCTTACCTTTGCCAATTCAATAGCCGACTCTGTCCCTTTTCTAGACCTTGGACACGTGAAGGGCTGGCGCAAGTTTGGGGTCTATTTTTGGGCCGCACCTTTTGAATTTGTGCCGATGAGGCACATGGAGGCTTCCACCAACCATCTTATACTTAGTTGATTAAACATCTGGTTCTGCCCCTTTTGACTTATATTGGACCCTAGACACGTGGAGAGCTGGCGCTTGTTTGGGGAACCACCTTTGGCTTCACCCTTGAAGGTGCGCTGATGAGACACATGGCACCATCCATTGGCCTTAGACTTTTCAATGGCTGATTTAACTTTTTGAGGCTTTGACCACGTGGAGGGATGATGCTCATTTGGGTTTTGTCCCTTGGGTCTCACTTCGAAGTTACACTGATGAGGCATGTGGAGGCTTCTGCCATCTCTTTACACTTAGCCGATTCAACGACTGGCTTTGTCTTTTTAGACTCTAACCATGTGGAGGGCCTGCGCATGTTTGGGGTCTCCATTTTTGTGCACCATACCAAAAGTGCATCGAAGAGACACGTGGCACCTTCTGCGGTCTTTTTATACTTATTTGATTCAGGCCTCGATTGAACACTACCTTTCTTCATACAAAACCAAAATTCCAAAAGTGACCCGATGATCCACCTTCTCGCATCTAATGAAAGATGTCCATGTATTTGTGGACATTGGAAAAGAAATTAACAAGGAAGATACGCCTGTCATTCACGACTGTAGAGAAAAATACAGAGGAGGGGAAAAAGCTCCACCCTTCACGTTTGAGAAACAAATTTCTCCTTATGGAAATAATAACTATAACAATACCAGGCTCGATGCGATCCACGACCATAGAAAAAGGATTTCACAATTTCATTCGAATGGAGGAAACAATTTTTAAGCATCCAGGCGGGAAGTTAGAAAGTTTATCAAACCATGCGGACTACAAGATTTTAAATTAACGGGTGAGATTGTAAATGAGAACCAACTTCTTCAAAGCATGAATTTTTCTATCTCTTCAAACTTCTCAATCTGCTCAAACATCTCTCAAAGGCACCAACTCAAATTTTTGAAACTTGACTTGAAAAACAAGGGGGATTTTGAGGGTGACAACACCTATACAACTTTGATGTTCGGTAGAGAGGACTCTAGAAATAGCTAAATCTCATGCTCTACTTCCCATTTTGGTGGTAACCCACTGGGAGCCTAGAAATACTTTCTAAAAATACTAAATAATACTATCCAAATCATGCTTTCCCTGGTTAGAAATCTTTGAAACTTCTACCTCTCTTGTTTATCCTTTAACAATAGTAAACAAAACTGATTATGATTTTCCTAAATAAGTCATTTTGTTTGGTTAGCACTCACCATAGTAATCTATGTCCTACGATGGTGTTTCCGTATGTTGTATCTAATCCCATCCTTGACCCATTTGTACCAGTTTTCCCTTCTCATAAATAGAGCATCCCTAATATACAAGTAAGGACTCCCGAATACAACATAAAAAGTATCAAGTGGAATAACGTTAGCTTCCAAAACATCAATATACTGGGAATCTATCCCAAACTTGACCTTACATATTCTTGTTACCTGAATTTCAACACCCTTCTTCACTCAACCAAAAGGATAAGGGTGTGGATGCTCAGTAAGTCTCAAGACCAAGCTTCTTTACAACTACTTCATAAATCAAGTTAAACTAAGAACTGCTATCAACCAAAGCATTTACCTTAGTTCTCTTGATCTGGATTTTGATCTGGAATAGTCTACTCATCTCCTCTTCTTGGCTATCCATGTTGGTGGCTGTGTATCCAAGCCTTTCATCTACATCGGAGTCATCTTTGATTTCCACCTCCCCTTCGTTTTTATAGCTGTCATAGACTTCTTTGATTCGTTGGTTCGGTTCTTGGTGTAACTCCGATGCAACTTCCAACATGTAGCATCAATATGACCATTGATATCACAATTATTGTAAAAATTCTTGGGATCTTTACAAGTATTTAAAGTAGTGGCAACTTGTTTACCTTTCCCTTTCCACTTACCCTTCTTACTTGTTTGCCCATACTCTTTTTCTACTCGATTTGTTGGTGATTTACCCTTGGCTTTGTTTCTCCTTGCTTCTTTTCATCATTTATGTAGTATTCCTACACACATGCCTCGTTGAGATCTTCGGACTTTGTGGAGATGATTTTTATTTGAAGGTGAGTGTGAAGTCCTCCCAAGTACTTAGTCAGAATATCCTCATCCTCCAAGTCCATGTTTAACAACATGGCCTACCTCCGAAACTCCATAGTATAGTCCTGCACACTTTGACCACTGCCTTGTCTAAAATATTGCCATTTAATCATTTGGTCAGTCTTATGGCCAATAGGATAGAAGTTAGCGCTAAGTAATTCTTTAAATTCTCGCCAAGATTTCACAATAAGACACTTCTTCTTTTCACAAGTGGTTAGATGGGTTTCCCACCAAACTAGAGCGTGTCCCTCCATTTTGAGATGTGCAAAGGTGATCCTCTATGCCTTAGTGACATTATGGACGCTAAAGTAGAATTCTAACTATTTTAACCATTTATCAAGCAACTCTACATCTACTTGTCCTTCAAATATTTTAATCTCAACTTTCGTCTCAACTTTAAAAGGAGTATGATCAGATTTTACCTTTTCTCTTGTGTTTGAAGTCTCTTCTTCATGCTCTTCCCCATAATCTTCCTCATGGTGGCTCCTCCCTATGCCAAACTTTTTAGCTAAGCCTCAAACCACTGAGTCCATGGAGTCTTGCTTGATAGAAGTTATCTTCTACAAATCTGCAAGCTCTTCTTTCCTTCTAAACATCCTATCCATCATGGTCTCTAGCATCTCGATTCTATGGACCAAGTTCTCTTCCTCCATTTGTCCCCAAATTCTCTGCTTCCACTTTCTTGTAGAAATTTATGGATCACAAGGTAAATCCTCTTTGCCTTTAGATCTTGTCACTATCATACAAATCCAATAACGAATACCACAATCCTGGATACTTGTTAGCTCTGATACCAAAATGATCTGTAAACTCTTTAACTTTGGAATTTTCCACAGAATCACAAATTAAATGCTGTTGTTCTACTTTCTATTAGAAAATGACAGAGATAGCTAGTGAATGAATTTTGCTTGTGCTTAGAATCAACAATTGTAGGAAATGAAAGAATATAACTCACAAACACCAGCAACTTTTATCCTGGAAACCTCCAGAGGAGGAAAAACCAGTCAGGAAGGGAAATTTCTCTTTCTTCTCACTTTTATTGGCCAATTCAAATAATAATTACAGAAATTACAATAAGCATGAAAGAGAAGTAGATAATATCTCACACCTCCTCCCAATTAATTTCTTGCTCTGTTGCCACACTCCTTTCTTCTACAAAACAAAATTCTAGCACTAAGAACTTCTTGATCACTTACTTTCATGCTTCGATGATCCTATTCTCTTCTACAAACATATATTTATAACCTTTCTCATGTTCGTCTATGCACCATCGGAAATGGGAAAGGTCATGGAGGAGAAGAGACATGAACAACCTTCCAAATTATGAGGCTATTCATTTCATATTTTATTTTACTGTCTCGAAGAGCTAGGACCGCCACCCAATGTAGACCGGTGGTCTCATGACTCTCTTGCCTTGGTTGGGCGGTAGTTACTCAGAATCGCCACTCTACACGAGTGGCGGTCCTATTACTATAAAGACAGAACCTCCGCGTATTTATTTTCCTTCTTCGTGCTGATTGATCGATGAAGTAGAGTCATTTGGATCCCTATGGATTAAAAGGAATGAAAAATTAGATCAACAAGGTGACAAATTGTTTGTTGCTTCACTAGTTTCACCCTTTTTGATTTATTCTCGAATCTTTGCCAAATTATTCTTTCTTCTCTTGTATCTTGCTAATTCATATCAAAATACTACTCTCTAATAACTCTCTGAATTTGCTTACAATTTCTTGTCTCTTTTGACTCTCTTCTCACAATTGGTGATATCTTTCTTCTAAACTTTCTCCCTTTTCTATCTTTCTAATTGGTGTTTCAAGCGACACTTGGAATGGTGACCGATCTGGGGGTCATCTCCTTTGGGTTCGTGTGGTGGTTGGGGGACATGTCCTTAGTTGGCAACTTTTCATAACTATCCTTTTCCATAACTACCTTCCTATCTTTATTATTTCTTAATCTATGTCTTTCTTCTAATCCCTCGTCACTCCTTATCTTCTTATTTTGTTTTTCTTCCTCTTTTTCTTATTTTTCTGATTTATCTCCTTCCTCATCTTTCTCCTTATTGTCTCTATATTTTCTCCCTCTCGTTTCTCCACATTTTCTTTTCTTCATTTTCCTCATCTACTATTTTTATTTTCTCTCCAAATTCTTCAATTAATTCCTTCATTCCAGTAACTTCTCCTTCTTCTTCACCCTTTTCTTTAATCAATAATGGTGTTCTTATTTCCTCTTCTTCCCAACCTTCTACTTCTAATACCCTCTTAAAATTTGGTTCTAAACCTCCTACTAACTGTTGTAAATCTCTCATTAAAATAGTTTGTCTCATTATTGCTTGTTGAACTGGACTTTCTATGGTGTATTGTACCACGAGGTTTCGTGGGGTAACCAAACCATGTTGGTCTTTGCTTATTACGCAGTACTATAACAAGAATTTATGTGTGCCTCCATTTCTTGGTGAACCAAATGTTGGCCTCCACTTGAAGTGGGTATTTATTCCTTTTCTACTTTCTTCTCTAATTTCTTAACCTTATTTAAATTTTCTTTCCTTTCATTCAATTTCTTCACTCTTTCTTCTCGTGCTATCCTTTGTTTCTTTAACTTCTTTTTTAGCTCTTTATTTTCTATGTATATCCTTTCTCTCTCTTCCATCCTCCTCATTTTAGTTACTCTTTTTAAATTATTAACTCTCTTTAATTTTCTTAATCCTCTCTTTGCCAACTATCTAATTTTTTGTCTTTTTATTTTCCTCATGTCATCCTATTTCTGCCACCCCAACCAACACCCCATTAATTTTGATAAGTTATGTCTCTTGGATCGCCCCCTTCACGTATGCCATCCTATGGTGCCTGTCCCCTAAAGGAAATTTTCCGTGCTTTTGATTAACCCTTTTTCTATCATCAAAATCTTAATTAAGAATGGAACTAATTTGAGAAAACATCCTCTTGCTCCACTTAAGACTTCACCTTTCTTGTAGTCGAAACTAGTCCAACCTGTATGGCCCAAGTAATTATGTATGAATCTAAGGTAGTCTCATACCAATAATCAATCGATCTCATCTAAGACTCATCCATGTGATTAACTATGGTTAAATTTTCCACATGCGAGTCAAAAGGTTCTCTCAAATGTAATTGAGACCACTGCTCTTTTGGCGTGAGCTAATATGCAAGGCCACAAAAACATGGAAACTAAGACCAAAATTATTCACCATACTCTTTGAAAAATTATGATTCTATTTATTTGTATGCCACCTTTAATCTTTTTGATTCTCCCTTCACAAAAATATGAATTTGTTTTTCCCACCAATCTTCTATCTCTGTCAGTGTTGGTTTCCAATATCCTTGTGGTGATATTTTTCCTAACATCCGACTAACAACAGGAACTTGGGCTTAGACACGAAATATTGACCCTAAATACCGAAAGTAGTGTGAGAATTAGGAAATTTTTACCTATTGTTAGTGATGTACGTGGGAAAAGTAAACTATTCTAATTTGTGAACAGAAAGAATGTAAAACACATAACACAATTTGTTCCAAATCATTAATTCTCATTCATATTCCAATAATCATTACATTATTCTCATCCTTATACAATTATTCTCTTATCCTCTCATATCTCTTTGGTGATACTCACATACATCTCTTGTAGCACACCCCCATATATAAAGGATTAATTAGAATAAATATACAAAATACAAAACATTCAAAAGTCACTTCTTTTGATTTATGCCTCTATCGGCTTCTGTCTCGTATTGTTTTGATTTGTCTTTATTCTGTGGATCTTTTTCGACTTCCGCAGTTTCCTACAATATCTCCCGGATTCTTTTGGTGTATCACTACTTTCTTCAGTATTATGCGGATTTTCCAATATATTGTGGTTTTATCACTACCTTGTGGCTTTCCTCCTATTACCCATGGCTTGTTCCAGGTCTTAGTGAGTATCTCCCCTGGTTTTGGTGGTTATTTCCTTAACTCCACAGCTATCTCAAAATGAAATGAAGAACCCTATCAACATCATCCCCTGACTTAACAAGCGATGAAGAACCCTGTCCTTTTATCAAATTTTTTTATGTAGGCATCAACCCCCATAACTTAGAAGTTTGGCGTAGGGAAAGGTTCCCTCACTCGACTCAATGGATTGGAATTTTGGGATGCCAACTGTGGAGGGTATGTGCATCAACCCCCATAAACTTAGACATCTGGTGTAGGAAGAGTTCCTTTGCTCGACTCATCTGACTGGGTATGTGGGATGCCCTGCCTCTTACTCTTCCTCAAGGTGGAGAAGAGGGGATGTACTTAGTTGTTTGTGGCATAATGTTTTTCTCAAAAGTATACCACAATTATTTATGGGTGCTGTCTACTTTTTCAACTCTTGTATTTGTGTGTTCTCTTGGATTAATTGAATAATACCAGATGGTGCTGACTATGCGTGCAATTGACTACATCTACTTTAGGCAGTGGAGATCTCTTGTTGCATTCAAATGATGGCTCTATTTAGTGGTATGCTACATTCTTGCATATCTAATATCTTTTCATTTCACGCCATTTGCTGAATTTGATACTTTTTAGTTAGTTTGGATATCCTTATTCTTTGGGTGCCATTCTTATCCTCACTTGATATCATATGTTGTTGATTCTATATGAATATGTTGTTCCAACTTTTCTAGCTCTATTTTTCTTTCTTAGTTTCACTAGGCCATCTAATTGTATAAGTGTAATAGGTGTGGAAATTTGTAGCTATGTCTCTAATAGCTATCACAACTTGTAATTATTTCCTTCTCTTGATTCTCCAAATTCTATGGCTTAAGGATTTGTTGTTTATACTCTTCCACAACACTTTCATGGATCTTCTTCTTTTCTGCCTCCAAATTAACTGTATCTTCTTTTAATATCTCTGCTCTTTGCCTTTCTATTTGTATTTCTATATGTAGATTGGATGCGGTAATAGTATGTGACTTTTTTTGTTTGGATAGATGATAATATATTTTGCATTTCCTCTTCTATGTCTACAAAATGTTGCATCCAATCATGTTTTACACTTTGTTCTAGCACTTGGCTATAAGTTGTTTTCTATAAGGGGGTGAGTATGGTGAAATTTACCTTATAGCCCTCTATATTTTTTTCCACACCCCTTCTTTGTAGTTGTATTGATTGCTCCTTTTTCCATTGTTGCGAAGCTTGTTTCATCTTCGCTAAAGAATCTTTGGGTGCTTGTGCTAGTATCATACTTATGGATGTTTTTGAGGCTGATATTGATGGTAGTGTGTTCTTCTAGTCTTGTGATTTATTTTCTTTTTCCTCCTTCTTATTCTTATCTTTTCTAGCCTTCTTCTTTTGTTCTTCTTCTTTTTTTTTTTATACTGTGCTTTCTCCTCTAATTCCTTATCTTTTCTTTGCTTTTCTTCTTCTTCATTTTGTCATTTTTCTTGTTCCCTTCTCTCATTTTTCTTTCCTTTCTTCTGCTTCTTCTTTTTCTTTCTTTTCCTTTGCCTTTGCTTCCTTCTCTTTCTTATATCTCTCTTCATGTTCCTTCTTTTATTCTATTCTATTTCCTTCTTGTTTTTCTCTTATTTCTCCTTTCTTTCTTTTTCTTGTTTTTCCTTCCTGTCTTTCTCTTCTTTCTCCTTATTTTCTAGTTTCCTTTTTCTTCTTCTTTTCTATCTCCTCTTGCTCCTGCTTTTCTTTCATTTTCTTTCTTCTTCTATCTTCTTCTATTTGTCTTGTTCTTCTTATTCTTCTCTATTCCTTCCTTACGTTTCTTTCTTTCGCTTTTCTTGTTCTTTTTTATATTGTTCCAGTTCTTTTTTTCTTTTCTTTTCTCTACATCCTCTATGGCCTTTTTATTTTGTTATTTTTCAGCTATCTTTTTAGCTTCCTCTAGCTCCTTTTGTTTTTCTTCTAGCTCTTTTTGTTTTTATATTTTTATATTTTCTGTTTGGCGCTTTTAGTGGATTTTTGTTGTTCTCGCTTTTAGAAATTTCCTTTTCTTTTCTTCCATTGCTACCTACGTATCTTCGAGATGTTTGGGCTGTAACCTTTGTAGTTTCCTCTTCCCTTTCTTTTCTTGCTTTAATGAGTAATCCAATGAGTTATTCTACCTCTTTTATGCAGTTTTGATCCACGACAGTCTTTTTCTTCTTGAGCTTCAAGGTTGTTCTTTCTTTTTGAAAGGCTTGTAGGTGGCTTGTTTCTTCTACTTCAATTTTTCTTGGATTTCCTTGACTAATCTAGGTGGAAGTAATCAAATGATATCACCTATTACCAAGCTGAAATTTTCCAAGTAGTAGTTTATGGCTTATGTTATAGTCATTTGTTCCTTTCCTATACTGGCTTCATATTCTTGGGCTACTTGGGAAATACCTTCTGGAGATATACATTTCTTATAATACGCACAGTTGTTTTTATCAAACCTTTTTCTACCCATGGCTCTAATTCCTCTCAAATTGAGGTTCGATTACTCCTGTGGATGTATTGGTGATGGGGTATATGGGGTCTCTTCTTCTTCTGACTCTGAAATTTCTTCTACCTCCTCAAATTCTTCCTCTTCTTCTTCTATATTAGCCACCGATTGCTTTAATTTCCCTTTTTGTCAATGATTTCTTGCATTTGGTGGTAGGTGCTAAAGTAGTAGGAAATTTTTTTCCTTTCGTATGTTTTAGGACCTCCTTTGCTTGATTATTTTTGCCAAGTTGGGTTGGGTATTTCTGCGTGTATTCTTCTCATGTTTTTTCAATAACATCATTGAAATTGGGCATTTTTGGTTTCCTAGGATCCACGGGTAGATTTCGATTGCTTCAAATGATGTGTCTACTAGTTCATCGTGAAGCCTTGTATGGTAATGAAGGTATGTGTTTTGTGCATGGAATTGTGGGCCGAATGAAGGTATAATCAATGTCAACAATGAAGTAGACCTCTTTCTCGTATCGTGCCACTATTTGCTCTGAAACCCATGCCTTATTTCCAATTATTTGCCTTATTCTATTTACCCATCCCAATAAAGATGTAATTTGATTACTGCATCTAAATTACTCATATGTTCCCAAATTTTCTCAACCACCGGTGTATCTGACCATCATTTCACCAATTCCACTTTTTTGGGTAGGGTTTTTGTGAACTACATAACTAAACATATTAATATTGATCCATAAAAATGTGCACTTTCCTTCTTTTATTTTCCTTGTGTTTTCATGAAATTCAGAAGCCAATAACTTAGCTAGGTTATATTCTTAATGCGAATTCACTATGTCTAGGGCTAATTATGTGCTAAGTCCATGGGCACCATCTTCTCTATTAGTGTGATAAATATTTAAGCATATGGCCTTAGCGACATACATGAGTGTATGATTAATAATGTCTGCAATGCATACCCCACACTTTGAATTCGTTACTCCCATTGCCAATGCCATATATTTCAATGTCATTTTCTTCTTTGTAATTTTTGAGCATCCTTGTACCCATAATCCCGTAACCCTAGCCATAACTTAGGTATCAATAGGGTATGATTGATCCAAATACAACACCTCACTATGTAGCTGGCTCAGAAGAACCTAAATTGCATGATCTACCCTAGGGAAATATGGAATGTGACTCCATGCATTGATCTTCAATTCATTGATCACCTTGGTATTCTTCTTATTTACTAGCTACTTTATATTGGGGCTTTCCTCTACGAGTAACAATCATGTCTACCTTGTGCAATGTGTGGTCGTATTCAAAATATGAGAATGAATATATACAGTAAATCCTGTGTATGGGAAAATTTGTATGGAATATGTGAAAATACACCCTCTGGATCATTCTTTTTGTTTTCATGGAATGCTTCAGGAATTTATGCTTTAGATTTATGAGATAGAATGCTGATCAATGCGGGAAGCCTTCACTATCATGATATAAGATAGTAGCCATCCTTTGAGGGAGTGGTCTAAATTTTATTTTTATGATTTTTGAATTTGGAATTTTTGTTTTTTTACAAATGGTAGTGATAATATATGCATGATAATTTCCCTTCAAGGGATGGATCTATATTTTTGACTTTTTAATGTTTTATGAACAACCTGTCGATTAACTAAAAATAGATTTATTACTACGAAAGTATACTAATTAGTTAATCTAAATAGGAGGACTAAGATCTTTGTATGGGTGTGCTAAAACAATATGGAATAATTGTAAATAATTATACTAAGTGAAATAAAACCCTAATTATGTAAGGAAGTAAGGAAGAATGTCTTAGCTGATTAAAGAAGATTGTCGCGAGTTGTCATGGTCCGATTGTAAATTCCAGTACAGGAAAGATCACTCAAAAGTCCCAAAAAGGCCAGATTTGGAGGATTTGAGTAGATTTAGGTTCTTGGGAACGTATTGGGCACCTCGGGAACCTTGTTCTATATAATAGGTGCCCTAGTTTCTTCAAACGCTTAGAAATTGATTTCCATAGGATCACAAGATGACCTAAAACACTACTTATGTCATGTCACACTGGATTCATTGGGTTGTGTTGAGTGTGTGAAATATGACAAGATGAAGGAATAAAATTTAAAAAAAATAAAGAAGTATCAAAACCCTAAAAATAAAAGATGCAAATGAATAGGTTGATCTTAACCGCTAAACTAGTTTTCTTATCACTAAGTGCTACACTACATTTGACTGAGATCTCCTAGCCTTAATGCATGACACTATATGGATGCACGTGATGTAATGGATCAACTCTAGATGGAGTGATAGTATTATGTGATGCTAGGGCCCTCATTATGGTCTCATAAATTTATATTTATAGGGTTCTCTTTCTCTAATTTCATAATTAACCCCGACATGGCCAACTAGGAAAAAGATAAGGATGAAAAATGGCTAGAAAGACCCCAAAAAGAAGCGAGAAAGTGGAACATGGATCGGGGTGCCCTAGGTGGTGGGACTAGGAACCCAGGTGCACCCGAAGATAGGCTTGGGCCCCGGTTTAGGCTAAAATGATGGGACAATTACGAAATAGGTGGATATGTGTAGGAAAATATGTGGGAATGACAAAATAAAATATAAAAAAAGATGATGGCCAAAAGGTGGGATTAATTAGTACTTTCTTCACTTGAGAACCCTCTAAATAGTAGTATGAGACCAAGCTAAATAATGCCTAAAGTGCATGATTTTGTGTCTACATTTTCCCCCACTTTATGTTGGTGAGTGGAACACTCGGTAACATAAAGTAGATAGAGATGTGTACCTGATATCCATGTAGAGTGTAGAAGAAGATGTGTCGATGGACTAGACTCAAGCGTGGAATGAAAAAAGAAAAAAAATGGAGGAGCATGGATTCTAAAGATGAAAAATGTGCATAAAAAGTGATGAGAGTGAACCTAGGGTGGAACACGTGTGTGTAGTTGTTGTGGTGTGTAGTGTACCTACATGGTTAGTAAAGGCAAGTGCCATTGTGGTATGTTTGTTGTTTTCACGTATGTTGTCATCATCATCGTCATTGTTGTTGCCCCAATTTGACTACTTGTTTCTCATATGGCGGACCTGCAAGGAGAAAATGATCAAGTAGTCAAATATATATGTATGTAAAAACACTTGTGTAAAATACACATGTGTATAGAAATGTGTAAAGTACAAAATGTAAAATACGTGAAAAGAAAAGTGTAAATGGAACATGTGCACCTGATCCATGTCGAAAAAAGGTGTAGAAGGATATCATTATACTGTTGTCACAAGTTTTTTGGGTGATCTCACACCACCCTAGCTGAAGAAGTATAGGGAGGAAATGCTTTGTGTCCTCCAACCTTTAACCACTTCTACTGAAATGTGTGAAGAGATCTCTATATTGTCCTAGTTTTTTGGGCATCTAATGCCATTGGACAAAGTAGTGTAGAGAGGCACACCCACTGTAACCTCCAAGCTTGTAATTGCTCTCACAAATGACAAAGGACACCATGTCTATAGAGGCCATTGTGTATGGAGTTTGTAGACTAGTCTGAACTCACTCATTGTATGTAAACCCACAATGCCAAGGGCGGAAAGTGCACTATACTAAACTAGTGTAAATATGTTGTGTTAGTATGTAAAACCCTCAATGATGCCCCCTCTTTGGGGGTGCATGCGACGTCATTGAAAGGAGAATGCGGCCCCAAAAGAGGACCTACCACACTCGACCTTGTAGAACTCTTCCTTGTAGGGGGGGAAAGGGAAAGCACTTGGTAGATACCAAGGTGCACACAAAAGGGGATGGCTAGCCAAAAAAAGTGTTAGTCGAAAACACATGCATGCAATAAGACAAGTGTAAAATACACAAACAATGTAGTAACTACCAAAACAAAGTAGTGTAAACATGCAAGAAAAAAGTAGACCACACAAAGTGGGTTGCAAACATGGGACATCACTCACGATGTCACAAGACACACAAGGCCATCATGGCCACAAAAAACAAAAACAAGTGTGCACACAAGCAAAGGAAAATCCCACATATAATGGAAAACAAAGCAAGACAAGTAGAAAAAAAACAAGTAGTCATGGAAACATGTAATCCTATAAAACAAGTGTTGCACATGGAACACCCATTAGCATGTTAGAGTGATAACCAATATGTCAAAGCGTGTATGAGAAAGTAATATAAGATGCTAAGTACAAAATGAAACAATAACACCTGGATAAGATGAATGTGGATGCCCCCAACGACCAATATAGGAAGGGTAGAAGGTGAGCATCCATGCCATGTGTAGAGTCTTGTATCTGTGATCACACTAAATAAAGTCATGAACACGCATGTGTGGATGATAATGACATATAAGAAAGTAGTCTAACATGTGTAGTAAAGTGAACATGAAAAACACTAGCAAGCAAAAGTAAATTCCCCAAGACAACAATGTAGTATGTTGTGGATGGATGGAATGGAATGCAAAGATGGAATGATAGGAGCAACATGCCCCCAAGTGGATGGAAGTGTATGCAATGAGGTTCATTTTTTTCCCCCTCAATAGTCAAGAATGAACCGTAAATGAGAGTGTGTCATCGGGAAATGGTCAAGTAGTGTTGGTTGTTTCTAGCGCATTATGATGAGTGTGTATATGTAATGGTGATGAAATGTGACATGTGGAGAGATTTGCGTGAACCCTATAGCCAAAGCATATATCACGACTTGTTGAATAGATGAGTGATGATTTATCCCTAAGTGTATATCACTATATGATGAAAGGATGGAGATGGGTGATGATTTAGCCTAAAGCGTATGTCACTACAAGATGAAAGGAGGGAGTGGTGATGTAACCTAAGGTGTATACCACTACAAAATGATAGAATGGGTGATGATTTAACCTAAGGTGTATGTCACTATAAGAGGAATAATAAGGGAGTGGTGATGTAACCTAAGGTGTATACCACTACAAGATGATAGAATGGGTGACAATTTAACCTAAGGTGTATGTCACTAACACTGAAATGTCGCATGGAAATGTCATGATAATGTCACATGGTGATGTAAGGTCCATTTGATTGTAAACCCTTGTAGTCAAGATGATGGAAATGGGAACTAAAGTGCCAAGGTGTGTAAATAATGTTAGAAAACAATGTATATAGTATAAATGACAAGGTGAATGTGTAATAGGTCCATTTAATGTGGTAAACCCTGTGGGAAATGAGTATAGGATGTGTAGAACTAAAGTGTATAGGGTGTGATATATATGTATGTGTGATGTGTAATAATAATAATGTGTATATAGAAATATAATATGTAATGATGATAGTGTAAACTAGACCCATATGAATGAATCTAGTGTAGTATGTAATGTGAATGATGTAATAATGTGTGTGTGAATATGGATGTAGGGTGTAGGGTGTGTAGGCTATGTAATATGTAGTGATAATAGGTGTAGATAGAAATAGAATATGTAGTGATAACATGTAAAGCTAGACCCATATATAATGTAACCTAGCGTAAATATAGAATGTAGGGATGGAATGTAAAACTAGACTCATAGGAAATGATGACTAGTGTAGTATATGGAAAATGTATGATATGAAAATGTGTAGTGTATAATGTGACATAAGTGATGTGGAGTGTAGAAGATAGTGTAATGAATGTGATGTAGTAGATGTAGAAATAAGTGTATAATGAATGGTGTGTGACACACAATGTAGGATGAAATGGAATATGTAGTGCTATTGTGTGTGTGTGTGTGGGTTCAATGTAATGGTAATCCCTCAATAGTCTAGTGTGAACCAAAGCACAAGAGTGTGTCATCGGGTAATGATGGTGGTATGATGCATGATATGCTATGTTGATAGGACCATGAAGAAGAAGTATATAAGGTGAGACTAGGTATTATGTGGAGGAAATACATGGTGTGTGTGAGTGTTATGCCCCTCGTGTGTATGTGGCCAAAAATCATGTAAAGTCATCAAGAAGATCATCATCCTCAGGATCAAAGTCATATAGATAAGCATTGGTGACCTGGTAAGCAATAGTGTCTAGTTGATCATGTAATGAGACCATTAAGGCGTAAGTTATACATGCCCATAACATACTCTTCATCGGTGAATGGGGAAGTGGGAAGCCATGTGCATACCAATGAGTAAGGTTTTGAGTATAACCTAGGAAAGAGCTATTACAAATGATAACACATCCAAAAGGCATAGGAAAGGATATGTCTGTATGATCTCGGATCTAGGGTACCTCCAATATAGTCTAGCCAGGACTTTCCTAATGTAAGTGGCATAGTAGTAGGAGTATGTGTAATAAAGACATCAAGATGAAAGACATGAAGGCCATAAGCAATTGTGACATGGACTAACCCATGGTATAAATGAGGATGGTATGGCGGTGGACTAATATCAGTAACAAAAAAACCTAAGCGAGATAAGCTATCATGCGTACATATGGTTTCAAGTGAAGTAGGATCTAATGGAATGTGCTCGTATGAACCATGTATGAAGAGTGTACACGTGAAGGGTGGGTGAGCTGATGATGAAGATGAGGATGGGATAATATTGTCCATGGAGGGAACATGTGGCTGATATGGAATAATAGTTGTAGTAGGAGGTGATGTAGAAGGGACAACATCTAGTAAACAAATAATGCCCTCAAGTGGTGGTAAATGAGGTGGGTCATCCATAGGTTGAGGCTCATTTATAGTATCAATGCGAGGAATAGGAAGACTAGTGTTAAGGTCATGAACACAATATTGGAATGGGTCACATCCCAAAAGATAGTATACTCAACATGTTCATGTAAGAACTTGACACAACAATGGACCATAGAAGCAACAACTTGCATGGCATGAAGCCATGGCCTTCCTAACAAGCAATTGTATGAGACTAGAAAATCAATGAAAAATAAAATGGTAGGAGAGTTTAGGACCAATAGTGAGAGGCAAGGTAACATGACAAAGACATGGATGGATAGTACCATCATAAATACGTAGTGAAATAGAAGAAGGATAATGTCACGAGTAGACAAACCTAAGGCCTGGAGAAAGGACATATGGCACAAATTAAGCTCATAACCATTATCAATAAGAGTGTGTTTGACAACAACATTATAAATGTGAGACATAATATAAAGTGGTGGGTCATTATCAAAGGGATGAATGTTCAGCAGGAGGATTGGCTTTGAATGCTATATGTTGTGAAAAGGCATCGAAAAATGTGTTATACATGGAATCCGGATGCATGTCAACAGAAACATTGGTAGTAGAAAAAAGGTGTTGGACATGATGAAGTAAATCAAGATGGGTAAGTAGATATTCATTGATGGAGATAATCATGATGGCTAAATGAAATGCAAAACCTAGAAGGTGTTATGAAGAAATGTGGGGTTCACCAAAATGATTAACTAAAAATAGAACTAATACTATGGAAGTATAACAATTAGTTAATCTAAATAGGAGGACTAAAAAACATTATATAATGTATGGTGCACTAAAACAATATGGAATAATTGTAAATAATTATACTAAGTGAAATAAAACCCTAAATATGCAAGGAAGTAAGGAAGAATGACTTAGCTTAAAGAAGATTGTCGCAGGTTGTCGCAGTTTGACTATAAATTCTAGGTGTAGGAACGATCACTCAAAAGTCCCAAAAAGGCCAGATCTGGAGGATCTGAGTAGACGAGGCACCTGGGAAGGAGTCTTGGGGCACCTCGGGGCCCTGGTTTGTAAAATAAGTGCCCTAGTTTCTACAAATGCTTAGAAATTGATTTTCGCATAGGTCACAAGATGACCTAAAACACTTCTGTCTGTCACACTAGATTCGCTTGGTTGCAAGCCGAGTGTGTGAAATATGACAAGATGAAGGAATGACTTGTAAAAAAAAAGAAGTATCAAAACCCTAAAAAAATAAAAGATGTAAATGAATGGGTTAGACTGACCTCAACCACCAAACTAGTGGTCTTATCACTGAGTGCTGCACTACATTTTGGACCGGATGTAGTTTTGGTGTGTGTGTGTGTGTGTGCATGTGTGTGCATGTGTCGTGCCCTAGGTGCTCTTGTGCTAAGTCACACTTTGTGAAGTAGCGAGCAATAATAACTATAGAAAATGTAATAACATGTGTGCATGAAATAGAATAGAATCCTCCCCCTATGTTGTGTGTTGATGCAGATCTCCTAGCCTTGATGCATGACACTATATGGATGCAAGTGATGCAATGGATGTAACTCTAGATGGAGTGATAGTAGTATGTGATGCTAGGACCCTCATTATGGTCTCATAACTTTGTATTTATAGGGTTCTCTTTCTCTAATTTCATAATTAACCTTGACATGGCTAACTAGGAAAAAGATAAGGATGAAAAATGGCTAAAAAGACCCCAAAAATAAGCGGGAAAGTGGAACATGGATTGAGGTGCCCTAGGTGGGACCAAGGTGCCTTGGGCACCCTTGTACATAGGCCAGGTGCCCCCCAATTTAGGCTAAAATGATGGGACAATTACGAAATAAGTGGATATGTATAGGAAAATACATGGGAATGATGAAATAAAATATAAAAATAAGATGGCCAAAAGGTGGGATTAATTAGTACTTTCTTCACTTGAGAACCCTCTAAATAGTAGTATGAGACCAGGCTAAATAATGCCTAAAGTGCAAATTTTTATGGGGAAGAATAGGGAATAAGTCGACCATTGAGGAGGGGATAATGAATGTACAAGTGACACCCGTGGACACTTAGCATGGTTCTATTAAGTGAATATGAGAGTAATGGATGTAATGATTACATAGTTCTCACCAAGAAGGAGAACATATCCATAAGGAATATACTATGAGGAGAGCCGCATTGCCCATATTCAATGTCATAACTAGAAAAGTGATGGTAGACCACTTAATTACAAATCATTAAGATGAAAGATGGAGGAGGCTAATGATGGTTGGATGACCACTAGGATGATTAAGTGTACAATTGTAGATATGCTAGCAGTAGAAAGGTCATAAGTGCAACACGTTAAGAGGTTCCATTTCTAGTTTATAGCTAAGAGACTATAAGTTTGAGATTCATGTGTATGATCTAATCTAGTAGGGAGAAAAATTTCCATGTTGGCTCCTTTCTAGAGTAGTGACATTTTGGTTTTATTTTAGGACAAGGTCACCGATGTTAAAGTCATGTTCCTTGAGATGTTTGTTGTGGATGGGATAAGATGGCAACTAGTAAAATATTAGATGAGATGAGATAGATAAGAGGGGGAAAAATATTATATGCTATCTTTGAATAGCGAGGAAATATGTGTCCATGGTGACACAAAGATGGCCATGAAAGTGGGCTTAGGATGAGATATGGTGCCCCAAGAGAGGCATAAAGATAACCACAAAAGTGGACTTAGAATGAGATGTAATAATATATAAGTGGATTGTATAAAACGAGATAACAAATTAGATGAAAGATAAGTAGATTTAGGTGACATTTAGATAAGAAAATGATTAAGAGAAAGAGGGCTAGCCGATAACAAACTAGTCCTAAAATGATCACGAGAGATTCAAAAGAAGTCAGGGTAAGAATACATAGTGTCATTGATGTTCATGGGATGGTTGGATGAAGGAGGAGACGTGAGAGGACTAAGAGAGAGGAGTGGATTCTCCCCCAGTGAGAGATGTTGCATCACTTTAGGCAACTTGGATACGATATGCATAAGCTAGTACATGCCAAAGGAGAAGAGGTAGGATTGTTAGAAGAAGAGGTGACGGTGTCTCCTAGTTTTGACTAGATAGATGATTAAGGATCACAAAGATGAGGAGGGTTAGTAATGCAAATGGTGTCGATAAAGACAAGGGTCCTCCCACTAGGAGAAATAAAGCTCCGAGGAGGGATTGCGACAAATGATTTGGATGGAGAACCTAACTTAGATTCCTTAGGAGATGAGAGTTCGATTGGGGGATTGGATTTGGACATGGATGAGATGGAAGGAAGAGGGTGGTATTCATGGATGAGAAGGTCATCTTCCATCATTAGATTATGGATGAGAGTTTGGAGGGCCTTACAATGTTCGATGTCATGGCCTGGGGTGTGATGATAAGTACACATGACATTAGGATCAAACCAAGGAGGTCTTGGAGCATGTGGATCAAAAGACTTGATAGGAGGAAGGGTGATTGTTGAGGTTCGAAGTAAGCATTGAAGGAATTTAGTGTATGACCCAATTGGGTTTTATGAAAAAGAGGTCACAGATGAAGTCGATTTAGGAATAGTGGATGAGGGTAAAAGAGGTGGTTTGCTTTTATGAGGCCTCGTGAGAGCCTTTGGTTCAAATTTAGAGTTAGAAGGAGAAGTGGGTATCTGTGGCTTGGTTTTGATGATTCAGGAGTTAGGTGATTTTATAGGGGATTAGATGCGAAAGGAGGGTAGATTACTTATATTTGGATTGGTTGATGATGGGTGTCTTGGATGAAGGGCTTGTCCCTAAAATGGATGGAGACGATCCTAAGAGTGATGATGTAATGTTAGTTTGCTTAGGTTTAAGAGGAGGAGATCTAAATTTTTGTGAGGATGTGTGCTAGATTTTTGGATATGTATGCCAAGGTTCTTTGACTTTGGTTTTTAAGGATTTGTCTTTGGCATGAATGGTGAGAATTTCAATAAAGAGTATGTAAAGGTAGAACCAGATGGTGTGGGGGTGTTGTATATTCATATTTTGAGGATGGAAGGGGTTTTGGATGATGCTTATTAATAATATCGAAGGGGTAGATTGTATAGGTCTTAGATTGATTGGTGTAGGGGTGATTGGTTTTATAGATGGGGTATGAATATCATTTGTGGTTGTCTTAAGTGGGGGTGTTTGTGTAAGAAATGTTTCAAGGGGTATCATAGATATACATGTAGATTGAGATGTAGATGTAGGTATGGTTATGCTAGTAGATGTGATTGATGTGGAAGTGGGTATAGATGTAGGAATGGTAGATGTTGATGAAGAATTAGATATGATAGATTGGGATGTAGTGGTAGTGGGTATGGCTGAGATGGTTGTAGATATAGGTGGTGTAGATGCAGTAGTAGGTGTATTTGATATAGATGTGGATGAAGGAATAGATGTGATAGGTTGAGATGTGGTAGGTGTGGATATCAATGAGGTTATTGTTATAGAAGGAGTGTCTAAAGTAAAGGTAGATGTGGTAGATAATGGGGTAGTGGATGTAGGTAATAATGTAGGCTCTTGATTTATGGTGTTAATTGTGTGAGCATTAGGTTCATAAGATGTGGGGGAATCTAATTTGTCGATAGATGATTAAAGACATCAAGGGGTTGATTAGGTGATGTGCTAAGATTTTCTACTTGAAGGTCCCCCTGATTTATAAGTTGTTGGGTGTGATATTTGAAGTAAAAACAATTCTCAATGTTGTGACCTTGGACTTAATGATACTTACAATAATGCCCCTTGCGATACCATATGGGTTTGAGTCGAGCCATTAACAAGTTGAATGGGGGGAAGTTAAATAAGATGGACCACCATCAATTTGTCAAATATGGAACAATATGATTCCCCCATGGGGTATAGTAAGGAAGCGGTCTAGGATATATTTGTGGAGGATCTATGTGAGAAGTGGATGTGGATGAATATTGACCATAATGGTAGTGGTGGGAGTCTTAGATTTATCACAATGTATGGAGGATTTAGTTAAATTGATTTTAGGTTTGTTGGATTTAAGTTTAAGGTGGCCTTGCTCAAGGGCATGGAGTTCAAGTTTGTAAGCCATAGTGAATGCCTCTTCAAAGGTTTGAAAATATTAAATTTGAAGAGTTGAAGAGATGTGCTTCACACAAGAATGTGAGAATAATTCAATAAGTTCAATTTGTGGAAGGAGAAATGATAGTTGATTAATAATGCTATGCCATTATGTGACGGAGTCTACAATGAATTCATCCTCATGTACACGAATGATATAAAATTCATGTCGTAACCTTACATGCAACGTTGATTGAGAAATGTTCAAGGAATAATTACATGAGTTGAGTGAAGGTGAATAATGAGTGTTGTGGGATATTTTTGTACCAATCTAATACATGATGAGACAATGACATGGAAAATGTATGAAGCATGAGATCTTGATCATGGGTGATAAGGTAATATGCATGTCTAAAAGCTCGAAGGTGTTATTAAGGATCCTCCTTACTATTGAAATTGGAGAATTTTGGCAATTCCCAATGAGGAGGATATGGCTTAATAGGACGAATGGATTGATTGGTTCATTATAGATTTATTCCTATGAAAATTTGGTCTTAGATCCCATGGTTGTGGTTTCAAGGTTAGCCATTCTACTTAACAATACTTACAAGAGATCATTTTATGGTTGAGAAGTTGAAGGATGAGTCTAAGATGCATATGAGGTGGATGGGTTAGGTTATTGATATGTTTGAGGATGCGTTGGTGTTTATGGAAGCAATTGATAAGGGGAATATAATTAAGGGGTTATGATTAGATTGGTTGAGATAAAGATTGATGTTGAGATATAGGGATATGGTAAGATTGGTTTGATTAGGTTGGTTGTTGTGAAATAGGGACGTTTGATTGATTTGTTATGGGATTGGTAGGGATGTAAGTGATAGGTGATTAGACACTTGAATAGGTTGGTTAGGAAATGCATAACTAAAGGCACCTCGAGGAGGAGATTGATGGGTTTGCATTGATTCAGATGGATGAGGTTGTGAGGTGATTATATTAGCATGGATATGTGAAGTAGAGATAAGGGGTAGAGTTGTATAATGTTGTACGGGTGTAGGAGGAAGTAAGTTCGTTTGTTGAGATGGTTGAATAGGCATACTAGTGACAATAGCAAATGAAGTGGGGATAATGTTGATATGAGGTAAGTTGGGTGGAATGGGATCCACTAATTGAGTAGATTGAGAGATTATGGAGGACTTACGAAAAAGGTAGTCATAAAGGGTGATAGGATTAACATCAAGGAGTTCTTGAAACTCCAAACATCCATGAGGGATAGTAGGGCTCTAATAGTCTCTAAAAGAATAGAAGATGGAGGCAAAGTTGGTCTAGAAGAAATGGACTGAGGTGAAGTTGGTCTACAGAAGGATTGGTTTCAATATGAGGATCATTTTGGATGACATGGTCTTCATGAAGCAAGACCATAGAAACACAAGGTTGGGAGATCAATGGTGTGGTATCAAGTTTAGAAGTTTGTTGGGAAGATCATTAGAAGAAGAGACATCATTAGATGAGGTGGATTATTGCGTTGTCTTAACCTGAGAAGGAGTGATAACAAACATGAAGTAGATAAACATTTGTCTATGTAGTTTATTAACAAACAAATAAAATACCAATTTTTTTATCATCATGATTATTAAAAGAGTATGTGAAGAAAAGAAAAATACCCGCTCTAGGGGAACCTAGGAAAATGGTTGATCTAAGGCTGGTTTTAGGTGATTTTGGCTTTGGAGTCCTCTATATACCCGAAGGTATGTGTGGCCCGAATGTATAGAGTTTATAACATGGCCAAAACACCGTGGTGACTTTCCTATTAGGTGATGAAATCCCAATAGTTCCACCTGGTAAGGGATGTTTAGATGTGTAAATTGGTTTGTGTGTTTGGTTATGTGTGATGAAGTGAATGCAACATGTTAAACTAGATTTCCAAGAAGGAATGAAAGGGTTCTTTTTAGATCCAAAAAAAATATGGAGATTCATGAAGACAAAAAAAAGTGATGCAATGCAATACAAAAAAAGATGGGGAACAAAAATAAGGAATAAGTGGTTTACACTTTTCCTTTTATCTAATCTTCAAAGTAAGCAAAGCGAAAAAAAATCAAATTGAACCAATCCACCATCCAACACAAGCAAACATGCAAGAAAAACTAATGCATGTTCTTTCCTATGAGGTTAGTAGGAAATGGAAGAAATAAGATGAAAATAAAAACAAATAACAAGACTCACCTAGAAAGGGTGGGTCCCACCGGGCATGCCAAAATGTTGACCAAGTTTCTTCATTCCTATTCAAATTAGTGAACTAGTAATAAAGGAAAATAAGTAACTCCAAATATGAAGGGTTTATGGACCTTGAGATGAAATAATGATGTAGACATACACGAGATAATGGATCCTTCTCCACAGTGAGCTAAGTGACCTACAAATCAAGATAACTCAACATAAAAAGATTGGATTAGTAGATAAGATGGGAGGGTTTCCTGAAAAATTTAGCATGAGAAGTAATAAATTCCTAGGATGGATGTCAACCCTCATGTTTGATAAAGATAGATAAAATAAATATTTGATAAATTGGATGTAGTGTCTATAAAAAAATGAAACAAAAAAACAAAAACTAAAATCCGAATATAAGATGATAAAAGCATATCTGATCTAAATACAACAAAATAAATCAAACTAGGCAGGGGTCAATAGTGATATGAGACTATAGAGAGGCTAATCGATGACAACTAAGGCTAGTGGACTAAAACAATGATGAAAAAATGTAGAGCTGAAAGCTATGATGGTAGATCTAGAAGCCGGTGGTACACTTGGAATGATGAACATAAACTCTTTGAAGATATGACACAAGGAGAAATGGAAAGGAAGTAAGAAATTAGAGATCTAAGGGTAGATATTGAAAATATAGAAAAGGTTGATGACTAGGTTGGATGGTCAGGTTGGGTGTAGGGAAGGTGACAAAATGAATTTAGGGTGATAGAGAGGTAGAATGGATGGATATAAGACTGGGTGGATGTAGATACATAAAAATATGGTTGGGGATCTGGATGACACATAAACTAATGCAATGGAGGCTAGGTCGATGGTGACTAAACATGGTTAAAGGTGATGGGGATGAGTTAGACTTGGATGAAAAGAGATGGGCTAAAACGAAGACCTGCAGACAAAGACATAGAGATGAGAATGCCAAAACTCGAGTCCTTGATGATAGGTGAACCTACATAATATGTTAGAGACTGATATGGATGATAAAATAATAATAATGAAGTGATGCATGCAAATATGAAAGAGGTCTCCTTAAAACTCCAAAATGGAAGCACAAGATATGTAAGAGGAATTTGAGATGGATGTGGCAGCTATAAAGCCACTCAAGAATCAAGGAAAGATCACAAGAAGGTTGAAGTCTACAAAATTGCATCCTTGAACAAGGAGGGGTGAGGGTAGCTTTATAGGGTTGCAACTCGATGGGTTACCGCTGACCGGAGAGACCCTTCCATTTGGATGATGGGAAGATGATGAGCTCGAGACAAGGAGCCCATAAGAAGTGGGATTAGGGTTTAGATGGATAGAGACAAGCTAGGGTTGCATAGGGAAGATAAATGGGTAGGTGGATGGTTGAAATGAGTAAATAAAGGCCATAAATGGGTAAAAACATTAAATGATGGCCTAGAAAGAGTAAAATTGAGGATTTAGGGAGGATAAATAGATTAAATGAGGATTAGGGATGATTAAGGGTGATTAGGAATGATTTAGGGAGAATAAAATAATGAGACAAGGATTAGAGCTAATTAAGAATAATTAACATAAATGGGATGAAATAATAGGGTGGATAATATAAGATAAAAGGTGGGAAAATGGTGATTAATTGGATAAATTGAATTTAGGAGGGAAGATAAAATTTGAATGGGTGATCATGAGGAAAAGAAAGAAAATACGGGTTGGAGGGAGGTGATATCAAATTTGGGTGTCTACATTTACCCTTTTGATGAGTGGTTTGCTTCAAGCCATAAGACAAAAACACGAAGGGTGGAAAAGATGATTGATTAGGTGCTCCCCCTCAAACTAGGAGTTGATGACACAAAGGAAGTCGATTACAAGTTTGAGAGAGATAGATGATGAAAGGGTGGAAAACATGAGAAAAGAAGGTGAGGGGATACGATACTCCAAATAAGGATTGAACAACAAGTAAAAAGTGAAATAAAGAGATGGTGGTGATTTCAGGAGTCACGTCGGTAGATAATAAAGTACATTCTTCATGGAGATGATGAAAATGTTCTACAGGTCTAAGAGTTAACAAAAACCACTAAAAATAGAGGAAACCAAGGGGAATTCACTCAAATGGATGCGTAAGATGTGTGACCAATGGGTTAAAGGTAGACATCGAGTATGTGTAAACAATGGTCGAGACAAAGTCATAACAAAAATATTGGGTTGGGATCAAAAATATGCATCCGGGGGGATGAAAAAAGTGATATAACATTATGGTGCCCCAAGAGGAAACACGAGGATGGCCGGAAGGAAAAAGGGATGAAAATAAAGATGTGATTTATAAGGCACCTGGGTAGGGCATAATAAGGATGTGAGATGAAGAGCATTTTAAAGAAAAAGTGGAAGAAAAGATAATTTTGAAAGGAAGGATTGATCAAAGAGGGCAAAAAGGAAGATTGCTAAAAATACGGGGTTAAGTTGATTTGACGACTAGAGGTGGTCCATGTGGTGACTAAGGAAAATCGATGGTGACCCAAGAGGGATCGGTGGTGACTATGGTCGGTGGGCTATATAAGCTCATGGGTTGGCCAAATAGGATCATTTGCACGGTGCGAAGTGATGATTGAGAGCTTAAGGATTAAAAAAGAGAGTGATATTTTGAGAGAAATGGAGGCGAAGGAGCTATAAGGAAGCGATAAAGGACTCGTAGGATGGTAAGTGCCTAAACCCTAGCTTGTTTTTAAGCATTTTTGTTATTTTTCTTTAATTTTTACATTTTTCAAATTTTTATCTTGGCAGATCCAATCACCGTGTTTTCTGGGCCTAAAAAGGTGTCGACCTTGATATGGATGCATTGATCCAACTTGGGTTGGTGTTGATTGGGGTGGGGATGATGGTTTTTATTGTTGATGAAATTTAGATAAGATGATGAGGTGTTAATGTTTGTCTATTTTGATTGGTTTTGTAGGCTTGAGAGACATTATATTTGAGAGATAGAGTTCCATCCCTCTATGAGCGAAATAAAGATGATATTACATATGCTAAGTGGGATCACTTCGCAACAGTTGGTTTGGGTGGATTCCTATATTATTAGCGGATTCCATGAGATGTGGGACTGATGATTACAATAGTGGAGAGGTGAGATGCACATACATGCACATTTTGGTTTAGGATAGGTGAGATGGATTTCACTCTAAAGGATGTATATCACATCTTGAGACTACTGATATAGGGGAAGTAGATAGTTCCCATTATAGTGGACATTAGAATGAAGGTCCTTTTGACACATTTGTTTGGAGCTAATGCCCCACAAATTAAATTTCCTTTAGGGGAATTTTAATATGAGATGAGATATGATTGCGGGAGTACGTTAGAGTTTATTGATTTGTCTAGTGATGATGGTGATATCTTGATACACACTTCTTGAGTCAAAGGGTGCTAGGTTTATGTAGACATTAGCGGGAGTCTGACAGTTTAGTGGATCACTAGATAATGTTTTCATTTGGGAAAACATTGATAGCACATGTGTATCATGAGTTGTTGATTTATATATTGAGGAGGAGGGCATGAATAGATGTAGGGGTTCTCCTACATTGTTGGGGCCTATGAGCATTTAAAAGTCATCACCCAACAAGGATGTTATGGATTATAGGTGATCATATTGAGTTGTCGATTAGATTTCTAAGGTGGCGAGCTGACCAGGATCATGGCAATATAGGTTGTTGATCAAAGAACACTTAACAGAGAAAGCATACAAAGTCCACACGGGAAAATATGCCAAGTTTAAGGGCGCGAATGGATAGGAAGAACGCACACGTGGAGCAGAAATTTAACAAGATGAAGGACTTAGCCATTTTTGGGCATGAAGATCTATTTTTAGAAGATGGCATGTAGAACACACCAACAATTCGAGACGTGCACGCCACACATTGTCTATTTATAGATGATCGGATTTAGAGTGCTTTTTCATGGAGACAGTATAATAATAGGATTGTCACCTTAGTTAACTATCAATAGTCTATAGATAACACACTTGCATGTGTGGCTATGCATGAAAAAGGTGCATGGCTACTAATAACATGTGATTTATTTTAGAATAGATAAGCGGTGAAGGGAAAGTCCCCACCCTATATATATGTAGTGAATTACTTGGTAGGGAGATGATAGAGGATGTATATGGAAAGATAGATAACATAGTATATATGTTTACGGTTGATTTGTATCGTAACCGTGCACGCATCGGCATAAATTACCGGTATTGTAATTAGGTATTGTAAGATGCTTCTATGTTATTGTGATAATTAAGAGATGGAAGATATTGACTAAACCTAAGTGTTATTCCTGTGTGTAATTAGGTAGTGCATGTTCTTATTTCTATCATGATTATTGTTAAACCTATTCTTTCCTAGATTTAGATCTGTCATACAACTTTGTATAATGATGTATTAGTTATGGATCAATAATGCTTTAAGTATTCATCATGTTAACATTCTGCTATAACAACCCTAAAGAGGGACCTGGTACCTTTGCGCACTTCGGGTGAGTGCTCAGTCGAGGCTGAGTGATGTATCAACACATCTAGGGTGTTATCTAGTAAATTCTAGGCTACATCATTGGTTCCATTGCCGGGACCTTTTTTTCAGTTGTTTTCAGGATGGTTTGTGATGAAGACGTACTGGTTAACTCTAGCAAGTATTGAAGAGTGGATACACAATCTGGAGGAATAATATGCATGGTGATTCAACATTGGATCTGAGTTTAACACACGCACTTGGGTTGAATATAATCTATATGACAACTTATATGAGAGCTTTTTGTTATCTTTCCAAAGTAGAATTATACAAGTGACCGATTACTTATGCATCTAAGCGGAATCGGAGGTATCACGTGCTTATTTAGACATAGGAAGAATTTTAAGCCCTTTATGATGCTGATATAATCTAGAATCACGTTGTGGATACATGGTTTCATGGTGTTTTAAAAAATTATATTTTGGAATATTCAATTTCGATGTACTCTTTCTTAGAGGTAGCTGAATTCTAGTTTTTGTGGTATCCAAGAGGAGCATATATGCAAGGTATTCCACTGATGATCAAGATCTTGATGGTAACTTTGAACATGGAAAGTAAACCAATGGCTAACTAAACCTCACCACGCACGAGGGAAGGAACAGGCTTAGTGAAATATGGTAGACCTAGTGGCGAAAAGATAGAGAGAGAAATGCAACTTAAGTATAATGAGGGCGTGAGAGGGAGAAAGAGAAGTAACTTTCCATTATAGAAAGTATGCCATTGAGGAGAGAGATGACTCGTGAAGGATTTGAATCTCACGTAGAAGATGTGGAGCTAAAGCATTAGAAACTCCCCCATCTTGGAAATCATTACAGAGATCCCCCCTTGGCTTCACACAAAAGTGCGCCAGTAGAGACTACCTGGGCTGTAGGCGCACATCTTAATCCACTTGGTGACCTAGCCCTTGCACTTGGTTTTCCACTATCTAGTATGAAAAGTAATCAAGTGGATTTGGGAAACAAGAGAATTAGAGTAAGTTGGAAAACAAGTAAATCAATGGCGGGATAGATGACTTCAATGTTATTTGGAGGAACATTTTTATGTGCATCATCTTCATAGAATGTAAGCACGCTGAATGTTGGATTCACCTCTGAAGTGGAGCTACCACATAGACTATAGGGGTTCAACATAGTACTCTACCGTCGAGCACGGGGAGTACATCTACGAGTCCTATTCCACTACATATGGAGGATCGGGAGGTATAAGTGGTTCTAGTTCCAGTGGATCTGGTGGTTCTGGAGGTAGGAGAAACACAGAGGTTCTAGATTAGGTAGGCAAGGTCCACACCAACCCCAGGATATTTATATGGAGATGTCTCTTCATCTTCCGTATTATAGAGGCATAGAGCATCTTTCTGAGCATGCGCACATGTGTGAAATATTGTGGCATGTGAAAGGGATCATGGATTTTGAGCACAAGGAAAGTCAATTCGCTACTACATAACAAGGATGTGCACACAACTGGTATAGGAAGTTTGACCCTTATCAAACTTGCATGGATTATTCATAGCTAAAGGATGCATTCTTGAAAGAGTTCTATATCCCAGAATTTGATCAGAAGAGTATAAGTGCGCTCAAGGATATCAAAAGAGGCACTACTGAGAGTGTACATGAGTATGATGCCCATTTTAAAACACTCATATCTAAGCTTTCTTATGATATTCACGCAAGCTAGCATACACAATGGTTCGTCAATGGATTGATTACACCATTCAGAAGAGTACTGTCACATAAGACATACATTGATCCACACAAAGCACTAGAAGTAACTTTACTTGCTGAGGAAGTTGGGAGCATTGACACTGGTGTTAGTCCATTCTTAGAGGCACATATTACAGCTATGGAAAAATAGTTAGAGAAGCTATCAGCCAATTCATCCTATGAAACGTGCTCAGGGGTTTGGTGTATAGATTGTGAAGTGGAAGGTCACACCAAGGATAGTTTTCCTCGTAGAATAGTACACTCATTACTGTTGGAATGTGAGATTTTTCATTTGAATCATGATGCTAGTCACTTGTCCTTTATTACAATGCATGATAAGGAAGAATGTATCTTGTTTTTGTAAAATTTTCCGGTCCATGACCCATGATACTAAATATTTTCGAGTTGATTGGTCAGATCTAGGATGCTATAGACATTGGGGTACGAAAGACAAGTGTAATAGATAATTCTAAGGGTAAGAATGACCACTAGGATCAGGATTATAATGAAACATGTTATGACAGGAATGAGGGGAATTTTGAAGAAGGTCATGGAAGAGGACGTGGATATCGTAGTGGATATGGAGGATGAGGCTATGGTGGAGGAAAAGGTGAGTTCCCTCATAGAACATGTTATACATGCGGATCTCCCACCACTATAGGCATGAATGCCCTCAAAGCATATTACATGTTCTTTACGTGCAAAGAACCATAGCTATGAAGAGTGCCTAGACTTATATGAGCATCTGAGTAAGTAGCATAAGCAAGAAAACAAAGGTGTTAGGATGGTTAGAATCCAACGCATGGTAGAAGATTAGTGGATGCCCAAGATAGTAGAAGGACTTGAGGCATTAACAATGAAGATTACTACATAAGCTGAAGTGGCACGCACAAGAGAGGCATTGCACCAAAAGCCTACGATCACCAAGGAGGAGGTTTTGCATGCAAGGTACCTAGATCCTTCCTATCAGAAGGAGGTGTATCAAAATACCATAAAAGTGCTAAGGAATCTTCAGGGTGAGATACAATACTTAAAGGAGCAGAAGAAAGAAATAGAGACAGTCCAAAATGATATAGATGATCTAAGAGAAGTGTGAAAAATGTTGTGCCAGGATAACATCATTCCACTATTAGGAAGTTGGTTAAAAGGGAACACTCTGTGCACAAGTGTTGATACCATACGGTAGATCCTGCATGCAAATCTTCCCCCTGATAGCATTGACTATGATAAGGAAATTACTCTGAATGCTATTGTGGATGGATGGCTATTGAGCAACATATTGATTGATATAGGTGTGGAAGTAAATGTGCTTACATTAGATGCATGGGTACAAATGGGGAGGCCCCCATTGTAGCCATCATCTAATGTGTTGTTTATGGAAAACATAGGAGTTTTGAAGGATGCATCTATAACCATACAAGGGGCAAAGTTCATTGGGGATTTTGAGGTATTAGCACTTGCGAAACAAATAGTTTTCCAGCCTTGCTTGGATGTCCTTGGTGTTATGTGAATAATGCTGACTTGAGATTAAATAAGGGGTATATCAACTTTGAGAACAAGGAGGAAAGGGTTGTAATACCTTTGACTGATGGGAATTCTATACCATATGTTAAGCTTCTAAGTGAGGAGGACTTAAAAAAATCTATGTACATGCTATTCAAGACCCCAAGGTCAATGAGCCATCAAAGGAAGGTATCCTACAATGGGAAGATTATCATTCTATTAGTGATACTACGAGTATTGCTTGTGATAATTGGGCTCATGGTATGTATGAACTAATAGGGTACTAGGTAAAAAGTGTAGTTGCGCACAAGAATAGACTTCATTTTGTTCGATGGATAGGTATCGCAGCACTTGGTATACAGGCGCAGAAGATCTTCCTATATTATTGAAAGCCATGGAAGCACAAAGGACGAGATCAAATTATGAGAATATATATGTTAGTGTGAACCTTGCGTGGGATAATAGCACCCTGGTGGGTAGTCCATAAAGATATCAACCTATTCGAAGATCACATTCAACACCCACGTAGATCTACACTTATAATGGTGATCAACCTATTCAGCATCACATTTAGTAGTGTGAGAGACACTAGACAGCGGGACAGAAGCGATACCACCTTCACTCTGGGTGCATAGATTATACTCTAATCTACAAGGATGCACACACGCCTGGTATGTATACGTAAAACTACATCGAGAGACTGGGAATTGGAAGAATTTGGCTACGAGAATGCTCCAGGACCTTTGAATACTTCTCAACTAAACCCCCAAAGAGAAGAAGCATTAAGATTTGTCAAGCACTTAACTATGGGAGATAGTGCAAAGCGCGAAGAGCATATTCAAGAATTATTTGGTGAGATAGAATCGAGGCACGTTTTGAAAAGGATGAAGAAATGGACTCCATACTACTTGAATGCACTTATCTTGAGAAAGAGAAAGGAAAGATGGTTTACATTGTGGATGATGAGGAAGTTTAGAACTTGGATATTGAACACTCACAAGGGTGCATGAGGTCTTGGATAGCGAAGACAAGGATATGCTGATGTAGCCTAGAATTTACCAAATAAAACCCTAGACAAACTTTCACATCACTCAGCCTAGACTGAGTGCTCACCTGAAGTGTGCAAAGGTACCAAGTTCCTCTTTATGGTTGTAGTAGTATGATGTTAGTGTGATGAAGTAAGAAACATATAGATCCATAACTAATCCATCATTCTAAAATGCATGCCATATTTAGATTTATGAAAGAACAAACATAAGCAATAATCATGATTTGAATCAAGAACATGCACTACTTAGTTACACACAGAATGTCACTTATGTTCAGCCAATATCTTCCATCTATTAATAAACACAAAAGCTCCTTACAATAATGGCAATCTATACCAATGCACGCATGGATATGATACAGTAATCCAATCATATGCGCGTATCTCTATATCTCCATACATCCATCTCTCTACTACACTCTCTATATATATTCTACTATGTGATTCACACATCATATATATAGGGTGGGGACTTGCCCTTCACCGCTTATCTATTCCAGAAATAGGCCACATGCTATTAATAGCCACATGCCATTTACAGGCATAGCCACACATGCAAGTGTGCTATCTATAGACCTCTTATAGTTAATTGAAGTGACAATCCTATTCTTAGCTTGTCTCCATGCAAAATGATTTGATCCAATCCTCTAAAGATAGACAATGTGTGGCGTGCATGTCTGCATCATTGGTGTGTTCCGCATGCCATCTTCTAAAAATAGGTCTTCATGCTCAAAATTGGCTAAGTCTTGAATACTAAACTTGCCCTCCATGCCCTTGATCCTGGACTTCTCTCCCGCGTAGACTTCTTGTGTGATCTCTAACAAGTATTCTCTGATCAACATTACCCCATATTAATCTCATTGTCGTCTGACAATGGGTTTCTCCAAAAATAGAAGTAAAGAATAGAAGAATGGAAAGAATAAGAATGAAAGAATGTAGATAAATAAAGAATTTTTATGAGGTAGCCTCCTCTATATCAGTTTGAAGTATCAACTCTGGATACTCCTCCTTTATTTCGGCCTCCAAGGCTTACCATTGAGGTTATTCTTCCTTCTAGAATGATCCATCTTCTCTACAATTATCTTCCCAAGCTCTTCTAGCCATTATTCCTTCATTCTTGTGTGGCTCCTATGCTTTGTCGGGGGCCTCGTGCTTTTGCTTAACTATTGAAAATATTTGTCCTAATGTCTTGTCCTAGTAGTGAGCAAGGAATCGAGCTCTTTCTTGTTCTCTAAGGTCCTATGATTGTATTTGCTTACTTTTCTCTTTCTAATGGGTGAATCCCATTCTTGGCCGATGATGACTCCTTCTAGATATTGCATTTCTGAAAAATCACTTTTGGGTGCCATCTCTTCCTCCTCGACAACCACCTTCTTCTTTCCTTTTTCTCCTACTTTGTAGCTACCTTCTTGGGTGCCATTTTTACCTTGCAATTATCTTCTTTTTAACTCTGTAATTTGTGAATCAAACCCTAGCTTGATTCAATCATGCCCTAACTCCTCTTTGTCGCCTTGCATTGCTCAAACCCTTCACCACCGGGACGCAGGTTATTTTCACATAGATTTATTTGTCATGCTTGGTTTCACACCCTCTGCACCTTAACCCGATCACTTAGCTCTTCACACTTAGCTCTTTCCTCAACTTCTCTTAGTCGCAATGGTAAAAATGAATTTGCATCCCATCCTTATATAAATTTTCAAAATTTTATGCATTTATTGCTCCTTCACCTACCATATATCCTCTTATTCATTGACCAAATTCATTCATTCTGCGTGGTACATCTTTACACCCCAACTATAACCTTCTAGCACACCTTCCTACCCTTTGGTCACAGAATTCTCTTTAACGTGTGCCCTTGCACCTAAGTACCTCGTCACTGTACCTTCTCATGGTAGTTATCACGGCCTTAGCTTACCTTGCGTTATACTATCCATTCATTCATTTCCATCCTTGGTCACTTTTGAGAAACAATATTCTTTTGACTTAAAGCGCACCCATAGTAGCTTATTCCTTTCACCTTTCAATTCCCACAATCTTTTACTTGGATACCTACAAACACCCTACACTAAAGGTATGTGCAATTCCTCTACGCATAAATATTATTCACATAGTAATTAGCTTCATGCACGCACACTTATTACATAAGAACAACAACTAAATAAACAAAGCATAACGACAATTAAGGAAATACATTAAGGAAATATAGAATTGAAAATCTAATTTAAATGGAAATACTACCTTATTACAAACACCAAGAAGACTTATTTATAGTAGGGCTTCAACTTACTCCCATTAAAGTAACCGGGTAGCCGTGTTCCATCAAGTGCTTCTAACTAGAAAGCACCTGATTCAAGTATGTAAGTGATGACATACGGCCCCAACCAATGTACTTTAAGTTTTCCTGGATGGCGCAAGAACTTAGAGTCATAAAGAAGTACCATTTGTCCAACTCTTATCCCTTATGTTTCTATCATGCCATGCTTTCTACCTAGCCTTTTCCTACTTCTAACTCCATTGTGCTATGGCTCATTGCTCATCTAGTTGAATCATTTTCTCAATATGCTCTTCTAAATCCTACTCATCAGCTAGACCTCTAGCGCACACAATGTGTAAAGAAGGTAACATAAATTCTATAGGGAGAACAACTTCTACGCCAAACACCAACTAAATGGTGTGGCTTTGTTTAATCTCTTGTAAGTTGTTCTATATGCCCAAAGAACAACTGACACTTTGTCATCCCAATCCTTTCTTCCAACATCACAAATTTTTGTCAAAGTCTGGCTCAAAATCTTGTTGAAAGCCTCAGTAGTTCCATTTTCCTAAGGATGGTAGGGTGTAGTTTTATGGTGTGCAACCATAAACTCATCTAATAGGATCCTGATTGTCTCATTCAAAAAGTGTGTACCCATATCACTTGTCAAGCTTAAAGGACATCCATATCTTGTAAGAACATTCTCCCATAGAAACCTAGTTTTTGTAGTTGTTGTATAGTCCTTCGTAGGTGCTACTTCTTCCCATCATGTGAGATAATCTGTACAAGTGATGATATAACGTGATCGAGTCCTATGCACGGTTTGCTTAAATAGGTCCTATAAAGTCAATGGCCCATTTCTCAAATGGTTCGGCACTAGTAATTGGTCTCAAAGGCATCTCATCTCTTTGCCTTGGTTTTCCTAGGTGCTGACAATGATCACACACCTTACAATATTCTTTTATATACAATGTCTCCCACCATAATCTAACAAGTAGGATCTTCCGGGTAGTCGCATCACCTGCATAATGGCCTCCTACAATACCACCATGAGCTTCTTCCATAATATCCTTGTGCTCATGCTCTAATACACAACGGTGTAATACTTAATCTCTGCCTAACTTATAGAGGTCACCACTGATTAACATAAATGGTGTCATGCGTATAGCAAGCTATTTATTTTCTAATGCCTTCATTCCTTCTAGTGCCACACCAGTCCATAGAAAGACAACAATGTCTTCTAATTCTGATGGCACGCATTGTAACCTATATAACTATGCATCTAGCATGGTTTCTTCAATTGTCTGTGCTTCCTCTCCTAAGTGAATTCTAGACAAGTGGTCTAGTCCAGAGTTACTTTTCCTTGGCTTCACCACAACTGTGAAGTCAAACTCTTGAAATAGGAGTACCCATCTGCATATACATCCTTGTTTACCAAGTACTTCAATGCCATGTGATCTGTATAAAACAAAAATGGTGTTGCTAACAAGTATTGTCAAAATTTGTGCAATACATAGATCATTGACAAGGCTTCGCGCTTTGTAGTTGTATAATTTTGTTCAGTAGGAGTCAACTTCCTACTAGCAAAAAAAAAAAGATGATCTATGATACCTTCACCAGGTTGAGCTAACAAAATGCCAATGGCCATGCCATAGGCATCCACATGCACATGAAATGGTTTATCCCATGAGGGAAAGTGCAGAATGGGCGTGGTAGTAAGTTTCTCCTTTAATATCTCAAACGCGCACTTCTGCGGTTCTCCCCGATAAAATTTACCTTTCCCCTTTAGTAACTCTTCCAAAGGTGCATCAAATTTGGAATACCATTTGATGAATTTTCTATAATATCCTGTATGACCTAAAAATCCATGCACCTCACTTTGATTGGTAGGTGCTTCTAGGCCTAGAATGACTGCAACCTTAGCTGGATCAACCAACAAACCTTCCTTGTAGATTATATGTCCTAACAATATTCCAAATGGTGTAGAAAATATGCACTTCTTGATGTTCAAAGAGATACTCAATTGTTTTCACTGTTCAAACATTAAGCACAAATTTTCACAATGATATTTCACAAGCCCATATATTGTCCAATCATCTAGATAAACCTGTAAGAAGTTGTGAATAAAATCCTTGAATGCCTAACAACTATCCACAAGAATACAACAGGCACATTTTTCAATCCAAAAGGCATCACATTATAAGCGAAACTTCCCCATTCAGTAGTGAAAGTTGTATTTTCTTGATCCTCCTCGAGCAATCCTAACTTGATGATACCTTAAAAATCATCTATGAAAGAGTATATTTTGCGCCCTGTAACTCCTTCTAGTATTTCCTCAGTAAATGGCATAGGGAATGGATCTGTTACATATGTAGCATTTAGCTCCTTGTAGTCCACACATATTCTAATTCATCCATCCTTCTTGATACTGATCACCATTGGACTAACCCATTCTGACTCATCAAGGGGCTTGATAATTCTAGATTTCAACATTTTATCAATTTCTTCTTTTACCTTTTCACAAAAATTAGGATTCATTCTATAAGGCCTCTTTCTAACTGGGCATGCACCATCCTTAAGCTTTATCTTCATTTCCCTAAGTGATTCATGCACGCCTTTAAGTTCATGATACCCTCGAGGGAATAAGTCTTGATAATCCCTAAGTAACTCAATAATCTTTGCCACCTCCGAGTCTGACCAGTAGTCTCCAATGATGGTGTCCTCAGGCTCAGCCTCCGAACCTATATTCACCTTCTTTATCTTTCATGGGTTTGTGATAGGCGTGCGTATCCTTGTCTGCACTATCCAAGACCTCGCGCACCCCTTATGAATGTTCAATATCTAGGTTCTCAACTTCCTCATCATCCACGATGTAAACCATCTTTCTCTTCTCTTTCTCAAGGCAAGTGCATTCAAGTAGTATGGAGTCCATTTCTTCTTCCTTTTCAAAATGTGCTCTGACTGCTCTCACCAAATAATTCTTGAATATGCTCTTATGCTTTTGCACTATCTCCCATAGTTAAGTGCTTGAAAAATTTTAATGCCTCTTCTATTGGAGGTTGGGAAGAAAAGTAGTCAAAGGTCTGGATCATTCTTGCAGTCAATTTTTTCCAATTTTCAGTCTCTCGATGTAGTTCTACGTATACATACCAGGCACATGCACATCCTTGTAGAGTAGAATATAATTTATGCACCCAGAGTGAAGGTGGTAATGTTTCCTATCCCACTATCCAGAGTCTCTCACACTGCTGAATGTGATGCTGAACATGTTGATCACCATGATAAGTGCAGATCTGTGTAGGTGCATTGTTCCTTACAAACCTAGTAGATAAGGTGACTCCAATCTCTTCCCATTCTATAAGATTATCTCTGTGGACTACCCACCAATGTGCTTGTTGTCCCACATAAGGTATATACTAACATATCTCTTCTCTTAATTTGATCTGTCCACTATGCTTCCATGGCTTTCAAAAATATAGGAAGATCTTCTGCCCTATATACCAAGGTACTATGCTACCTATCCATCAAACCAGAAAAAGTCCATTCTTGCACAAACCATGCTTTTTACCTCATGCCCTACTAGTTCATATGTACCATGAGCCCAATTGTCACAAGAAATACTTGTAGTATCACTAATAGAATGAGAATCCTCCCACTATAGGATGCCTTCCTTTGATGGCTCATTGACCTCTGGGTCCTGAATAACACGTACATAAATTTTGTTTAAGTCCTCCTCACTTATAGGCTCAACATATGGTGTGGACTTCCCATCTATCAAAGGTATCACAACCCTTTCCTCCTTATTCTCAAAGCTGATATACCCCTTATTGAATCTCAAGTCAACATTATTCGCATAACACCAAGGGCATCCAAGCAAGGCTGGAAAATTGTCTTCTTTTGTAAGTGTTAATACCTCAAAATCCCCAGTGAACTTGGCCCCTTGTATGGTTATAGATGCATCCTTTAAAACTCCTATGGGAGTGGCCTTAGTCTTATTTTCCATAAACAAAACATTAGATGATGGTTGTAATGGAGGCCTCCCCATTTGTACCCATGCATCTAATGTAAGCACATTTACTTCCGTACATGTATCAATCAAAATATTGCTCAACAACCATCCATCTACAACAACATTCAGAGTAATTTCCTTTTCATAGTCAATGCTATCAGGGGGAATATTTACATGTAGGATCTGTCGTCCTAGTCTCAATACTTGTGCGCAGAGTGTTCCCTTTTAACCAACTTCCTAATAGTGGAATGATGTTCTCCTAGCGTAACATTTTACATACTTCTCTCAGATCATCAATATCAGTTTGGACTGTCTCTAATGCTTTCTTCTGCTCCTTTAAGTATCAGTATCTCACCTTGAAGATTCCTTAGCACTTCCATGGTATCCTGGTAAAATTCCTTCTGATGAGTAAGATCTAGGTACTTTGTATGCAAAACCTCCTCCTTGGTGATCATAGGCTTCTGGTGCAATGCCTCTCTTGTGGATGCCACTTCCACTCGTGTACTAATCTTCACAGTTAATGCCTCAGGTTCTGGTGCTATCTTGGGCATCCACTAATCTTTTATACCAGCGCTGGATTCTAACCATCCCGATGCCTTTGTTTTCTTGCTTATGCTTCTTACTCAGATGCTCATATAAGTCTGAGAACTCTTCATAGCTATGGTTCTTTCTACAGAAAGAACATGTAATATTATGAGGACATTCACACCTATAGTGGTCAGGAGATCCACACGTATAACATGTTCCATGAGGGAACTCACCTCTCCTCCACCATGGCCTTATCCTCCATATCCACCATGATATCCACGTCCCCTTCCACGACTTCCTTCAAAATGACCCTCATTCTTGTCATAGCATGGTTGATTATGATCCCAATCTTGGTGCTCATTTTTACCCTTAGAATTATCTGTTACACTTGTCTGTCATACCCCAATGTCTATAGCATCCTGGATTTGACCAATCAACTGAAAATCCTTAGTATCATGGGTCGTGGACTAGAAATTTTGTACAAAACAAGATACATTCTTCCTTATCATGCACTATAACAAAGGACAATGACTAACATCATGATTCAAATGACAAGATCTCACAATCCAATAGTAATGAGTGTACAGATCTACAGGGAAACTATCCTTGGTGTGACCTTCCACTTCATAATCTGTACACCAAATTCCTGAGCACGTTTCATGGGCTGAATTTGCTGATAGCTTCTCTAATTGCTTTGCCATAGCTGCAATCTATGCCTCTAAGAATGGACTAATGCCAATGTCAATGCTCCCAACTAGCCTTAGCACGTAAAGCTACTTCTAGTGCTTTACATGGATCAGTGTATGTCTTATGTGACAACACCCTTCTAAATGGTGTAATCAATCCTCCAACAAACCATTGTGCATGTTAGATGGCATGAATATCATAAGATAGCTTAGATAGAAGTGTCTTAAAATGGGCATCATACTCACGTACACTCTCAGTAGTGCCTTGCTTAATATCCTTGAGTGCACTTATACTCTTCTACTCAAACTTAGGGATATAGAACTCTTTCAAGAAAGCATCCTTCAATGTTGCATAATCCACACAAGTTTGATCAGGGTCAAACTTCCTATACTAGCTATGTGCACGTCCCTGTAATGTAGTAGCAAATTGAATTGCCTTTCGCTCAGAAGCCATGATCCCTTTAATGCGCCACAATATTTCACACATATGCACATGTTCGACAGCATCCTCTATACCTCTATACTTCAAGAGACAAAGAGACATCTCCATATAGATATTCTGTGGTTGCTACGGGCCTTGACCACCTTATCCAGAACCTCATGTGTTTCCTCTTCCTCCAGAACCACTAGATCCACCGAACTAGAACCACCTATACCTCCTGATCCTCCACCTATAGCTGGAATAGGACCTATAGATGTACTCCCCTGTGCTCCAATAGTAGTACTATACTTGAACCCCTACAGTCTGTGAGGTAGTTCTAATTCCGAGCTAAATCCAAAATTTGGCGTGCTTAGATTATGTGCAGATGATGCGCCTGAAAATGTTCCTCCAAATAACATTGAAGCTCCTATCCTGCCATTGATGTACTTGCTCCTTACTTACTCCTACTCTCCTATTTCCCAAGTTAGCTTGTTATTACTTGTCATACTAGTATACTTGGAAAACCAAGCGCAAGGGCTAGGTCACCAGGTGGATTAAGATGTGCGCCCGCGGCCCAGGTAGTCTTTATTGGTGCACTTTTGTGTGAGGCCAAGGGGGATCTCTACATGCTTTCCAAGATGGGGAGTTCCCGATGCTCTAGCTCCATGCTCTACGTGAGCTCTCTCATGAGCCATCTCTCTCCTCAACGCCATACTTTCAAATGGAACACACTTCTTCTCTATCTCCCTCTCATGTGCCTCATTATACTTAAGCCACCTCTCCTCTCTCTACCTCTCTACCGCTAGGTCTGCCATCTTTACAAAACTTGTCCTTGCCCTCACATGTGGTGAAGTTTAGTTAGCCATCGTTTTACTCTCTAGGTTAAAAGTTACCATCAAGATCTTGATCGCCAAGTGGAATACCTTGCAAATATGCTCCTCTAGGATACCGTAAAAACTAGAATTCAGCTACCTCTAGGAAAGAATACGTCAAATTGAATATTCTAGAATATAACTGTTTAGAACACCACAAAACCATGTATCCACAATACGAGTCCAGATCAGATCAACATCATAAAGGGCCTAAAATTCTTCCTATGTCCAGATAAGTGTGTGATACCTCCAATTCCACTTAGATGCATAAGCAATCAGCCACTCGTATAATTCTACTAGAAAGATGAAAAAATCTCTCATATAAGCTATCATATAGATTTTGTTCTACCCAAGTGCGTGCATTAAACTCAGATCCACTGTTGAACCATCATGCATATTCTTCCTCCAGATCATGTATCCACTCCTCAATACTTGCTAGAGTTAATGCCGATACGTTTTCATCATGAACCATCCTGAAAATAATTGAAAAAGAGGTCCCGGCAATGGAACCAATGATGTAACCTATAATTTACCAAATAACACCCTAGACACGCTGACACATCACTCAACCTAGACTGAGCACTCACTCGAAGTGTGTAAAGGTACCAGGTCCCTCTTTAGGGTTGCAGCAGTAGGATGTTAGCGTGATGAAGTAAGACATATATAGATCCATAACTAATCCATCATTCTACAATGCATGCCATATTAAAATTTATGAAAGAACAAACATAAGTAATAATCATGATTTGAATCAAGAACATGCACTACTCAATTACACACAAGAATGACACTTAGGTTCGGCCAATATCTTCCATCTATTAATAAACATAGAAGATCCTTACAATAATGGCAATCTACCAATGCGCTCATGGATCTGATATGGTAATCAAATCATATGTGCATATCTCTATATCTCCATACATCCATCTCTCTACTACACTCTATGTATATATTCTACTATGTGATTCACATCATATATATATATATAGGGTGGGGACTTTCCCTTCACCGCTTATCTATTCCAGAAATAGGCCGCATGCTATTAATAGCCACACATCGTTTATAGGCATAACCACACATGCAAGTGTGCTATCTATAGACCTCTTGTAGTTAACTAAAGTGACAATCCTATTCTTAGCTCGTCTCCATGCAAAACACTTTAATCCAATCCTCCAAAGATAGAAAATGTGTGGCATGCACATCTTTGCATCATTGGTGTGTTCCGCATGCCATCTTCTAAAAATAGGTCTTCATGCTCAAAATTGGCTAAGCACTGAATACCAAACTTTCCCTCTCGTGCCCTTGATCCTGTACTTCTCTCCCACATAGACTTATTGTGTGATCTCTAACAATTATTCTTTGATCAACATACACACACCTATCACGAACCCATGAAGACAAAGAAAATTAAATATAGGATAAGAGGCTAAGCCAAAGGAGGTCATAATTAGAGACTATTGGTTAGAATCGGAAGTGGCAAAGATCATTGAGTTACTCAGGGATTATCAGGACTTATTCCCTCGAGGGTATCATGAACTTAAAGGCATGCATGAATCACTTGGGGAAATGAAGATAAAGCTTAAGGATGGTGCATGCCCAGTTAGAAAGAGGCCTTATAGAATGAACCCCAATTTACATGAAAAGGTCAAGGAAGAGATTGATAACATGTTGAAATATGGAATTATCAAGCCCCTTGATGAGTCAAAATGGGTTAGTCCAATGGTGATCAGTATCAAGAAGGATGGACGAATTAGAATATGTGTGGACTACGGTGGAGCCGAATCTTTGCATGTGTAACATATCCATTTCCTACGCTATTTACTTGAGGAAATACTAGAAGGAGTTGTAGAGGGCGCAAAATATATTCCTTCATAGATGGGTTTTCCGTAGATATCATCGGTGAGGATTGTAGAGGAGGATCAAGAAAAGACAACTTTTACTACTGAATGGGGCATTTTTGCCAATGTGATGCCTTTTGGACTGAAAAATGTGCCTGTTGTATTCTCACGGATAGTTGTTCAGGCATTCAAATATTTTATTCACAAATTTTTATAGTTTATCTAGATGATTGACAATAAATGGGCTTGTGAAAGATCATTGTGACAATCATGCTTAATGTTTGAATGATGTAGATAATTGAGTATCTCTTTGAACATCGAAGTGCATATTTGCTACACCTTTTGGAATACTATTATGTTTGTGGAGCCTATTTTCATGTTGGAGTGTGGCACACCTTCTATGTGTTACACTCGAGTATTTTTACGGTGGTCCCGCTCATCGAGTGAGCGGGTCGAGAGGGGTTTGGGGGGGTGAAGCCCCGAAGCAAATTTTCGTGGGTACTTTATTAACCCATGGGTAATGGGTAACCGTTATGGGCTATTTTTGGGACCATGGTTTTTCGGTACCCATTGTTTTGATACCCACGGTTTTTTTCCCATGGTTTTGATACCCTCAGTTTTTGCCCATGGTTTTGATACCCATGGTTTTGTATCAAACTGCTTAAGCAATTGTCTATTTATATGGTCTTATGCATATGATACATAGATAAGAAAATGTATTGTAAATTTGCTTTGAATTCTCGTGTGTGAATTCTCAGAGAGTTTGTTGAGCATAGATCCAAATGGATCTGGGTATTGTATTGAGAGAGTGGAGGCTTGTAATAAAATCTGAGCAAGTGATTCTTGGTGGACGTAGCCCAAATTGGGTGAACCACATTAAATCTTGTCTCTTTATGTTGTGTTATTTATTCTGCACTTTATTTGAGATCTGTAATATTTTATGCATATTAGTTTCTATTGTTGTGATTCATGAGGGATTATTCCACATATTTTATCTCTTATTTCCTAACAATTGGTATCAGAGCCTGGTTTGGTTTGCTGAAGTGTTGAATCGTAGGGAAAGTTTTAGCTTGAGTGGGAGCTATGGCAGATGATGGAAGATCTAGGGTTGATAAATTCAATGGGTAGAATTTCAGTCTTTGGAAGATGTAGATGGAAGATTACCTTTATCAAAAGGATCTTTATACTCCATTGTCTGAGAAGGTGAACAAACCCTCGAGCATGACAGATGTAGAATGGGATTTCTTTGGATAGGAAGGCGCTTGGGACAATTTGGCTATGTGTCTTGCATCTTTGGTATTATTTAATGTTTCAAAGGAAAAGACTACAAAAGATCTAATGGATGCATTAGGGAAGTTGTATGAAAACCCTTTGCCTCTAACAAGATATTTTTAATGAAAAAGTTGTTTAATATGAAGATGTCTGAGAATAGTTTAGTAGCAGATCATTTAAATGATTTCAATATGGTTGTGAATATGCTAGCTTTGGTTACAATAGAATTTGATGAAGAAGTTAGGGCTTTATTAATTTTTTGCTCTTTACCTGAAAGTTGGAATAGCCTGGTAATGGCGGTAAGCAACTCGGTTCTAGCTAACTCAAAGTTGAAGTTTGAGGATGTTGTAGGGGTGATTCTAAGTGAGGAAATGCAAAGAAAAATCTCTGGGAATCTTCTACTTTAGGGAATGCTTTGATAGTGGAAACTAGAGGGAGATAGAAGAATAGAGGAAATCATGGAAAATCGAAAGATCGAGCAAGGTCAAAATCCAAGAGCAAGATTGTATGTTGGAATTGTGGAAAGCCTGGGCACGCAAAGAAGGATTGTTGGGAGCTTCGGGATAAGAAGAAACAATAGGAAGAAAACAAGGAGGAAAATGTGGCATCGGGTAATGTATGCTAGGATGCTTTGATTCTCTCTTTGCATAATATTACTGAATCTTGGGTTTTAGATTCAGGGGCTTCTTTTCATGCTACTCCACATAGGCATTATTTTGTTGATGATATTCAAGGGGATTTTGGGCATGTTTTTCTTGGTGATGATGAACCTTGCAGTATAGTTGGAAAAGGTTCTATTCAGGTTAAGATGTAGAATGGGAATACATGGCTATTGAAGGATGTCAGACATGTGCCTACATTAAGGATAAATTTTATATCGGCGGGGTAATTGGGAAGTGATGGTTGTACTGTGATATTTACAATTGACTCCTGGAAGGTCACCAAGGGTACTCTTGTGGTGGCAAGAGGTAAGAAGGTTGGAACCTTGTATTTAACCACTGATAGTACTAATGATTGTAATCTTGTGGCTTGTATGCGATACAACATTATGGCACTATAGGCTCGGTCATATGAGCCATAAGGGCATGAACATCATAAAGAAGAATTTTCCTAGATATATAGAAACATGTTTGGATTTCTGTGAGAACTGCATATATGGGAAACAAAATCGAGTAAGGTTTCTCAAGGTTGGACCTACGAAGAAAGAGAGTAAGTTAGAGTTGGTACATTTTGATGTGTGGGGGCCAACTTAGGTATCATCTCTTGGGGGTTCAAGTTATTATGTTACTTTTATTGATGATGCAACAAGGAAAGTTTGGGTTTATTGTATTAGAAGAAAATATGATATATTTGATACTTTTGTTAAATGGAAAGCCTTGGTAGAGAATGAAACAGGCCTTAAGTTAAAATGTCTCAGGTCAGATAATGGAGGGGAGTATTGCAACAATGAATTTGATGATTATTGTTCTAAGAATGGAATCCACAGGTAAAAGGCGGTTCCAGGAACCTCGCGAATAGAATGGGGTGTCGAGAAAGGATGAATAGAACAATAATGGAATGTGCTAGAAGTATGAGGATACATGCAGCCTTTGCCTCTTTAGTTTTGGACAAAAGTAGTGAGCACAACTGTTGTACTTGATAAACAGAGGACCCTCAAGTGCCTTGGATGGAGGCATACCTGAGGAGGATTGGTATGGTAAGAAAGTTGATTACTCATTTCTTAGAGTCTTTGGATGTGAGGTGTTTGTTCATATTGACAAGGATGATAGGACCAAGCTAGAGGCTAAATTAGAAAAATGTAATTTTATTGGTTATGGTGGTGATGACTTTGGATTTGAATGTTGGAGTATTAAAGACAAAAAAATCATTCGGTTTAGGGATGTGGTATTTAATGAGAAATTCATGTATAAGCAAAAGCAGATTGTAGGAAAATAGGAAGAATCCAAGAAAGAATATGCAGTGGTAGAGGATCTTCTGGATGGGAAAGTGACCCATGAATCAGTTTCAGGAACCTACTCAACAGGAACCCCAAACTCCTACAATGAGGAGGTCTTCTAGGGTAAGAAAAGAACTTGAATGTTTTTCTCCTTCTCTTTATTATTTATTACTCACTGATAGTGGAGAGACAAAGAGCTTTGATGAAGCAATGCAGGTAGATGCCAGTAAGAAGTGGGAGTAAGCCATGGATGAGGAGCATAAGTCTCTCATGGAGAACTAGACTTGGGATTTGGTGAAGCTACTGGAAGGCAAAAGAGCATTGCAGAACAAGTGGGTGTACAAAGTTAAATATGAAGAAGTAGGAAAGAAAATATATAAGGCCCGGTTGGTGGTCAAAGGGTTTGCACAGAAACAAGGTATAGATTTTGATGAGATTTTTTCTCCTATAGTAAAAATGACTTCTATCAAAATTGTTCTTGGAATAGTGGCAACAGAAGACTTGCACTTAGAACAGTTAGATGTAAAGAATGCATTTCTCCATGGTGATTTGGAGGAGGAGCTATATATGCAGCAGCCTAGAAGGATATGAAGTCAAAGGTAAAGAGGAGATGGTGTGCAAACTAAAGAAGAGCTTGTATGGCTTGAAACAAGCTCCACGTTAATGGTATAAGAAGTTTGATAGCTTCATGATGGAGCAAGGTTATATTAGATGTCATTCTGACCATTGCATGTATACAAAGAAATTTGAGGATGGAAGTTATATTATCCTGTGTTTGTATGTTGATGACATGTTGGTTATAGGTAAAAACATGCAGGAAATAAAATTACTCAAGAAAAAAGTAAGTGAATCCTTTGATATGAAGGATTTGGGTACAACAAGAAAAATACTTGGTATGAGGATAACTCGGGATAGGAAGGAACGGAAGCTAACTTTATCTCATGAAGAGTACATTAAGAAGGTATTGGATAGGTTTAACATGCAGGATGCTAAACTGGTTGGGAATCCTTTGGCGGGCCATTTTAAGTTATCAAAGGAGCAGTGTCCCAAGACAGAGCAGGGAAGAAACTAGATGTCCAAGGTACCTTACTCATTAGTGGTTGGTAGTTTGATGTATGCTATGGTGTGCACTAGGCCTGATATTGCCCATGCAAAGGGAGGCTGTGAGTAGAGTTATGAGTGATCCGGGTAAAGAGCATTGGCGCAAAAGTGGATCCTTTGGTATTTGAGAGGGACCATGGGGACAGTTTTGTGCTACTGATGGATCGACACCACTTTACGTGGTTATGTAGATTCGAGACATGGTTGGAGATGTAGATAGTAGGAGAGTACGACAGTTATATTTACACTATAGGTGGGACAACGGTGGTGGATTTCATGACTACAAAAGCTGGTGGCTTTGTCAACCATGGAGGCTGAGTATGTTGCTGCCACAGAGGCAAGCAAAGAGATGATTTGGTTACAACAATTGCTTGAGGAGTTGGGGCATAAGCAGGAGGAATGTAAGCTGCGTATAGTGATAGTCGAGTACTATACACCTAGCTAAGAACTCGCTTTCCACTCCGAGGATGAAGCATATATAGTTGAGATATCACTTCATTAGGAAAACTTTGGAGGAAGATAAGTTGAAGTTGGAGAAGATTCATACCACGGTCGAAATCCTGCAGACATGTTGACCAAGGTGGTCACAAAGGATAAACTAAAGTCGTGTTCAGCTTTTTTGGCCTTCGCGGATGACAGTGAAGGGTTGAGAAGCTTGCTTAGTGGAAATCAGTCTCCAAGTGGGAGATTGTTATGTTTGTGGAGCCTATTTTCATGTTAGAGTGTGGTACACCTTCTATGTGTTACACTTGGGTATTTTTATGGCGGTCCCACTTGTCGGTGAGTGGGTCGGGGGTTTGGGGTGAAGCCCCACGATGGATGGGGGCTTAGGGGCAAAGCCCACAAAGGAAATTTTCATGGGTGGTTTATTAACCCATGGGTAATGGAAGTAATCATGTTATGGGCTGTTTTTGGGCCCATGGTTTTTTGGTACCCATTGTTTTGATACCCACGGTTTTGTATCAAACCCGATTAAGCAATTGTCTATTTATATGGTCTTATACATATGATACATAGAAAAGTAAATGTATTGCAGAGATGTGCTTTGAATTCAGTGTGAATTACAGAGTTTGTTGAGAATAGCTCCAAATGGATCAGGTATTGTATTGAGAGAGCCGGAGTGGAGGCTTGTAATAAAATTTGAGCAAGTGATTCTTGGTGGGCGTAGCCCAAATTGGGTGAACCACGTTAAATCTTGTCTCTCGTGTTGTGTTATTTATTACTCAGCACTTTTATTTGAGATCAGTAATATTTTACGCATATTAGTTTCTCTTGTTTTGATTCTATAAGGAATATTCCACATATTTTATCTCTTATTTTCTAACAAATACTGCTTAGGACATATAATCAAGCAGAAGGTTAGCTAGTTGATCCAGCTAAGGTTGTAGTAATTCTAGGCACAGGAAGTACCTACCGGTCAAAGTGAGGTGCATGGATTTTTGGGTCACATAAGATACTATCGAAGTTCATCAAATGGTATGCCAAAGTTGCTACACCCTTGGAAGAATTACTAAAATGGAAAGGTACATTTTATTGGGGAGAACCGCAGTAGTGTGCATTTGAGATATTAAAGGAGAAACTTACTACCGCACCCATTTTGTGTTTTCCCTCATGGGATAAACCATTTCATGTGTATGTGGATGCCTCTGGCATGGCCATTGGTGCTGTGTTAGCTCAACTTGGATGAAGGTATTGTAGATCATCCAATTTGTTTTTAGTAGGAAATTGACTCTTGCTGAATAGAATTATACAACTACAAAGTGCGAAGCTTTGTCAATGATCTATGCATTGCACACGTTTCGACAATACTTGTTAGCAACACTATTTGTGTTTTATACAGATCACATGGAATTGAAGTATTTGGTGAAAAAACTAGTCTTTCAACGGTGCATATGCAGATGGGTACTCCTATTTCAAGAGTTTGACTTCATAGTTATGGTAAAGCCATGGAAAAGTAACTTTTGACTAGACCGCTTGTCTAGAATTCACTCAGGAGAAGAAGCACATACAATTGAAGAAATCATGCCAGATGCACAGTTATATAGGTTATAATGCGTGCCATCAGAATTAGAAGACATTGCTGTCTTTCTACGAACTGGTGTGACACTAGAAGGAATTAAGGTATTAGAAAAGAAACAACTTGCTATACAAGTGGCACCATTTATGTTAATAAGTGGTGACCTCTACAAGTTAGGTAGAGATGAAGTATTACGTTGTTTTGTATTAGAGCATGAGTGCAAGGATATAATAGAGGAGGTTTTGGTATCCAAATTTGTTCTCCTTTTCAAGCCGAAAGCGAAACTCAGTTGACGAGGAGCTTAGAGGCGATAGATCATAAATGTGTATCGTTTTGTAGCAGGATGAAATCTAAGCCCGGCCCATTGTTACTCGGGTTTGTGGAGAGATGGATATCACCTTAAAAGGATTTGATCTTATCCAAAATATTTTAGGTTGTGCCTTTCAACCAAGGTAAGAGAACGTATTTTGTAACCTCTATTATTTAAGGAGATGCAGATACCTTTCTTTTTCACAAATTTTATAGAGAAGACCTTGGGAAAATATGATCAACACACCAAATTTGACTCTCATGAGTTGTCACTTCTAGATTATGGAGATATTTTCAACACAAGGCTAAGGTTACTGAAGACATTTGGAATCCTGATCTGTTCTGCATACTTTAGCAAATGGATTTTGTTCTTCTGTGGATATACAAAGTAAAACAGGGGTAGTTTAGGGTAGGATTGGTTATTTGAATAATTTTTGGTGGGAGATCAACAAGATAGATTGGAATTTTTTAGATCCTTGAGAAAATTCACAAAAATGGAGAACTCAATAACAAAAATCTTCAAAATAGTTAAAACATTCCTTCAACCAGAAGGTGTGCATCAATGGAGGCCCAGACATGTACCTTTTCACACAATCTTTGAGATTCTAGCATGAAGGCTCGAGTTAGAAGACCCAATAAAACATCAAAATCTAAGATCAATCACGCCTGAGGTACACCCAGAGGATTACAAACAATCTCTATCAACAGATGAAAGAAAAGTGATTTTAAATTGTTTATTTCATTCCCAGATGAAAGATCTTTTGAAAAATGAAATTACAGATGCCACTAAACTATCACAAGGATTGAGATTTGTGTGATTCAAAGAGATTTTGATACAATATTGTAATAGGAACAAGAAAAAATACTCGTAGACATTCTGAAAGTGAAATAAACACAAAATTGGCCAGAGATTTGACACAAATTAACTCAAAATTTATCAGATTCATCAGCAGGGGAGAGTTATTTAAACAATCTTAGAGCTTGTTGATGGCTATACACTTGTAACCAACTCAACATGAATGAAAATATAACACAGAGGAAGTTAACTTGGTTTCTCATAAAGTTTTCTTAGAGGATGAGATTTTCTCAAAATTTTCTTGTGAAAATGAACTCGACCTTTTGCAAGAGTATTCTCATTGCATTTATACATTTCATTCACTCAATTTTCCCCCAAAAGAGAAGAATATTCAAGGGTCCCTTCGGCCTTTTGAAAAGTCTTAGTGTAAAAAGGCAGAGTGAGTGGAAGCCTCCAAGTGTCCTCCTGGTGCTTCTTCAAAAATAAAACACAGGGGCCGAGTCCCTAAACATGCGCGGTCCCTCCACATCATGAAAACATATAATATCATTCTTAACACACCTTAATGGGTGAAAACCTAGAAATTTTTTTTCCCCATTAATATAGGATCTGAATCATCCGATGTCCTCCACTACCAGGGATATTGGGATTTTGGTCTGCCATCTTTTCTTATACAACAAACAAGCGTGGGGCACTAGACTCAAAAATGGAGGACAAAGTTTTTATGCATCAATCGGGAGATAGAAAATGTGACAGAGGCCACAAACTAAGGGATTTCAAGGCAAATGGTGCAAGATTAGAATGAGAACCAACATGAGGCACATGGTGGTATTACAAGAGGCCACTATATAGGTGATGCAACTACCTGAAAGATCCTACTTGCTGGATTATGGTGGGAGACACTGTATAAAGATTGTAAAGTGTATTACAAAGCGTGTGACCATTTTCAGCATCTAGGTAAACTAGGGAAAAGAGATGAGATGCCTTTGAGACCAATTACTAGTGTTGAACCATTTGAGAAATGGGCCATCGAATTTTTAGGACCTATTTCGCCAGCCACACGTAGGACTGGATCACGCTATATCATTACTTGCATAGATTATCTCACACGGTGGGAAGAAGTAACACCTATAAAGGACTATACATCAGCCACAACCACTAGGTTTCTATGGGAGAACGTTCTTACAAGATATGGATGTCCTTTAAGCTTGACAAGTGATAGGAGTACACACTTTTGAATGAAACAATCGGGATCCTATGAGATGAGTTTATGGTTACACACCGTAAGACTACACCCTATCATCCTTAGGAAAATGGAACTGCTAAGGATTTCAAAAAGATTTTGAGCCAGGCATTAACAAAAATTTGTGATGTTGGAAGAAAGGATTGGGATGATAAAGTTTTAGCTGTTCTTTGGGCATATAGAACAACTTATAAGAGATTAAACAAAGCCACACCATTTCGGTTGGTGTTTGACACGAAGCCATTCTCCCTATAGAATTATGTTACCTTCTTTGTGCATTGCGTCGTGCGCTGGAGGTCTAGGCGATGAGAAGGATTTAGAATAGCATATTGAGAAGATGATTGAACTAGATGAGTGATGAGCCATAACACGATGGATTGAGAAGCAAGAAAAGTTTAGGAAGAAAGCATGACATGATAGATAAGGGATAAGAAGTTTGAGATTCGACAAATGGTACTTCTCTATGACTTTAAGTTCTTGCGCCACCTAGGAAAACTTAAGATACATTGGTTAGGGTCATATGTCATCACTTACATACTTGAATCAGTGCTTGCTAGTTAGAAGCACTTGATGGAACATGGCTACTGGTTACTTTAAAGGGAGTAAGTGAAGCCCTACTATAAATAAGTCTTCTTGGTGTTTGTAATTAAGCAATATTGCCATTTAGATGAGGTTTTCAATTATGTATTTACTTAATGTATTTCCTTCATTGTCGTTATGCTTTGTCAAATTAGTTAATGTTCTTGTGTAATAAGCGTGCTTACGTGCATGAAGCTAATTACTATATGAAGAATGGTTATATGCAGAGGACTACACATCCCTTTAGTGTGGGGTGGTTTTCGATATCAAGGTACAAGATTGTGGGAATTTAAAGATGAAAATAATAAGCTACTATGGGTGTTTTTCAAAGTAAAAACATTGCTTCTCAAAAGTGACCAAGGATGGAGATGAATACAGGAACATTATAACACAAGGTAAGAAGGGGCCATGATAACTACTAGGATAAGGTACAGTGATGAGGAACTTGGGTGAAAGGACATACGCTGAAGAGAATTCTGTGACTAGAGGGTAGGAAGGTGCGCTAGAAGGTTATAGCTGGGGCATGAGGATGAAACATGTAGAAAGGATGGAATTGGTCAATTAATGAGAGGATATTTGGTAGGTGAAGGAGCAATGAATGTATCAAAAATTTGAAAATCTATATAAGGATGGGATGTAAGTTCATTTTTACCATTGCGATTAAGAGTATTTGAAAGAAGCTAAGTGTGAAGATCCGAGTGATCATTTTAAGGTGCGAGAGGTGTGTAACCAGTCGTGACAAAGAAATCTATGCGTAGAAGAATCTTGTGTCCCCGATGGTGAAGGGTTTGAGTGAAGCGAGGTGACAAATAGGAGATAGGGAATGTAATTCCACCTAGGGCATGCTGAATCGAACTAGGGTTTTCTTCACACCTTACAGAATTTGAGTGGCAAGGATCTACAAAGGATTGTAAGGTAGAAATGGCACCTAAGAAAGTAGTTGTAGCAAGAGTGAAGGGAAAGAAGAAGGTAGTAGTACAAGAAGAAGAGATGGATCAAAAAGCAATTTCTATGAAATGTAATATCTAGAGGGTGTCATAGTCAGCCAAGAGTGGGATTCAAACATAAGGAAAAGAAAAGTGAGTGAATACAATCACTGTACCATAGAGAATAAGAAGGAGCTTGACATGTTGCTGAACACAAAGACAAATAAACACATAATGGAAGACATGCTGGTGTATGACGATGCTGGTGAGAAGATCTTGCAGAGGATAGGAGTTTACCAACTATATGAGCTACCTTACTATGGGAAATATGAGCCCTTGTACTAATGGCTCATGAGCAGAGTGCATGAGGAATTTTCTACTTTGTAGGTCACAGATTCAGAATTTCAGCCGCACTCATCTCCATGGTAATGGGGTTAAAAGGCACATGAGACGATTTACGAGATGATCTGGCAGAAAAAAATGTAATATTGGATACTAGAAAGGAGTTGGGATATACAAAGGGTCCATACAATATGGACATCGACAATTAAAGAAGTATCTAGTTGTGCAAGCGGCCACACATCTAGTTCTGAAAGCTTAATGACCAGGAAAGCTTGTCATAAGTGAACACCATGTGGATACACATTGCTAAGAAGATGTCTGAAGGATTAGTCTAAAAAATTTCATGTTATATTGTAGAGACAATCATTGAGGAAGAGCGCGCAGGAGGAAAGATCAACTTTGGAGCTGTTTACTGTTATCATTGGTGTTCATGGAGATTGGAGTACCTGATGGACCGAAAGAGAAGGTATGAGAGTATCTGATGGAACAAAAATTTCCTGTAGAACGCTTTAGGAAGTACTTATGTGAGGGATCCATGATAGAGCAGGTTAAGCAATGGGCTGAGAAGTGGTATGATAGGCTCCGTACGAATTTTGAGGAAGAATGGCGCATCCCCAAGGACTTGCCTTCAGTGGTTGGAAAGGTAGTTTAGTTTGTTGTATACCAACATTTCTGTATAGCGTGGTTTGCCATGAAAGATGGAGCATGGAGCCCTTGGTGTAAGTTTCCATATGCATTCACAATAAGGTACTTCCAGGCATCAGTACATAGGTTTACAGATGTACGGCGACTGACATTCAACACAGATAAGGTAGATTATGACTACCACACACTAAGAAAGATATATGTATATCCACTGCGGGGGTGCATATGTTTAAAGACTCATTTCAGATGTATTGAGCATTAAACCAATAAGTTTAGCAAGAGGAGATATTGGATCGATGTTGGTGTATCTCCAACTAAAGCTAAAGATGGAGAATAAAAAAGTATGTGGAAGGTGAGTTCACACTTCCAGCACCACCAAAGGGAAAGCATACAATGGAGAACATCCCAGTGCTTAAACCCAAAGAGCTGATTGAAGTGGAGGATGAGGAGGATGAGCGCGAAGATAGTGGTGGTTTGGAGCATAGAGGTAGAATACATCCTACGAATAAGGATGAAGTTGAGCGCGCCACTACACCACCTCAACCACAAGAGGGGGATGATGAGGAATTGAATGCAGTCCAAGGAGAGCACAAATTTAAGAGGGTGTTCAAGAGAACAAGGACCCAAGGTGCTACTCCACAAATGGTGCGCAGATCACCCAGACTCTCCCCATAGAAGGAGGTAACCATGTAAAGGAGGAAACTGAAGTTGAATGAGGAGGCAGAAGAGTCAGAGGAAAGTGTGCCTACTTCTCCTACACTTCCAGAGAACATAGAAAAAAAAGGATGAGGAATCGAATGAAAGAGGAGAGGAAGAAAAAAGAACAAAGGAAAAAGCTATAGAAACTTGAGCTTAGGACATGGAGACACAAGTCCCAAATTTGGAAGCTAAAGTCCCTAAGCAGCAATGGTCTAGAAGAGCAAGTGGAGAACACATTCCACCAGCCATGGGATATGCAGAGGATGCAGGTAAAATTTTCCACACCCATTTCCAGAGCATGATAACACATAAGGATTTATTCGGATGGGAGCTAATGGATGAGGATATGGCAACTACATGCACTTGAAAGAAACTATCATGGTTAATGCACACTCACATGGATGAGCCTGAATTTGATGTATGCAAATATTCATGTGTGTTGAGATAAGCGAGGAAGGCACCATAAGCTAGACATATGACAATAAAGCCTCTTTGTCATGTCGGATGAGCAGGTCAACAACACATTGGTGAAGGTATCTATTGAATTTTCAAGAAGAAACATGGACAAAGCTGCAACGATAAGAGTGCTTTGCATGAGGAGATAAAGACAAAATATGTAGAGATAGCACATATAACGCAAGAGAGGGACTTAACACGAAAGAATAACATTGTATTTATCAACATTGCAGAGAGGAGATTGGTGACAACGTCATAAGAGCTAGTCCACATTTAGAGACCAAGGTACCACATCCGTTTCCCTCGGTGATACATTATGTAGGAAAGTTGGTGGAACCTGGAACTTGAAGATGAACATCTATGCATGCGGTGACAAGGGATCCAAAATAAGAGGCAAAGCGAGAGAAATATTTAGTAATGTGAAATATTATATCCTATGAGGGGCTACTCTTTGCGCTATAAGAACAATTGAAGAAAGCGAGATTAGGCTTTAAACATCTGCATAGCTCTAGAGGTGCTTATCAACATAAAGAACATGGAAGAAAACAATGAGGTCCAGAGAGTAATGAAGGAAAAAACATTTGGCTACACAAAAGATTGTCGGTGGTTAAGCTGAAGTGCAAGGCCTTGGCGTGAACACAAGAGCTACACAAGACTCAACTGGAAGAGCTTAGGAAGCTCATTACACAAAAGATGGATATTCTAGAGGGAAGAATGACCTCAATGTCCAACATTGTGTTGGTTACGCAAAATGAAAAAGGGAGATTACGAGGATGAATTAGAGTCCATTGCCATGGAAATTCCAAAAAAAGTAGAATAAGCACTCACTTAATGACAAACCTTGGAGGCTGAAATAAAATAGGAATATCCTGAGTTAGTTGTCCAAGTTAAAGAAGAGACTGCAGGGTAAAACATTCTTTCATGCATTCGTTCAATCTTTCCATTCTTCTATTATTTACTTCAATTTTTGGAGATAACCATTTTTGGGGTGATAATGAGATTAGTGTGGGGTAATGTTGATAAAATAACACTTAACAGAGAAAGCACACAAGAAGTCTGTGTGGGAAAACAGGCCAGGTTTAAGGGTGTGAATGAATAGGAAGAACACATGCGCGGAGCAGAAGTTCAACATTTAGGACTTAGCTGTTTTGGGCATGGAGATCTATTTTTAGAATATGACATGCGAACACACCAACAATATAGAGACGTGCGTACCATGCATTGTCTATTTATAGAGGATCAAATTTAGAGTGCTTTTGCATGGAGACCGTCTAAGAATAGGATTGTCACCTCAGTTAACTATCAGTAGTCTATAGATAGCACACTTGCATGTGTGGCTATAAATGAAAATGGTGCATGGCTACTAATAGCATGTAGCCTATTTTTAGAATAGATAAGTGGTGAAGGGCAAGTACCCACCTTATATATATGTAGTGAATTACCTAGTAGGGAGATGATAGAGGATGTATATGGAAAGATAGATAACACATTATATATCTTTCTAGATTACCATATTAGAAGCATGTGTGCATTGGCATAAATTACCAAGTATTGTAAAGCTTCGTGTTATTGTGATAATCAAGAGATGGAAGATATTGACTGAACCTAAGTGTCATTCTTGTGTGTAATTGGGTAGTCCATGTTCTTATTTCTATCATGATTATTATTAAACCTATTCTTTCCTAGATTTAGATCTATCATGCGATGTATAATGATGTATTAGTTATGGATCAATATGCTTTAAGTCTTCATCATGTTAACATTCTACTATAAAGCAACCCTAAAGAGGACATGGCACCTTTGCGTGCTTGGGTGAGCACTCAAGGTATAGGCTGAGTATTGTTCCAATGCATCTAGGGTGTTATTTGGTAAATTCTAGGCTGCATTATAGGTGATAGGGATACAAATTGGTATGGTGATAGGTTCGTGGAGCTAGAGATAGATTGGGTGAGGTGGTGGTCATACTACAACTTTCTGCATTGCTTGGAGTAGATGTGGAGTTAGTGGGTATGAGGAGGAGGACTAGGTGGGTATAAAGGCATGCCTTAGATGATCGAGGCCATGTAGTTTGATCAAGTCCGATGATAGTTTTGCATCATCACAAATAGTTATGAGAGAGTCCATTATATATAGATGAGATGAGGTAGATATAGATCTGCTTTGAGTCTCGACATGGTGGACCCATTGGAGGAGGTAAGGGTACCATGGGACGATGATGATGATGTAGGAGTTGGTGTGGGGTTTGGAGACTAGATGACCATGACTTGGGAAATTCGGATGGCATCCGAGGGTGGCGATGAGGAGGAGGAGGAGGTAGCCATGGAGGAGTAGGCAACTCCTAGAGGTGAGAGGGAAGATGATAGAGAGGAGGCTATAGAGATGGCACAACTACATGTAGAGCAAGATCTAGCTCACTTAGAGAGATATACCACTTGGCTAGAGTGAGATGCATCTCATTAGGAGGCCCCAGATCTTTGATGAGAGAGAAATCAAATGATGGAGTAGAGGGATCAATATAAGAGAGATAATAACGAGATGCGTATATAGCTAGATTCAAAGATCTTACACTGATCCTTGTAGCAAGAGTCAAGTAATGGTGCATCAACGCATCACAAGGAGTTGGATAGATGGTTCCTCTATGTACTTTTCCCTTGATTTTATATACAACACTATCAACAGAGGCAAGATATTATGAGAAGATAGGGACACATAAGATACCACATACATTGAGATATGGAGAGTACTTAGCGGCACACCAAACCAAAGGGGGTGGTGTAACACCATCAAGGAGTACTACAAGTGTGGCATAGCCACCATGATATGCTAGCCATGATGGAGGTGATGATGCTTAGGGATTGATCCTAGCACTGCACCGGAGGAGGAGGGCTTGAGATTTTCGATATATAGTTCATGGATTTGGATGATGTATCTCGCACTAAGAAAGGACCCTTAGAGGCCTGTGACATATGATGTATCGATGTATTTTGGACTTGTGATACACACACACACACATACATACATACATACATACATACATGATGATTCTAGGTTTTGAATCATAATGTGTTTATTATGCGATTCATGGTTTTAATGATGTTGATGTTAGATGTTAGATGTAGATGTAAATGTTTGATTATGATGTTGATTGGTGTTTATGATATGGTAGATGTTAAATGATGAATTTATGAGTTTTGATTTATATGTACATGTTTTGATATGGATTAGATATAGATGTGATGGTTTGTGAAAAGTTAGATATGAATATGACGTATTATGTGATGATGTATATATGGATGAAAAATGATAGATAGTCTAAAATATGTGGTCAAATATGGATGATTTGGATATGAGTAATGTTATAAAAGTAAACACATAATCATGGATAAAATGGTTAGATATGGATGATATGCTTAGTGTGAGAGAAGGAACGTGAATTCAAATGGAAGGTAACCAAATATAGATAAATGCCATGTCATCATAGCAAGGAGCTCATGATGAAATGATGCTTCAAACCCATTTGGAGGAAAACAAGAAAAGGAGCCACTTAAGGCAATGCAATTGCAACCAATAACATGTGTTAACACATAACCATCGCTAGTTAGTGATCCTAAGAGTCACAAGGGAAAGTATGAAGGGTGAACTTATAGACCTAATGTCAACACAACATAAAGGGTTCAGATGTGAATTATATATGGAAAGATCGATTCTCGATAGGTGGGTGTTCTATTCCAATTCCCTGACTCTAGGTAATGAGACACAAACTAATCAATGTGGGAAGTTTTCTATTCATGAGAAAGCTGATTGATGCGAAGATTTTTAGGTTGCTTACTTTTTATTTTTATGCTTTTTTTTTTATGAGATAGAAAGTTGATCAATGCATGAAGCCTTCGCTGCCATCCTTCGAGGGAGTGGTCTACATTTTGATTTAATGCTTTTTGACTTTGAAATTTTTGTTTTTTTACAAATTACATGGATAATATATGCATGATAGCTATCATTCGAGGATCAATCTATATTTTGAAATTTTTATGCTTTTATGAACAACTGTCCTTTGAGCGAGCAGTCTATTTGCTTTTGAATTTTTATGGGGAAGAGTTGGGGATAACTAGGTAGACCACTTAGGAGGGGATAATGAATGTACAAGTGACACCTGTGACCCTTAGTGTGGTTCTAATAGGTGAATAAGAGGGTAATGGATGTAATGATCACAAAGTTCTCACCAAGAAGGAAGAACCTATCCATAAGGAATATGCTATGAGTAGAGCCATGGTGCCCATATTCAAGGTCACAAATAGGAAAGTGACGGTAGACCACATAATTCCAAATCATTATGATGAAAGATGGAGTAGGCTAATGATGGATGGATGACCAATAGGATGACTAAGTGCATGATGGTAGATATGCTAACAATAGAAAAGCTATAAGTGTAATCAATTAAGAGGTTCCATTTCGATTTACCATCAAGAGATGATGAGTTCAAGATTCATGTGAATGATCCAATCTAGTTAGGAGAAAACTTTCCACATTGACTCCTTTTTAGAGTAGTGACATTTTGATTTTCTTTAAGGACAAGGTCACCGATGTTAAAGCCATGTTCCTTGAGATGTTTGTTTGGATGGGATAATATGATATCTTGCGAAATATTAAATGAGATGAGATAGATGAGAGGGAAAAAAATTATATGCTATCTTTCGAATATCGAGGAAATATGCTTCCATGGTGAGACGAAGATGGCCATGAAAGTGGGCTTAGGATCATTTATGGTGCCCCAAGAGAGGCATAAATATAGCCACAAAAGGAGACTCGAATGAAATGAAACAATATATAAGTAGATTGTATTAGATGAGATAAAAAATTATATTCAATATAAGTAGATTTAGGTGATATTTAGATAGGACAATGATTAAGAGGAAGAGGGATAGCCTGATAATAGACTGGTCCTAGAATGATTGTGGAGATTTAAAGAAGTCAGGGTAAAAAAAAATAGTGTCATTGATGTTCATGGGATGGTTGGATGAAGGAGACATGAGAGGGCTAAGAGATAAGAGTGGCTTATCCCTTAACGAGATATGCTTGCATCACTTTAGGAAACTTGGATGCAAATAAAGATAAGCTAGTAGATGTTAAAGGAGATGGGGTAGGATTGTTAGAAGGAGAGGTGAGAGTGTCTCTTATTTTGATTGGATAAATGATTGAGGATCACGAAGACGAGGAGGGTTAGTAATGCGAGATGGTGTTGATAAAGAGAGGGGCATCCTCTTAAGAGAAATAAATCTTGGAGGAGGGATTGCGATGAATGATTTGGATGGAGAACCTAACTTAGATTCCTTAGGAGATGAGAGTTTGATTGGAGGATTGGATTTGGACGTGGATGAGATGGAAGGCGGAGAGGGGTCTTTGTGGATGAGAAGATAATTTTACGTCATTAGATTATGGAAATTTTTTTAAGGGCCTTACAATGTTTAGATTCATGGCTTGAGGTGTGATGATAAGTACACATGGCATTAGGATTGAACCAAGGAGGTCTTGGAGCGTGTGGATCAAAATACTTGATAGGAGGAAGGGTGATTGCTGAGGTTTGGAATAAGCATTGAAGGAATTCGTGTATGAACCAATGGGGTTTTTTGAAAAGACGTCGTAGATGAAGTCAATTTAGGAATGGTGGATGAGGGAAAAAGAGGTGGTCTGCTTTGATGAGGCCTCATGAGAGCCTTTGGTTCAAATTTAGAGTTGGAAGGAGAAGTGGGTATGCGTGACTTGGTTTTGATTATTCAGGGAGTTAGGTGATTTTAAAGGGGGATTAGATGTAAAAAGGGGGGTAGATTTCTTGGATTTGGATTGGTTGATGATGGGTGTCTTAGATGAAGGGCCTAACCCTAAAATGGATGGAGATGCTCCTAAGAGTGATGATGTAACATTGGTTTGCTTAGATTTGGGAGGAGGGAGCTCCAACTTTTTGTGAGGATGTGGGATAGAGTTTTGGATAGGTATGCCAAGGTTCTTTGAGTTTGGATGTAAGGATTTTCCTTTGGAATTTCAAATGGTGGGTCTATAGAGGAAGAACCAAATGGTCTAGGGGGTTTCGTATGAGGATTTTGAGGATGAAAGGAGTTTTCAGATGATGCGCTTGATGAGATTAGAGTGGGTTACAAATTGTATAGGTCCCGATTTGATTAGTGTAGGGGTGATTGGTTTCATAGATGGGGCATGCATATTATTTGTGGTTGTCTTAAGTGGGGGTATTAGTGTAAGGAATGTTTCAAGAGGTATTATAGATATACATTTAGATCAAGATGTAGATGTAGGTATGGTTATGCTAGTAGATGTGGTTGAGGTGAAAGTGGGCATAGGTGTAGGAATGGTAGATGTTGATGAAGAATTGGATATGATAGATTGGGATGTAGTGGTAGTGGGTATGGCTGAGATGGTTATAGATATAGGTGGTGTAGATGCAGTAGTAGGTGTATTTGATATAGATATGGATGAAGGACTAGATGTGATAGGTTGATATGTGGTAGGTGTAGAGATATGCATGGATATCAATGAGGTTATTACTATAGAAGGAGTGTCTAAAGTAAAGGTAGATGTGGTAGATGATGGGGTAGTGGATATAGGTAATAATGTAGGCTCTTGATTTATGGTGTTAATTATGTGAGCATTAGGTTCATAAGATGTGGGGTGGAATCGATTTGTTGATGGATGATTAGAGACATCAAGGGGTTGATTAGGTGATGTGTTAGGATTGTCTACTTAAAGGTCCCCCTGATTTATAAGTTGTTGGATGCAATCTTTAAAGGAATGAAACTTCTCAATGTCATGACCTTGGACTTGATGATACTTACAATAATGCCCCTCACAATACCATATGGGTTTGGGTCATGATTCATCAACACATCGGATGGGGAAGTTGAATAAGATGGAATGCCATCAATTTTTCAAATACAAAACTATATGATTCCCAGTGGGGTATAATTAAGATTTGGTTTAGGATCTCTTTGTAGAGGCTCCATGTGAGAAGTGGATGTAGATGAAGATTGAACCACGATGGTAGTAGCGGTAGTTTTAGAATCATCACCATGTATGGAGGATTTAGTGAACTCGGTTTTAGGTTTGTTTGATCTAAGTTTAAGGTGGCCTTGCTTAAGGGCACACAGTTCAAGTTTACGAGCCATAATGAATGCATATTCAAAGGTTTGAAAATATTGAATTTGAATATTTGAAGAGATGTGCTTCACACAAGACCGTGAGAATAATTCAATAAGCTCAGTTTGTGGAAGGGGAAATGATAGTTGATTAATAATGCTACGCCATCATGTGATGAAATATGCAATGGATTCATCATCATATTGTCGAATGGCATAAAGGTAGGTAATGGAAATATTATGCACAATGTTGATCAAGAAATATTTAAGGAACAATTGCGTGAGTTGAGTGAATGTGAATAATGAGTATTTTGGGATATTGTTGTACCAATATAAGGCAGGGCCATCTAATGACATGGGAAATGTGCAAAGCATGAGATCTTGGTTGTGGGTGATAAGGTAACATGAATGTCTAAAATCTCAAAGGTGTTGTTGAGGATCCTCCTTGCTATTGAACTTGGAGAATTTTGGTAATTCTCAATGAGGAGGATAAGGCTTAATAGGAACTAATGGGTTGATTGGTGCATTACAATTTTTTTCATATGAAAATTTGGTCTTACATCCCAAGGCTATGTCTTACAGGTTAGCCATTCTACTTAACAATACCTAGAAGGGATCATTGGATGGTTGAGATGTTGAAGGATGAGTTTGAGATGTATATGAGGTGGATGGGTTAGGTTGTTGGTATGTTTGAGGATGTGTTGGTGTTGGTGGAAGTGGTTGATAAGGGGGAATATAATTAAGGGGTTGTGATTGGATTGGTTGAGATAAAGCTTGATGTTGAGATATAGGGATGTGGTAAGATTGGTTTGATTGTTGTGAAATAAAAACGTTTGATTTATTTTCTATGGGATTAGTTGGGATGTAAGTGATAGGTGGTTGGGATACTTGAATAGATTGGTTAGGAAATGCATAACTAAAGGCACCTCAAGGAGGAGATTGATGGGTTTGCATTGATTTAGATGGATGAGGTTGTGAGGTGATTACATTAACATGGATATGTGAAGTGGAGATACCGAGTAGAGTTGTATTATGTTGTACGGATGTAGGAGGAAGTAAGTGCATTTGTTGAGATGGTTGAATAGGCATACTAGTGATAGTAGCGAATGAAGTGGGGATAGTCTTGATATGAGGTAAGTTAGGTGGAATGGGATCCACCAATTGAGTAGATTGAAGGGATTGAGGTATTGTGGAGGACTTATGATATAAATAGTCATAAAGGAAAAAACCATTATGTTTTTCAACGTGTTGAAAAACACTAAAGTTTTCCACACATTTTGACTTATGTAATTAATAAATTATTTATTAAATAAATAATTATACATAATAAATATAATCTATTATTGTTGTATTAGTGTGAGTTACAAAATTTTAATTTCATAAATTAAAACATGTGAAAAACCATTGTGTTTTTTAACGTCTGAAAAACACACTATATTTTTCAACAAGATGAAAGACACACTTTGTGTTTTTCAACAAGATGAAAAACACAAAGGTTTTCCACATGCTACTTACTAAATATTAATTGCATCAGTCTCGATGGATATTAGGACTTGGATTTGTCTGGAGAGCCTATGAAATGGTTGTTAAATAGGTTATAGGTCAAGTTACTATTTTTTTGATAATTCTCGTTTCCAACAATCTTGATAATATGGTATGGATTCACTCATTTACAGAATCAAAACTACTAATATTATGGGCGTCCATGTTAGTAGAATAGATAAAGAGCATGTTTTCCATCAAATTCATGATTGAATTTAGTTATCCCTCTACATATATGGTACCAAGGTGTAGTATTTTCATATGCTTGAAAATTGTATAAGCTTCCCAGATAGTAATAAAGGTTGTACCTTTTCTCATTGCTAATGGCTCCATGTTCTTCTAGCAAGAGGTTTGACAAAACAATCAAATATCCTAGTACATTTGTAATGATCAGGATATATTTTCATTGCTTCTAAAACCACTATAATCTCCTTCCTTTATAATAGGTTGGGAAATTATTTTTAGAAAACATATTGACTAAGATCACCTATTGATTATTACTAATTTTCCTTTGGAATTGTAAATTAGGGGTTAGAAACAGGATTAAAGTTTGGAGTTTCTTTTCGACCAATATTTCATAAATTCATACAGGTTTTGGCCTCTATCTCGTAAACAAGGACCGAAGCACATAAATTATATTAATCTGAATCAACCAAATTACATATGAATGAGCTGCAATACTTATAGGTATTGCATACAATTGAATAAAAAAAAAGAGGATTTGCAACAATGCAACAACCAATTTAAAATATAGTAGCTTCCAATATTACATCTGGGGAAGCACAACAATAATATTGTTAAAACAATATAACAACACCCGTATTGTTTGAATAAAAACAATAATATGGTTTATAATTAAATATAACCATATAAACAATAAATACATTAATTAATATGAAATGCATAATTAATAAATAGGTAAATAATAATTAACCTAACATTCCCCCTTAATTGTGCATTGTCTCAAGGGATGAGGAGAGGAACTCTCTAAATAACTCAAACTTGTCAAGTGTAAGTGAATTTTTGAAGATATCCGCTCGTTGTTCATTGTTGGACAAAATTGAAGCCGGATATTGTGCTTCAACACATGCTTGCATATGAAATGAACCTGTACCTCAATGTGATTTTTTCTCTTGTGAAAAACTGGATTGTGAATAAGTTTGAGAACGCCTTCATTGTCAACATACATGGTGGTTGGTTTGTCTGTGGTATTCAAGTCCATGTAATATGTGAAGTAGCCGAATCGCTTCATAGACAAATTCTCATGCGAGCGATACTTGATTCTATGAAAGAATGAGTGTAGACACCTATAATTATGCCCAAGCAATTTAAATACTTAAATTGCACTAATTATCCCCTTTCTCGCAAATCAATGACATATCATCAAAAGCACTCATTTTCCCTCATATCATCATTAATTAATTACACTAAGCTAATTAATTAAGTTGCCTATCCAACAAATACCCTAATTAACGACCTTCCGTTAATAAATCACCCCTTCTACCTAGACTAATTAATTATTATTAATTAATTAGCTTTCCCTTCCATTTAACCAATAAATCAATATTTAATTGATTTAATCCCCTTATAATAGCCTAAATTGTACTAATATTCCTCTAATTATCTTCTATAAGCTTACATCTACCTATTAGTTAATCACCTTTGATTAATTAAAACACCCCCAACTCCCATGACTTGCTAAAGCATAAATTAAACCCTTCTAAAGTAAGGTTACCTTTAATAAAACAACCTTATCCATTCCTAATCATGTTTTACCTTTATCCCACATTCATGAGAATGTGTTGAATCCTTTATCCTTTGGGCTATATAAAGAGCCCTCCACCTACCTTTTTACTTACACCTAAAACTTCTTAAGAGAGCAAATGCAAAGCATATAGCAAAGAGACTAAGAGCTTGCCTTTTGTTTTCTTGAGAGGTCACCATTGTTAAGAGCTAAAGCTTCATATTCTTGCATTCTTTAAGGATCAAACAAAGCAATTTTTGATTGCCATTGGAGCTAAATAGGTCCATTCATTCTTGTTGGTAATCTAGGAGAGTAGAGATGTTAAAATAGCATGCATAGTTTTGATCTCATGTTTTCAAAGTTATAATGTTAGTTTAGATCTTGCTTAGTTCTCTATCTTGATGGTGTTTATGCTTTGTTTTAGCTAAATTGTAGAACTATTTTAGGTGGTAGTTCTTGCTTCATTTGATTTAGTATTAAGCAAAGTATACATGCACACATTTGGCACGCCCGGTGGGACTTACTCCATTGTCCTTTGCACTTAATTTCAAGTTTTTGTAGTTAAGTTTCATTTTTGGTTACTAACCCTCTTTTACACATGTTGATCTAACTTGTTTTTATTAACTTGTTTTGTTGAGTTTGCATGTGTTGAGTCTTCCTTGTAGGTATAAAGGAGGTGAATTGCTGTCAAAATTGGAATTGATGGGAAAATTTCAAGATTTCTCCATGTTTTCATTTTTAGAGCTTACTTTTTCAACATTCTACATGCTAGTTTTGTCAATTTCTTGAAAATTTTAAATTATTAAGCATGTAGGTTAGTGTTTGATAGTGCCGAGTCTTCTATTTAAATATTAATGTGGTGGGTTGCTGTCAAAATTTAATCTTGGTGAGAAAATTTCAAGATTTCATCATGTTTTCATTTTTAGAGCTTACTTTTTCATCATTCTACATGCTAGTTTTGTCAATTTCTTGAAAATTTTAAATTCTTGAGCATGTATGTTAATGTTTGATAGCGTTGAGTCTTCTATTCATATATTGATGTGATGGGTTGTTGTCAAAATTGAATCTTGGTTGGAAATTTTTCCCATTTTGCAGATTAAGAGACATTTTTTTTACATTTTTTGAGTGCATGTCAAGTGCATACCCGTGAGCATAAGAGCATATGCGTAACCCATCTTCCGAAGGCCATAACTTTTGCTCCCGAACTCGAAATGACTCCATTTTTTTGCGTTGGAAAGGTATTGAAGTTAACTATGCAATGAAAACATAAATTCAGGATTTATACTTACAGAAATTGCAAGTTTTTCTATTAGTTTAAAACTGGTCATTTTCTAACATGTCTAATGTTTTGATGAATGTTGTATTTCCATGCTTCCTTGATTTAAACCAAAGTGTGTGTATGTTATTCTCTTGCACCTTTTTGTGATCTTGAGAATCAAAAACAACTTTGATCTATATCTTTTTAACATTGGGATTAAACTTAGAAATTTGATTATTCATTTTGCTTAAGGGAATGAACCTTTTACAAAGCATTTTTCAATGGTCCTTTGATTTGAAGTTTTCCATTTCTATATAGTTGGGATAAAGTTTGTGTATGCTCTTCTCTTGCACCTTAGGGTGATCTTGAGAATCAAAAACAACTTTAGTCTTCATTTTATAACATTTGGTAAATTAGAAACTTCATCTTTCACTTTTGGTTTAGGGAATGAACATTTATCAAGAATTTTGTATGGTTCATTGATTGAAAAGATTTTCTTTACTTTTTAGTTGGATTATTTGTTATGTATGCTCTTCTCTTGCATCCTTAGATGATCTTGAGAATCAAAAGCAACTCTTAATCCTCTTTTAAATAATGTGATTTTCTTGGAGAACTACTAACGCTTGAGTGCAAGACCTAAAAACACTTGTCAAAGAAATGAGGAATCAAAACGAAATCAAAAACTACTAATATAGTTGTTATACAGGTTGCCAAAAGGTGTTCAAGCAAACCACACCTAATTAAACAAGATAAAAAGAACAACATATTCAAAACACTATATTGTAGGTTTCAAAAGGGTACGTCCCTCTCCGCTCAACTGAAACATAACCCCTTTGGCATAATGCCTTAAGCTACAACAATGGGGGTGGTTCTAGGAACCCCAAAGTAGTCCATGCAAGAGGGAACCTTGTGGACGAAACGGGAAGTGCTCCGCACTACCTACTTTACTAGTGATTCCTTTGTTAGATAGTGTTATAGGTTGTCTGTTGTGGTGACCCCAGTGATGGTACACGTAGACGCACTAGTTGCCTACTGTTCTTGAAGGGGGTAAAGTAAAGACAAGATACTCCCAAACTAGTCACTGCAACTTTTTTGGTAAATCGCACTCACTCATGGCAACTTTGTAACACCTAGGGTGAGAGAACCACCTAGGAGAATATACTTTGGCCAGGAGCCCACTTTGACCATTTTAAAACAGTGTTGAGTTGTGAACCTTCTTTTTGAGAAATGTGTGACGTATTACTTTCGCCTAGTTTTTACTTGCCTTAGGGCGAGGTGAAACTCTGTTAAAGTGAGGCTAGCATTTTTGTCATTTTCCTTGATTTATTTCTTCATATACTTTTGACACTTTGTTGATCAAAAGAGGTGTGATTACCTTTGTGTTTCCATTCAACTGTTTCTCTCACTTTTATGTCCGTTTACGCCCATCCATGTTTGCGGCTGGGTTAGTTAAATGTCTAAAGTGAGCGGAGGCATTTTCACGTCATTTAGTAGCCATTATGATCTTAATACCCACATCAAGATAGTCATTATTGTTAGGCATGGTTCATCACTGCGGACTTCCATAGAGGAGTTAGCTTGTTTGTCTCGTATCATTAGAATTTTGATATTTACGTCTTGTTTCTTGTAAACTTGACATAAATACCTATATTTGTACGGTTACGCTACACACATTCTTAACTATACCTAGCTATACTTTGAGCTTTTTTTTGTTCGGTTTTATTATTACCTCGATTTCAAAATGTGCTAGGCACTACCATTTGTGCGTGTTATATCAATAACACCTCGATATCAATACTTCACTTTCTTGCAAAGTGGGTTAACATATCTTGGTGATATTGTTGTGTCATTCACAAATCATAATTGTCACTTTTTGAGATATAGGTCTTAATCAGACTTGAGCTTGTTCATCGTATATCTTGATTGGGAGATCACATTTAACTTCATGTATTTACTTATGTCTTGTTCATTCCTTTAAACTTGGAATAAGTGGAGACATCTTGTTAATCATCTGACATCGCAAATTACTTTGAAACGTAGTCTAGGAAGTACTTCATTTGATTAAGTTTTGGTACCAAACGATTGTTTCATTGGTGACTTTATCACTCTATCACATTGGTATTCTCACACTGTTAATTTACTCTTAACACGTACATCTTGTGTTTCACTTAGGGGTAGTCATTGAACTTTGAACAAATCTACAACTTACCTTAGTGAAACTTGTCACGAACACATGGCTCCCAAGACGTTTCTAGGGTTAAATAAACAAACATATGAGGAAAAATAGGCGTAAGCTTGGGAAACCTCTAACAGACAAGGGTCAAACCCCTTCATTGGACATGACTTAGGGCCACTGTTTTCTATAGAAAAGGAAACCGAAGAGATGGTCGATCATAGTGGAAATGAATTAGAATCACCACACGCAGACTTTGATTTTGACCCCACTCTACTAGATGAGTTTCTCCTTAGAAACAAAGATAGATTTTTGGCACGGGTCATCGAATTAGGGGCCAAATTACCCATCGAGAAGGAACCAATACTATAAATATATGACACTACTGAGGAAGAACGCCCCCTTATCAATATGGAAGATATTTTAACAGGCGGGCATGCTTCTACTTCTTATGTAGAAAATGATAAAGTGGTAGGGCATAGAATACCCCTCCTCAAAGTGCCATGAAGAAACAAAATAGAACTTGAGACAGAAGAAGAACCTCCACAATACGAAGAGGAGGAACCTTTAGAAGAAGAGGCTATAAACCAAGCCACAATCCAATAACAAATCAGCAACCTAAGTTGACAACTTGCTTTGCTTACTTACTCCCATGTACGAAAGATGCAAACATGAACATTTAAAAGGTAAGGCCTAAGGTTAAGATCAATGAACCCCATTGAGAAAAACAGGGAGAAGAAGACATAGGGTACCATCATGTTTACATCCCTACTTCTCCCACTAGAGAACAATTGCTCGCATAGGAAGTGCAGTCTATGAAAGCGACGCTTGTGAGCTTACAAGAGAGCAATATAGGGAGCATCAGGAAATATCAATATGAAGAGCTGTGCCCCTATCCTTTTGACAAGACAATGAACCTTCAACCCTTTCCAAAGAAATTTGATATGCCAAAGTTCGACAAATGCAAAGGAAAGGAAGATCCAAGAGATCATGTTAAATATTTTTACATGGCATGTCAAGAGGTGTCTTATAGTGATAATTACCTTATCAGACTTTTTCCCAAGAGTCTTGGAGGTCAAGCATTGGAATGGTTTACATGCTTACCATGGGGATCAATTTCCACCTAGCCAGAATTGGCAGAAAGATTCATGCGTCACTTCTCGTATAACATAGAGAGTGACATCACCATGTAGACTTGTGCAGCACCAAACAACACCCAAATGAGACCTTTGCTAGCTTCCTCCAATGATGGAGAGGGATAGCCAGTTGCTTCCCTTGTGCTTTCCCTGAAAAGTAGCTGGTTAGTATCTTCATTCCCAATCTCAACCCAGATATCACCTTCCACCTCCAAATGCATTGTGTCTGTACTTTTGAGGAGGTTATTGAGAAAGGGATTTAGATAGAAAAGGCTCTCATTGCTAAAGGCACCCTTAAAAACCAATCTAAAAACAACCAAAGTGTCAAACCCGTGGAAAAGCCCAAGATCTTCAACAAAAACAAAAATGTGGTGGGAGATAGAATCACTGATTCCAAACACGTTCAAACGGTCCAAACTGGTCAACCTTTTAAACTGACCAAGGGCCCAATTCAACCACCACCAAAATGACGAACATTCACCTCTCTCAATGAACCGTTGTTAGTCATACTAAAACAGTTGGATGTGGCCCACATGATGACCTATCCTACAACACAACCATTTGATGACAACGCTCCCAAACCTTCATGGTATAAGGAGCATGAATATTATGAAATGCATCACGTTAAAGGTCATAAAACAGACAAATGTTTGCGACTTTACCACTATATTCAAGACCTCATTGACAATGGGGAGATAGAGGTGGATAACCTTGGCCACATGCAAACACCTAACGAGAAAATGGGGATTTATAAGGAACCATTCCCCAAGCATGATAAGTTGCAAAAGGCAAAACGAGATCGGGAGAGTCATCCCAAACCTATAAAGTGTAAATTACTTGTATACCAAGAGAGATAAAAATCATTATGATTCACTTATTGGATGTATTCGCTCCGTTGTTGGCCGTGTAAACACTATTCGATTAAGGGAAAGGATGCACACTGTGGCAACAAGGTGCACTGCCTTGTAATTCCCGGACCCCTCTCCATCGACCCCGCATACTGGTAAGTATAACCTTTTAGAATAGCTTGAAAATATGTCCGCTAAGATTTCAATCTTAGACCTTCTCAAGATTTCCAATGTGCATAAGGACATCCTGTATAAAACTCTTGGGGTAGGGAGTTCCTTTAGAAGTCTATCATGCACACCTTGAAGTGCGGTGGCAACCATTGCCCCAGTGAGCATCTTACTTTCAACCATAGGGAAATCCTTGTCATGAATCCTACACATAATCTTCCCTTGTACATCAAGGTAGTTGTCACCCATAGGAAAATCAAACGAGTGCTTGTAGACAACGGATTAGGATTGAACATCTACACACTTAAGCTGGTCAAACAATTGGGACATACGGAGGAAGATCTTAAGTCCCATATTATTACTATCACCGCATATGACAACGCGGAAAGAGAGTCAGCAGGCACCATTACGTTGCCCATGGAGGTGGACCCCACTTGTCATCAGACAAAGTTTCATGTCCTAGACTTGGAACTTCCATATTATATGCTTCTAGGCCGACCATGGATTCATGCCATGCAGGCCATGCCATCAACGTTTCATCAATGCATCAAGTTGAAGCATAAGGGACATATAATCACAATACCGGGAGATTCGAACCCTTTTCTCATTGTAGAGCTCTTAGTAGCTTTGCACGAAAGGGTATATATGCATGTCCCTCCACAGATATAGCTGTTCCTCTTGATCTGAGGCTATGGAATCCCAACCTGGATTTAGATTCTCTTAGGTATTGTGCTCATGAGGCATCCACTTCCACATCTCCATTTGATTCATGGGAGATGAAAATTCTGGAATATGGCTATGGGGAGTATAATGTACAATAATCACTCTTGGTTTCTGACCTCTCCTTGTCGCACAAGACTAGAGGTTGACCAAACTACCACTTCCGAAGACCTAGAGAGGAACACACTATTGGGTCATTCCTACTTGGAGGCTTGTTAGCTGAGGAAAAATTGCTTGATCCACCTATTACTTGGGTCCCTGAGGACACTCAACCATCTTGTTATCAAACCCTGAAATATGAAAAATCTAGCAGAATGATGTACTCCATGGGCTACAAAGGCCTAGGATGTGGGAGGAATGAACAAGGACAAAGAGAACTAGTCCCTCTTCCACATTTCAAAATAGAAAGATATGGCATTGGGATTCACCCTTATGGAGCACACCCCAACGATCAAGATGCGACTTGTTCTGAGCATGAGGATAGCTTTCGAGTACCTAGACAACAATACGGATTCCCATTGTAGCCTATATGAGGATCTAGCCTCCACGAACCTTTTCATGAACAATGTTGTCCTGACCATAACCCTCACCGAACCGACCCTTGACCTTATGTACCCTTCCCTTGTTGAATGGGACCAACAACATCACATGCCACTAGATTTATTCGAGAACGATGAGGCTATTGTAGAGTTCATGGGCATAAGGGATACAATTCCCATTGGAGATCACAAGAAGGGTTTCTTTATCAACTTAGACACCTGCACCTACTTCAGTGAGGAGGCTGAACTTCGTGGTCAAAGAAAATTTAAAGAAAAGCAAGGGCAAGAGTTATAAAGAAAAGCCTTGGCAAAAATCAAAGTCCAAGTCACACAGTGAAAACCTCTTTGAGGCATTAGCTGACAAACAAATAAGAAAATCAAAGGACAAAAAAAGTGACCACGCCAAGGATGAAAATCTCGTAGAGACATCCTTGGATGAAGATCTCAACCTACCTCCCGATCCTACGCGTATGGAGGATTTATCAAAATTGTTAGTCGAAGAAACCATTGATGTCAACATTGGTATTGAAGAAGATCCCAAGATAGTAAAATTGGGGGCATCACTCTCAGCTAGAGAACAAAAGATGTTCACTATGTTGTTGCGAGAGTTCATTGATGTGTTTGCATGGTCTTACCAAGACATGCCCGACCTAGATCCGACTTTGGTCATGCACGCAGATGCCAAGCCTATCAAATAGAAACTCCAAAATATGCATCCAAGAGTGGCCTTGTTGGTCAAGGAAGAGTTGGAAAGGTTGCTTGCAGTGGGATTCATCCAACCAATTGACTATTCTGAATGGATATCAAACATTGTTCTGTCTGCAGAAAAACTGTGCAGTCAGTATTCGAATCATAAGGATTTTAGAGACATCAATAAGGCTTGCCCTAAAGATGAATTTTGTTACCCAACATTGATATGATTGTTGACTCAACAACAGGATATGAAATGCTATCACTCATGGATGGATTTTGGGTTATAATCAAATTAAAATTGCTTAGGATGACCAACACAAAACAACTTGCACAACTCCTTGGGGCACCTTCTGCTATCAGGTGATGCCATTTGGCCTTAAGAATGCGAGAGCAACTTATCAGTGGGCCATGACAGTAATATTTCATGATATGATTCATGACATCATAGAAGACTATGTAGACGACATCCTGGGAAAGTCCAAAACAAGAGAGGATCATCTTATAATTTTGCGGCATATCTTTGAATGCCTGCATGAATACAAAGTCAGGCTGAATCCAAAGAAGTGTGTCTTTGGTGTGCTATCTAGGAAACTATTAGGCTTCATTGTGTCAAGATGAGGTATTGAGGTAGACCCTGCTAAAGTGTCTGCCATCACAGAAATGCCTCCACCTGAGAATATCAAGCAACTGTGTAGCTTGCAAGGGAAAATTCAAGCCATTTGCTACTTTATCTCCTAGCTTGTAGATAAATGTCACTCATTCACTCATTTTATTAAGAAGGACGTCACTTTCATCTGGGGACCCAAGCAACAACAAGTCTTTGCTTTGCTTAAACAAGATTCCTAGCGAATCCACTTGTCCTCATGCCTCCCACTCCGGAGAACCAATTTCGCTCTATATTTCCACTACGTAATATGCTATTGGTGCACTGCTCACCCAATATGACCTTAGCCATAAAGAGAAAGCAATGTACTATCTGAGTCACACCCTCATCGCCTATGAACTTAATTATCCTCAGATTGAAAAGGCTTGCTTGGCCGTTGTTTTTACCTTTTAGAAACTTCGCCATTACCTGCTAAATACTAAGACCAAGCTCATATCCAAGGTCGACCCACTCAAGTATTTGTTGTCCAAACCCGCCCTCACAGGTAGAATGGCTAATTGGATCATTCTACTCAGTGAGTTTGATATAGAATTTGTCCATCAAAAATTAGTTAAAGGACAAGTACTTGCCGACCAGCTAGCGGAAGCACCTTTGCAAAGCACAAAACCTTTGAGTCTGGATATCAGACGCATCTTTGCTCTACATTGAAGAATCTATCATATGGTAGATACATTTTGATGGATCTTTTATGTTTCATGGTTCAGGTGCAAGAGTGGTCCTTATTACTCCTTCGGGTGATCCTATACCGCAAGATTTCCGCTTGGCCTTCCCTTGCACGAACAACATTGCGAGAATATGAAGCACTCATTGCAGGGATGAAGCTAGCCATCAAGTGGAATATTCAACATGTTAAGGTTGTAGGTGATTCACAGCTAATCATCAAACAAGTTAATGATGAGTATAAAGTTAAGGATGACAAGCTCATACCTTACAAGAAGTTGGTGGAAACTCTGAAGGAGTATTTTGTGCACATTACCTTTGAGTAGATCCCAAGAGTGCAGAACAGATCGGTAGATGCCATGGCAATGGTGGGATCTATGCTTCGTATTCCACTAGGGAACAATGATATGCCATTTTTCATAGAAAATCTACACTAGCCCACGTATGACGTGCCGAGAATCTTGCTTGGCTTGTGAGGTTGTTGGTCCCTATTCCCGTGGTACGAACCCATTTTCACCTATCTTAAGGACAATACTTTCCCTCCCAATATCTCCCATTCTGAAAAGCAAAGCCTGATTCACCAGATAGCCCGTTACACCCTTTTAGGAGGTACACTTTATCATCATGGCTACAACGGAATCTATTATGTTGTCTGGATGTGACGGAGTCAATCCAGGCAATTAAAGAAGTACACAAAGGAGTATGCGGAGCACATACAAACAGAATGGGCTTGGCTAAGAAACTGTTAAGAGTAGGTTACTATTGGCCCACCATGGAAACTGATTGTTGTAATTATGTTAGAAAATGTGTGCTTTGCCAAAAGTATGGAAATTTTATCCATGCTCCGTCACAACCATTGCAACCAATCACTACCCCATGGCCATTCTCTAAATGGGGACTCGATTTAATAGGGAAGCTTACTCCTACCTCCTCTGATGGTCATACACATATCATCATAGCCACTGAATATTTTACAAAATGGGTGGAGGCCGTCCCTTTAACCTATGTCATAGGAGCACAAATTTCTAAATTCATCATGAATCACATTATTTGTCGGTATGGCATTCCTGTAGCCATTGTTACAGATAACGGGAAGTCATTTAAGAACAAAACTGTGAAAGGTCTTTACCAATAGTTCCAAATCAAATTGAAATGGTCCATGCCATATTACCCTCAGGGTAAGGGACAAGCTAAGGAAAGAAACAAGACTTTGGTCAGGATAATGGAGAAGATAGTCGGCAAAACAGTGCATGTCGCAATCGGCACCTACAAATTCATCCAGCCCTTTGGGCTTACCGAACATCCATTCACACCCCTACAGGTGCGACACCATATTCCCTAGTGTTTGGGACAAAATCTATCATCCCCTTAGAGATTGAACTTCCCTCCCTGAGGATCTCTCTTTGAGACTATCTGGATAAAGATGAAGATTACCGAGTGACAAGATTGGCTAAGTTGGAGCTACTGGATGAGAAGCGCATTCACGCTCTTAATCACCTGAAATTATATCAACACAGAGTCTCTAGAAAATATAACAAGAGAATCATCCCTCGTCAGTTTGAGGTTGGTGATTTAGTCATGAAGGAGAACTAGTTCAACACCAGAGTGGAGTGAGAAAAGAAAGGGAAGTTCGAACCCCATTGGTTAGGACCCTATGTCATAGTTTCCAAGTATGGCACAGGGGCATACAAGTTGGCTCACCCCAATGGTGATGAGCTCCGGGAGCCCATGAACGCCATGCATCTTAAGAGGTTTTATGCCTGAACATGGCACAAGAAAGTCATAAAAAAAAATCAAACAAATTTAGAAAAAGAAAAAGAGAAAACAAGTCGTCCACTTGTGAAAACCATGCAATTGTGGCACTTTGGGCAAGTCCTTGGGTGAAAACTAGTTTCCGGCACCTCAGGAAGATTCGTTGTTCACAAGCATTCTATATTCGAAGGGTAGTTGTCTTTGGCCTGGACCTGGTTCTACCTCCAAGTTTCCTTGTGCACACCATTCTGTCCAGCCTTGATCCAACTTTGCCTTCTTCTATTCATCTGTGAGGGATGTGGTCTTTCGTGATTTCCCATCTTACGCTGGGGGCAACTCAACAACTTCACCTTCTTGTATATTCCCCACCTAATGTTGGGGGCATCCACGCTTTCTTGGTTACCTGCACATAGCTTTGGAAAATTTCATAAAACACAAAAACAATAGAAAATTGTTTCGAGAAAACACAAAAACAATAGAAAATTGTTTCGAGAAAACACAAAAACAATAGACAATTGTTTCACAAAAACCTAAACAATAGAAAATCGGTGCATGAAAACATATCTTACAAAAACATTTACTTGCATTGCCTTGTTTCCTTGCTTTGCTTGTTGCTTGTATAGTGTTTTGTGGGCTTACTTTTGAGTTGTTTGTTGCTTGGGTGTACTTTGTCATAGTTTATCTTTTCTTGCTTAGAATAGATTCATTCTTGCTTGTGCATATTGTAGTGGGTTTCAACATGCTAGTGTGTTAATTCTTTATTTATTTCTTAATGCATTTGGTTGTGTTTTGTTACTTGTTAATAAGGCATGGTGATTCATGGTGTATTACATTAATTCCTGGTGTTCTTTGTAGCATTTGGCTATGTTTCTTGCATGTGATCTATTTTTTTATCATTCACATCAAATTACCATCACTATCATCACATCTAGCATCATCTATACATCATATATAAACAAAAATGCTAAGTTTTACATCATGCATGTATGATAAGCTAATCATCACATATCATATCATTAATAGGGGCAAGAGGGGTTGTGCATAATAAAAAATCTATCCCCCCCACACCAATATCATCATATCATCCTGTTCAAATACATCAAAATATGGATGGGATACTCATGAATGGCCCCTCGCCCGCGTGCCTCTGGTACCCTAGATGCGTCGTCGGCGCCTCAAACGATCACATGCGATCACCATATCTCTTGAGTGTCAGAGCCTCACAGTAAGTTTTCTAAACTGAGCGGTTAAAATGAACTGATTGTGATATTTTTACCCCCATGGGGGGGTATATTAACCAGTTTTTCACCGATCGGACGGCCGAGACACCCGTTTAGCTCACCGTTTTCTCCTCTGTTTGTTGTGGAATAATTATTTTTAATTAAATAATTATTTTTCTCTTATTTTTCATCGTATTGGGGCATTTTTTGTCCAATACCCCTTTCTTCTCTCTCAAAAAATTTATTGCTCCTCTTGGCAATTTTTATTCTTCTTCACACCTCGTAAATAATTATTTTTCAAATAATTATTTTTTCTTAATTTTTCCACTAAACAAGGACATTATTTGTCGTTTGTTTCTCTTTTCTTCCACCTAGGGCACTTTTTGTTGCCCCTAGGCCCTTCTTTTTCTTCTTCTCCTTTCTTCTATTGTTTATCACGGTTCAGAAAGCCAAAACAATACAAACATTTACTATATCAAAAAAATCCAAAAACAAGGAAAATTTTTCAAAAATTCCTAAAAAGTAAAACACCCTACAAAATGGTAACTTGCTTCTTACGGCTGAAACTTGTGTCTTACGCATGGTATTTTCTCCATATCCTGTTGGTTTGTCTCACATCTTCCCCGATTAATACGACTTGTAGATCACCGGATTCACAACCATTCACAAAAGCTAGCTTGCTTGCTTCGTATGTACTGGGGCACTTTTGTTTGCACAGTGTTTTAGTTGCGCAAAATGCTTTTCATGGACCCCAGTGTCCATTTTCATTTCCCCTTGCATGTATCCTTGCTTGGGGCATCATTTTTAACCCTTTTCATCAATCATGAACTTGTGGATCTCTCCAGCACTGATAACAAAACATTTGTACAACTGTCTTGACCGTTGTTGGGTTGGATATGTGCGTTCGTACTTGTTTTCCCTGTTAGATGAGCTTGTTTCCTTCTCATATTGCATTGCATTTTTGTATGTTGCATGGAGTTGGTATTTTCAGCAATGGACAATTGTTCATATTATGGATTTTCATGTCATTCTACCTTTGTCGTATGCTTATATTTTTCATAAGGACCAATGACGTAGTTCCTATGGCAATATGATGACATCCAAATTGTTTCAAACAAATACGCGGCTAGAGGCTAAGATCTTCTCCCCCTTGTCCATATTTCTTCTACACCACTTCCCTTTCACCCCTAATTCTCCCTCTCATCGAGGCATCCTACCTCGTGCCCCTTCTTCTGCCTATATCTCACCTTTTTCGATCATCGATCGGCTTCTTCCATCACCCCATCGACACTCGAGGGGCATCTCTCCCTCCTACTAATTTTTCTTCTATCCCTTCAAAATCTTTTCTGTCTACTATCTTTGAAGTGGCATCACTTACGCCACCCCAAAGAGGGTTAAATGTAGACACCTATAATTACGCCCAAGCAATTTAAATAATTAAATTGCACTAATTATCCCCTTTCTCGCAAATCAACGACATATCATCAAAAGCACTTATTTTCCCTCATATCATCATTAATTAATTACACTAAGCTAATTAATTAAGTTGCCTATCAACAAATACCTAATTAATGACCTTTTGTTAATAAATCACCCTTCTACCTAGACTAATTAATTATTATTAATTAATTAGCTTTCCCTTCCATTTAACCAATAAATCAATATTTAATTGATTTAATCCCCTTATAATAGCCTAAATCGTACTAATATTCCTCTAATTATCTTCTATAAGCTTACATCTACCTATTAGTTAATCACCTTTGATTAATTAAAACACCCCCAACTCCCATGACTTGCTAAGCATAAATTAAACCCTTCTAAAGTAAGGTTACCTTTAATAAAGCAACCTTATCCATTCCTAATCATGTTTTACCTTTATCCCACATTCATGAGAATGTGTTGAATCCTTTATCCTTTGGGCTATATAAAGAGCCCTCCACCTACCTTTTTACTTACACCTAAAACTTCTTAAGAGAGCAAATGCAAAGCATATAACAAAGAGACTAAGAGCTTGCCTTTTGTTTTCTTGAGAGGTCACCATTGTTAAGAGCTAAAGCTTCCTATTCTTGCATTCTTTAAGGATCAAACAAAGCAATTTTTGATTTCCATTGGAGCTAAATAGGTCCATTCATTCTTGTTGGTAATCTAGGAGAGTAGAGATGTTAAAATAGCATGCATAGTTTTGATCTCATGTTTTAAAAGTTATAATGTTAGTTTAGATCTTGCTTAGTTCTCTATCTTGATGGTGTTTATGCTTTGTTTTAGCTAAATTGTAGGAATTTTTAGGTGGTAGTTCTTGCTTCATTTGATTTAGCATTAAGAAAAGTATACATGCACATAATGAGAAACAAAGTGTTGTTTCTTACTTCCCCATGATATTGGTCTAGATCCCATAAAGAATACAAATCCTAAAGTAGATTTTCTATCATCAATGTTGCCTGCATGATATGAGTCCGAATATCCTGACAAGACGAAGTTGTCATTCTTCTTGTATTCTAGACCAAGATCCATTGATCCTTTGAGATATCTCAAGATGTACCTTGTTGCTTTCCAATGACAAACTTTGGGTTCCTACATGAACTTGGATAGATAGCTCACTGTGAAGCTGATATCTGGTCTAGTGTAGGTCAGGTAAATGAGACTCCCAATCAACTGTCAATAGAGAGTGGCACTTACCTTAGGAGATGGATCTGAATGAGATAACTACAATCTATTCTCTATAGGTGTAGAAATTGGTGTACATCCATCATCCTAAATTTCTTGAGCATTGTCTTGGTATATTTCATTTGATAAAAAAATGTGATTCTCTTTCTACCATACTTCTAATCCAAGATAATAATGCATCAACCTAAGATTGATCATGTCAAATGATCGATTAAGATCTTTCTTCATTGCATCGATCATCCTCACTGAAATGCTAGTGATGACTAGATTGTCGACATAGAAACAACGACAATAACAATATCCCCCTTTCTTATTTAGGTAGAGATTGGGATTGTATGGATTTCTAACAAATCCATGTTGTATGAGATGCTCATCAATCTTGATGTACCATGCCCGGGTGCCTGTTTGAGGCCATACAAATATTTCCTGAGTCTGCATACCTTTACTTCTTGACTAGGTACTACATATCCCTTAGGTTGATTCATGTAGACTTCTTCTTGTAAATATCCATTCGGAAGGCACTTTTTACATCCATCTGATGGACTTTCCATCCAAACTTTGTGCAACTAGAGCAAAAATCATCTTGATCATTTTGATCTTAGTTGTGGGAGAAAATGTCTCCTCATAGTCAATGCCTTCTTTTTGTGCATACCCCTTTGCTACAAGTCTTGCTTTATACTTGTCCACTATCCCATCTGCTTTATACTTCATTTTGAATATCCATCTGCATCCAATGGGTTTCTTCCTGGTGGAAGATCGACAAGCTACCAAGTGTTATTTTTCATCATTGATTGATATTTAGAATCCATGGCATCTTTCCAAGATTTTTACTGTAGGGATTCTTGGACTATAGAGGGATCATCAGATTCAATAACTCTACTCATCAAAGAAAAGTTAACTTCTTCTCTTGATTTATTGCATGAGTCCGTGGTCTAGGGGTGGATGTATCCAGTGGAGCATCCATTAGTACACCACTTGGGCATACAATGAACTGTTTCTAGGGTCGTGGTTATATCGATGATCAACACCATCATCCCCATCCTCACTTTCATTATCTGAGGGAACATCAACTTCAAGTTTTACAACTAGTGAAAAATCTACATCTGGTGAGTCTGGAGGAGGAGACTCTACTTCCTTCTCAAAAAACTCAACATCTCTGTTGGTGTAGACTTTTCTGGTCTTAGATCCATCAATCTATACCCAAGAGTCTCTTCACTGTACCCAATGAAGATGATTTTTTTGATTTCATATCCAATTTCTTTCTATTTTGCTTAGGTATGTGCATGTTTGCTTTACACCCAAATGCTCAAGGTGTGTAATAGATGGTTTCCATTTTGACCTTTCTTCTTGTGGTGTTACTCCGTTAAGAGAAACTATGGGCACTTTGTTCAATAAATACATTGGTGTCTTTATTGCTTCTACCCTGAATGTCTTTGAAAGTCTAGAGTCATCGAGCATGCATCACACCATTTCCATGATAGTACAATTCTTCTCTCAACAACACCATTCTGCTGCGGTGTGTGTGGAGGAGGAATTTGTCGACGAATCTCGTGAGTTTGTAGGTAGTCTTTGAACTCATTACTGGTGAATTCCACCCCTCAATTTGAGCAGAGAGTTCTGATGTGATGATCAGTTTCATTCTCGATTGCTACTTTTAACTTTTTAAAAGTTTCAAAAGCTTCATTTTTCTTGCGAAGACAAAAAATGCACATTTTTCTTGAATAGTTGTCAACACAAAGCATGAAGTACTTGGAACCCAAAATGACTTGGTTACATCGGACCACAAAGATCGGTATGAACTAGGTCAAGTTTTCCATGAGCTCGAAATGTACTCTTCTAGAATGAAGCTCTATGTTGTTTTCCTATAAGGAAGTGAGGACACTTGTCTGTATCCTTCTAAAGAGATGGTAGCCCATGTACCATATTACACTAGTGAAGTGTCTCGAGATACTTGAAACTTACATGACCAAGTCTCGATGCCACAATGAGCTGAGGTAGAGTTCTTAGCGATAAGTTCTGATCATCTTTGTGAACAAAATCAAGTTGGAACATGCGTCCCACATTGGAGGATTTTGTAACTATTTTTGAGCCTCATGATTTATCTCTAATCAAACACATTTTCTTTCTGTAATGAGTATTAAAGTCAATTTTTAGGTTGTGATTTAGGAGTTGAATAATTGAAAGCATATTCTTTGTCAACTCAGGGACATATAAGACATCTGATAATCTACAGTTGCATGAACCAAGGGGTAAAGAAATGTTCCCAATCCCCTAAATTGTATATGAAGAATTATCACCCAACGAAACATGGTTTTTCGAAGGTGTGTCCCTCATTAAGGTAAACTAGTCTCTGTGGATGGTCATGTGTTGAGTGGTTCCCGAATCAACATACCAGACATTACTAGATATTGTGGATGGTTCAATTGATCAAGAAATGTACAAGAAGTCTTCATTATCTAGAATGTTCTTCTTGCTCAACAATGTTTCCTTGTTGATGGGGTCTTCTTTTCTAGTTCCCCTTTTTCTGCCCTTGATTGTGGTTAGAATGTCCCTTGTAAGATTGTTGTTGTGGAGGTCCGAGTTATTGGATCGAACCTTTCTTGTAAGTATTATACCAACAATATTTTAAGTCATGTCCTCTTTTACAAATTGGAAATTATTTCTTCTGTTGTTTGTCCCCATGATACTGATTCTGATGTTGGGACTTTTGATAGGAATTAGGTTTTACTTTACCTTTTCCTTTCCATTTTTGATGTGAAGAAAGTGCTTTCTCCTCTTCATCATCCTTATTGTGAATGGCTTCCTCTTGTTGCAGTAGGTTTACCAATTTGTCAAAACTAACTTTCGTATCTGACATATTTAGTGTTGTGACAAAAATGTGATAAGAAGAGGGGAGTGATCTCAAAATAATGGGAATGAGAGAATCATATGTGACCACTTCTCCTAGGGCTAGAAGTGAAGCCCTTAACTTTGAAACTCTTCTTAAGAAAGCTTCAATTTTCTCATTCTGCTTGAACTTCAGTGTATGTAACTGAATCTGCAAATTTAGTATGACATTCTTGTTTTTGGCCTCATATACTGTGCACAATTTATCCCATGCTTCTTTGGCTGTTTTGGCATCTTGAATGTGGGGTTGCACATTATCGAACACTCCAAACAAGATGATGAGTTTGGCCTTCTGATCTACTTTATCAAACTACCATTGTTGTGTTGTATTAGTAGTTGATCTAGTCAGAGTACCATTCACAACAGTCTAGATCTCTTCAAACTCAAGTTGTGTCTTTAATTTTAGTCTTCCATACAACATAGTTGTTTCCTCTGAGTAGTTGTGAATCGAAAGAAAGAATTTGGGGCATTGGTTCCCATTTTTCAAAAATCACTGACAGGGTTTGGCTCTTATCAATCTAGGTATAAGGTCTCCCAATCTATATATTATCAGTCCGATATACCGAACCTTTCTATATACGTTCCCTTATGATATACCCAATAGTACATGGAAGAAGCTCACCCTTTCTATATACCCGGTGATACGTGAAAGAGGTGTTAACATACGTGAAATAATTCAATATGTGGTACCAAGACAATACTGAAAGGGGTCTGTGCGATTATTGACACTCGGCTCAAAGAAATATCCTCATACGCGTGTGTAACTTTGCTATATACTTGGATAATTTCTCAGTCCGGACTTATGTCATGTAATTGTTCACAAACGGATGGGGTGGCTCATAGTGTGTGCACTGTGACCTTATTACTCCTCATCGATTTAAAGGTTTGATTCCCAGATGATGTTGTTGCAGCTATATTAGGTGTTAAGTGCAGTAGTAGTCATGACGACTTTACCCATAAGCGCTTCCCAGAGGCACTGTTTATACCGAATGCTGCGAATGAGATCTAGGATCTCATGAGTGTTTCAGAACCAATTTTTACTATTTTTTATTACAATTTTCTACCAGTTTCTAGCGATTACAATATTTTTGGTTGACTATGACAACTTGCAAATTAGTACAATATATTGAAGCATGTAATTACATTCAAAAATTTAGAAAAAATTGAATGGTAGGATTTTTTTTTGTTTTACGGGCCTTGGTGGCCTCCAGAGCCCAAAATGACCCTTGATGCCAAAAACCATTAAAAAGTGGCCCAAAATGAAGTTTTTGGATAGTCTTCCTTTTGCAAATGTTTCCCAAATAAAAAAACAGGCTTAATGGGAGATTTTGTTTTTTCCCTAAATTAGGGTTTTTCTCACTAAAACTTTTAGAGGCGTTTTAGCTATAACTAGTTGTTTAGCGGTGGGTTTTCCACCAAATTCACCTCCAAACTTAGCGGATTCTCCAAATGTGCTACTAAATTTCATTATGTTTTAAAAAACAATGTGTTTTGTGGGTTTTGAACCCTAAACTTCACAACTCCAAGCCTTTCACATTAACCATATTGGCATTTGATGCGCTTAGGTAAGACTTTGAAGAAAATTGTATTTAAAGAAGACGAGATTCAAACTAACCTTTTGAAAATGTAAAGTGGCTGCCTCAAGGACAACGAGGCATGAGGTGGAGCTCCACGTGGTGATGCTAGGGAATGAAAGTTTAGGTTATCCTTTTGCATGAAGACCAGATCTTCAACTTTATCTCCTTGTTTGCTTTTGAAATGCCTTTACATGTGATTGAATGCTGTCTTTTTTTATTTCTCTCTATGCATTTTTGTATTCATCCACCGTATTGTTTTGAGGTTGGCTACCTTTTTTTGTTGACGCCTCTTGTGTTGACCACTATTTTTTTGTGTGCAGGTCACAGGGGGTGGCACGATTGAATCTGGATTTGGATGGTTTGTAGGCCATGGAGTGTATCTCGCTATGTATGAAGGAGGGATGACTTGACCACATGTAACACCTTGCTCCAACACGGTCGGGGTCGGCGGTGTTGAAAGGGCTTGGTTGATGTGGGCTCAGCCTCATTTATTCAACATTGAAACTACTTAAAATCCAATGCAGCTTGACCTCGGTGGGAGACATTAGATTTTGAAGGGGCTCAGTTTGAGAAAATAGAGCTCGACTCAATGAATGGTGCAGAGTTCGGTATCCAAGTAATGGTCTTTGGTTGCAATGCAACTCTATCCTCCAATGCAATGTTGGCTCAAGATGGGTTCTCGGTCGAGGCCTCCAAACAACTTGCCTCCAACCTTGACATAATCTCCTCTAAATTTGATCTGCTGTCATTATTAACTATGACTAATAGGGTCACTAAATTTTAGTGAAAAAACCCCTAATGGGGAAAAATATATTTTTAAAAAATTCCTGCAGCAATTTTTGCTTGGTGCACCCATCACTAATGTAAAAACAATTTGCATTCCAAACAATTGGAATGAATAGGATGTTGTGGGGGAGGCAGGGGATGGGGCTGAGAGGTTGCAGGAGGTTGCACAGGCTCTCAATTGCTGCAAACACTTCTCTAATATCCTCTATCTCAGTTTCTCTCTCTTTCCACTCCTTCACAAGTCTAGATTCTCGCTCTGGTACCAAATGTAAATAGGAAGGAAGCTTATAAATTATATTAATCTAAATCAACCAAATTACATATGAATGAGCTGCAATACTTATAGGTATTGTACAGCTAAATACAAACAAATGAGGAGTTGTAACAATGCAACAACCAATTTAAAATACAGTAGCTTCCAATATTACATTCGGGAAGCACAACAATAATATTGTTAAAACAATATAACAACACCCGTATTGTTTGAATAAAAACAATAATATGGTTTATAATTAAATATAACCATATAAACAATAAATACATTAATTAATATGAAATGCATAATTAATATATAGGTAAATAATAATTAACCTAACACTATCTTTACACCATGTCAACTGCATTTTCTTGAATAGTTATTATTTGAATAAATTACAATTTGTAGTTTCAAAGAGGGGATAAAATGTGGGTTTTTATAGGTTCTTTAGTTTATTTCATTTTTAACTCAAAATTGGATGGATGCATTAACAAATAATAATTCTATAATTTTGTTTAACTATCAATGTATACGAGACATGTAACAAAGTGGAGTTTATGGAACAATGCAAATACCTAAGAGTGCGGCATGTTATTCTCCAAATTCACCCACTGGATAGCTTCTATTATTCTACAAATTTGCCCACTTTGTAGCTTTGGCTTCTACATTGATGAAGGTGGTTTTTGGTTTATGTTTTAAGGGGTTAACAAAAACTATAAGGAACATGTGATTTTGGTGGTAAAGGCACCTCCTCCGAAGCTCATTTAATGCCTCGCCTATACCCATGACTTTGGTGGCAGAGTGATAGTGCTAATCTAATCTGAATCATCTTACAATCACTCCCACATAAGACCTTTACAGGGACCACCGAAATGACTATAAGTGACACTGGAAAAATACAACACGTTATGACTATTACATGGTGCATGTTATTTTCAATGGGTAAATTTTATGGGGGGCACACATACATAGTTGCATTTTGGGTAGAAGGTAGTTGCGAAGTGTTTATGGATAAAGGAGTTCTTGAAACTCGAACATCCATGAGGGATAATAGGGGTTCCAAGAGTCTCTAAAAGAGTAGGAGATGGAGGCAAAGTTGGTCTAGAAGGATTGATTTCACTAAGTGGATCATTTTGGATGACATGGTCTTCATGAAGTGAGAACTTAGAAACACAAGGTTGAGTTATTAACGATGCGGTCTCAAGTTTAGAAGTTTTTGGGAAAGATCATTAAGAAGGTACATCATTGGATGAGTTGGATTATTGCATTATCTTAGGTGAGAAGGAGTGATAACATGCATGAAGTAGATAAACATTTGTCTATGTAGTTTATTAACAAACAAATCAAACAACACATTTTTTTTTATCATCATGATTATTAAAAGAGTGTGAGAAAAGAAAATAAAAAGGTTCAAAGGGGAACCTAGGAAAATGGCTGATCTAAGGCTGGATTAATGCGATTTTGGCTATGGACTCCTTGATATACCTGAAGGTATGCGAGTCCCGAATCTATTTAGAGTTTATAGCGTGACCAAAACATCACGAAACTTTCCTATTGGGTGATGAAATCCCAATAGTTCCACCTGGTAAGGGATGTTTAGATGTGTAAATTGGTTTGTGTGTTTGGTTGTGTGTGATGAAGTAAATGTAACATGTTAAACCCCTAGTTTAAGCGAGAATGAAATAGTTCCTTTTAGATCAAAAATAAAAATACAAAGATTCAATGAGGACAACAAACAAGTGATGTAATGCGATAAAGAAAAAGATGGGGAACAAAAAAGGAATACCTAGTATACACTTTTCCTTTTTATCTGATCTTCAAAGCAAGAAAGTGAACAAAAGAAAATCCAAGCAATCCATGATTCAACGCAAGTAAGAAAGCAAACAAGCAAGTATCAACCAATGCACATTCCTTCTCGACGAGGCTAGTAGGAAATAGAAGAAAAAGATGAAAATGAACATAAATAACAAGACCCACCTTGAAATGGTGGGTCCCACTTTGAGTAGTCCAGAATGTTGACCAAGTTTCTTCATTCTTGTTCGATTAGTGAACTTGTAATAAAGGAAACAAGTAACTATAAATATGAAGGGTTTATGGAACTTGAGATGGAATACCGATGTAGAGGGACCTAAATAGTGGATCCTTCTTTGCAGCGAAGCTAAGTGACCTCCGAATCAAGATAAATCAATAGAAAAAGATTGGATTAGTAGATAGGATGGGAGGGTTACTTGAAAAATTCAGTCCCGAGAAGTAAGAACTTCCTAGGATGGATGTCAACCCTCGTATTTGATAAAGATAGATAAAATAAATATTTGATAAATTGGATGTAGCATCTATACGAATCGAAAAAAAAAAAAAAAAACTAAAAGTCGAATCTAAGAAGATAAAATTATATTTGATGTAAATACGACAAAATAAATCAAACTTGGTAGGGGTTGACAATGATATGAGACCGCAAAGGGCTAGTCGATGATGACCGAGGCTAGTGGATGAAACAATGATGAAAAATGCAGGATCTAGAGTTAGTGATGCACTTTGGAATGATGAACAAAAACTTGCCAGAAGATCCGATACAAGAGAAATAGAAAGGATGCAAGAAAATTAGATATCTAAGGGTAGATACTAAAAATATGGACTGGGTCGACAATGATTGGGGGTTGCGGAGATGAATGCAGGGTGACAGAGAGGCAAAATGTCCGGATCTATGATTGGGTGGATGCGGAGAAAAAATAGATGGATGGGGATCTGATTATAGAGAAACCGATGTAATGGAGGTTGGGTTAACGAAAACCAGACAAGGTCGACAATGACTATATAGGGTCAACGGTGACTGGGACCGAGTTATACTTGGACAAAAAGAGATGGGCTGAAATAAAGGCTGCAGAGACAAAGATAAAGAGCTTAGAAGGCCAAATATTAGTCCTTGATGATAGTTGAACCTACACAAGATGTTAGAGACTGTTGATTGGAAAAAAATGGCCTACGTATTGGGCACACAAATGTAGGGCACTGAAAGAGTGCGCAACACTATGATAGGGTTGAAGTGCCTAGGATCAAGACTTAGCCATTTTGTGGATAAGGGCTATTTTTGGAGATAGTGTGCTGAGCACACAAAGAGATGAAGACTTTCACTCTATGAGGCATTAATGGTAGTGGTTGAGTTTTGACCCACTTTCCTCGCTTATCTCTCTCTCTTCTTCTCTCGACTTTCACTCCATGCAATGGTATTTTGGGAACAAGCAAAAGCTGAGCGCCATGCATAGTTTAGGCTAATAATATGATTTCTACTCAGAGTTAACTATAGGAAGTCTATTGTTAGAGCACTTACATGTTGTGCATCCTATTGTAAAGGTGCATGAATACTATTAATATGTGACCTATTTTGAGAAGTGCATGGGTGGTGAAGGGAAATTCCCCACCCCCACATATATGTATTCATTTGCATGGTTTTGGTGTGTGTGTATATGTGAAAATATGGTAGAGTTATGCTACTGGTTTTGTTGGGCGCATGACTCATGGAGATACTTATGTAATGTAATAAGCTTTTGTGTTTTACAATATTTAATACAATGGTTCATATTGGTTGGATAATGGTATTGAACATGACTAAATCTGGTTCTTACATGGTAAATCTTGTTATAGTCATTGCTAGTTCATCTTCCATATAATCTAAGATCTAGATCTAGTTTATGCACTGTGGGTTGTTTATTACTGATCATAAGTCTGAATATGTTTATACACCATCATGCTAACATTTTGTATAAGCAACTCTAAAGAGGGACCTAGTGCCTTTGTGCACTTCGGTGAGCACTTTGCTTAGGCTGATGAGTGATGTGCTAGCATGCCCGGATTATTTACAGTGAATTCTAGACTACATCATTGGTTCCGTTGCCGTGACCTTTTTTTTAGCTGTTTTTTGAGATGTTGTGTGATGAAGACGTATTGGTTGACCTTAACAAGTGTTGAGGAGTGGATAGTGGATCTGGAAGAAGAATACACTCAGAGATTCAAAGAGTGGATTTGAGTTTGACATGCGCGCATGGGTGTACGAAATAATCTGTATGACTGCTTATATGAGATCTTCTTTGCTATCTTCCCAATAGAGCTATACGAGTGGCTGGTTGCTTACACATCTAAAAGGAATTAGAGGGTTTTCACACTTATCTAGATGCAAGAAGAATTTTAGGCCCTTTATGATGCTATTTTGATTTGGACATGAACTTTGGATACCTGGTTCTATGGTGTTCTGAATAGCTATATTTTGGAGTACTCAATCTCCACCTATTCTTGCCCAGAGGTAGTTGAGTTTTAGTTTTTATGTTATCCCAGGGGAACATATCTATAAGGAATTCCATTGGTGATCAAGATCTTGATGGTAACCTTGAATTTGGAAGAGAAGCTGATGGCTAGCTAAACCCCACCATGCGCGGGGCAGGAGCAGGTGTGGTGAAGGATGGAGGATCTAGTGGAAGAGAGGAAAAGAGAGGAGAGGTGACTTAAGTTCAATGAGGTACACAAGAGGGATTTAGAGAAGCAACGTGAGATTACAAAACAAATGGCGTTGAGGAGAGAGATGGCTCGTGAAGGATTTGGAGCTCACACAGAGGACATGGAGCCATAGAATCCAAAACTCCCCATTTGTGAAAGCATGACAGGGAACCCTCATCATCCTCTTATGAGAGCGCACTTAAGAGACAACATTGGCCATAGATGTGCATCTAAATCTACACCTGTAACCTAGCCCTTGTGCTTGGTTTTCTAGTTTCTAGTACAACCAGTAGTTAGCAAGCTAGTTTGGGAAGTAGAGTAGCAAGAGGTAGAGTTGACTTATCAACAAGTTTAGGAGTGAATCAAATAGAAAGTACATTTATGGCTAGGTAGACATATTCCTTGTTATTTAGAGGACCAGTTGGAGGAACCTTTTTAGGTACGTCGTCGGCACATAACACGGGCATGTCAAACTTTGTACTCATATATGGGAGCAACATAACTTCACAGATTGTAGGAGTTCAATTTAACACCACTGTTGGGACATAGGGTAGTACATCCTCTAGTTCAATTCCTGTTATAGGTGGAGGATCAAGAGGAACATGTGGCTTGAGATTTGGTGGATCTGGTGGATTTGGAGGTGGAGGTAACATATGAGGTTCTAGATCTGGTGGGCATGGTCCTCACTAGCCCTAGAATATTTACATGGAGATGTCGCTTTGTATTCCAGAGTATAGGGGAATAGAATATGCTGATGAGCATGTGCATATGTGTGAGATACTGTGGCACGTGAAAGGAATTATGGATTCTGAGTGCAAGGCAAGTCAGTTTGTAACTACATTGCAGGGACACACGCACAGTGGTACAAAAAGTTTGACCCTGATCAAAATTGTGTGGATTATACAACGTTATGGGATGCTTTCATTAAGGAATTTAATATCCCCGCATTTGAGTAGAAAAGTATACACGGGTTGGAGGATATCAAGCATGGCACTACTGAGAGTGTTCGGGAATATGATGCTCATTTCAAAACAATTTTGTCTAAACTTTCTTATGATATCCATGTAAGTCAACATGCACAATGGTTCTTTAGAGGCCTGATCACACCTTTTAGGAGGGCACTCTCACATAAGACTTATACGTAATCACGTGAGTCACTTGAAGTAGCTCATGTGCTGAGGTAGTTAGGAGTATAAACACCAAGTGAGCCCATTCCCTGGAAGCTCATATTGCATATATGGCAAAATAGTTGGAGAAAATATCAGCAATTTCAATGCATGAGATGCACAAGTGGAATTTGGTGCACAAATTGTGAAGTAGAGGGGCATACTAAGGATAGTTTTCCTCACATATCGGTGCAATTCTTATTACTAGAATGTGAGATATGTCATTTGGACCATGATGTAAGTTGTCGTTTCATTGTTGCAACGTGCGATAAGGAAGAACATGTCTTACTACTGTAAGATTTTTTGGTCCACAACTCACAATCTCAAGATCGCAGTTGTGATGTAATATTCCCATTTTAAGACTTTAGAAACAAGGGATTTTTTTGCATAATGTTCTCTGTTCTAAATTAACATAATCTAGAACACACATTCCAAATCCAATCAATCTCATAACAAAAAACCACATGCGATTGTAAAATACTCAAAAACACCGATCTCTCATTTCGTGACTCGATATCATACCAATCTCTCATTTTAACTTTAAAATGTGTAGCTACATATACTTGGTTTTGTTACCCCTTTTAAAGGTATCAAGTGTTACATTTAAGAGGCATATCTAAATATTTGTTACCGATATTCATCTGAAATCCTACTTCTTAAACTAGAGTGACATAGGACAACGCAACCAACAACTTGCGATACTTTGGCCAAAGATTTTAAACATACTATTCATGTTTATATTCCTAGACAACATACTCATCAAACAGAATACGTCCTTCACCCTACTTGATATGTTATCTAGAATGGTCTTCACTAACTTCTATCAGTCCACTTGTTCAAGGTTTATCCCTAGCCAAGGTTAGCAACATGGCCTAGTGTGGAGGACTACTTACGGTGACTAAGGGTACTTAGACATACTCAATTAAATTATGTTGATTGGGTGTGTCTATTTATCCTAAGTCAATGTGAGTTGACCCCGACATTAGGTCAAGTCAGAATTTATGTTAGTCTAGTTGAATAAACTCGAAAGGGTGTTGAAACATGTCAACTACAACATAATATCCTTGTGAATACCCTAGTCATCATGAAGGTACTTTACTATAGTTGGCATGTGTCAACATCCACCTGAGTTTTCCTCATCTGGATGAACATACCTTAGATAGAAAGTTATATCTTATTAGTTTCCTCATTATAGATTAATTACAACAACCCTACTAAACAACTAGGTTCCTTAATCATTAAGATTCAAATTTAAGATTGCAATAAATGAAGTTATGTAGATAAATCTGCTTTCTATCTAATTCATATGCCATGATTTAAACTATTAACATCCTGATTCATGTTTTACATAAAAGGCCCAACACACATGGAGGTGTCATTTAATTACTCACTTAATTCAGCCCTAGCTTATATAAGATTTGAGTAGGTCCTTTTCCATAGTAGACTTCATTGAAATGAAGTCTAATTCCCTTTTTAATTATCTTTTCCTACATTCCAATTTAGTAAGGAAGTCTACATGAGAAGGCACACCTTCACTAACTACCAATAACAATCAGATTCATATCAATAAGGTCTTAAATTAAGACTATGATTCATTTCAAGGGATTTGTCTTTCCTTCCCCTTATTGAGGATTAAAGTTCATTTATAATCCCTTGCACTTTTTAACTTATATCCAAAGTCTAATTCTCAACAATCATTTGTTTAATTTATAGCCTAATGAACTGGTTGAAAATTAGTGCATGAATGTCAACTTTACAAGTTGCCTCTTCACTTAGAGAAGATAGTACAACATTATTCCAGATCTATGTTTATTCTATTCCAAACCATAAGGTAAGTTACGTATGTAAAACAAAGTATTACTTAACATTTCCATTCAATTCATACCAAAAATAATTATATCAAGTGCAAACAAATAACACACATATTTTATTCAACAAGGAGGATTCATACATTTACAATTCCAAACACTTCAGACATTGCTAATATCAAACAACAACATTAAATCAATTTCAGATACAACTTCTTTTCCATCAAGTACATTTCAGTAATGAACCATTTTTCATCATAAAAATATCCAATCTCTTGATAAACAAATGTAACTTCCTAAAATATTTCTCCTTTCATCACTGACAAAGTCCATCTCAAAATTTCTAGCATGGGCCAGTTCATTGAAATGAGCATGATAAGCACTAAACATTAGAACGATGTTTTTTTAACTAACTGTTTCATAAAAAGAACTCAGCTGTTATGAAATAGTCCTGAAGCAATTTAGAAAGACATAACCAAAAGGAGTTACAATAGTAAATAAAAGAGAGAGAAAGAGAGATTTACAACAAATCAAAAGTAAAGTTAGCTCATAAGATATAACAACTTCAACCTTCCATGCTATTGACTTTATATCAAAATAATTAAAACAAAATTCAGATAAGAAACATTTCATCGAATTTCACTACTACTTTCTTACATTTATTTTCATGATTACTCATTCAGTTAAAAATGTTTAACAGAAAAAGTAACTATCCTAACTATCTTTTAGGCATAGTTCAACAATAGATCAATTACAACATTACTTCCATCTCAATATTTCATTAACCTAAATTCATCCTAAAATATGAGCTGCCAACAAATGAACTTAAATATCATAAGAAATAAGTTAGGATAACCCAAATCATCAGTAACATTTAAGTGTCTCGGATTAAATTGTCCTTAATGCTCAAACTCGAACTAGGAACCAATTCAAGTTAAAAACCAAACAACTAAATCATACCTCCTAAAGAGGTAAGGTTACTCCCAACAAGAAAAAGAGTTACATTCTAATCTCAAAAGATACACCATTTCTATCAATACCTTAAGTGGTTAGAATGGTTAAGTTTAAACTCTAGACAAACACATTAACCATCCAAATACTTCCAGCCAAACATAACATTTCATCCAATTAATTTCAACTTTAGTTATACTGCCCTAACAACATTCTACAATCATTCTTACCAGACAGTCAAGAAGTTACATAACAAAACAAACCAGAGGAAGACAACATCTTCACCAAGTTGAAGCTGAAAGAAAATTAAATGAAGGAGGGGAAGAGAGAGATCACTACCCCACAACTCTTGTATGATCAAAATAGAACCATAGGAAACTAATGACCTATATTGACATGGTCCTTTTATCTAATGTATCAAACCAAAATTCCAAACAAAGATCTAATCTGGGTTCGAGTTGAATGAACAAAAAACTAGGAGAATGGAAAAAGAACGAAGAGAAACACATTCCATTACCTTCCATCATCCAAGGAGATGGTACAAATAGCCTATATTACCACAAGATAACAATTAAACCATCTCCCAAAAGATACAAAGATGTAAAGAATAAATTAACAGAAGGGTAAGTTTGAACCATCTTCCCAACTCAGACCCATACAGAAAAGAAGTGAACTGCGATTAAACCAAAACAGGAGTAATCGATTCCATTTTCACAAAAAACATTTCCTAAGATCTGAAGAATTGAAACTGGGTTTAATGGCTCAAGATCGAAGAAACAGGCTAACACAATATATCAAAACAATGTCAATAGTACTATCAAGAAGTTCAAATTGACAACCATAACCAAAATACAATAAACCATACCCGAAGGAGTTTTCCCCTCTTAGCACTAGATGCCATACCTTCAAAGGTTATTTAAAGACCCAATAAAGTAGAAAAATGAATAATATTTTCCTTACGGGATTCCAAAATCAGGCTTCGAGAAAACAACAAAACAATTCCAAAGAAAAGTAGGAATATACATTAAGTAGGTCAAATAAAATAACCGAATGAATTAAACAAGTCCATGAAATGTTATACCATTTTCCAAGAAAAATACCCAATAATTATCTTTCCTAAATATCCCCAGAGTCAAAAGTCTGCAACAAAAATAATACAACAAAACCCAGATTCACAATTATAGACAATGATAGAAAAATAGTCACGCTCGCCTATTTTTAACATTCCTTCAACACTCAAAGGAATACGTTTAAGTAGGAGTCACATAAATTTTATCTTCCCTGAAGAATCATGAAGATTCAATCAACAGTCAAGTATTCAAAATAGTTTAAAACTGTAGTTCCCCAACCGAGAGGAAACAAGATCATTCAAGAACAAGATTCGAAGATTAAAGAAAACCAAGCTACTTATAGATTTAAACAGTTCAAACAAGATCTCACACATTTTTGACTTGGTATCAAGCCCATTCAAAGGATTACATCATAACCTAGCTACCAAACCAAGAAAATCAAAACCCAAATCACACTTTTCCTCATTCAAATAGAATCGAAAGCATTTCCCAATAATTAACACAAAACCTCAAGTAGAGCAATCTAAGAACAAAAACTAGTCTATTCCAAAGAGCAGAGTTGTTCTTATGAAACACTTTAAAAAATCAAGAATCTTAATGGATAGAGCCTATCATGCTTGATAGCGCTTCACCTTCACCGATTCACAGAAGTATCCAAGAAGAGCCTCAATCCTATTTTTGAAATGCAAAACCCCACAAAAATTCCACAATCTCCTCCTTATAGTCTCACAGTGCCAACCCTTCTTCCATGCCATGCAAGGGAGAAAAAATCATGCATTGACACATTGCATGAAAAATTGAACCGGGAGGTTTGAAAACAAAAACAACCTCATGTAGAGCTCCAAAACCAAATGAATTGACAAAACCAACCCTCTACCTTTTTCCTAGGTAGTTTTGCCAAGTTCCAAAAATTAAATACAAAGTACAACTGTGTCACTAAATTTGGAGTGGACTTAATTCAAACAAAACATGCATCCTAAAACTTTGGCGAGAAATGCCAACTCATCATCATAAATTTTTAACTTCCTTTGCCAAATTTGGTTGTAGGAAGAGATAAGGCCTAATAAATTGCCTTAATTTCCTTGAACTCACTGCCTCCCACTTGCCTCTTTCCCCATGTTATTTCATTGGCCCCCTTAGGTTAGCCATTCCCTTAGTTAGGTTAGACACTAATTTAGGAAATCAACATAGGTCCATAGTTTTAGTCTAGGTCCCTCTTAATTCTTTTTCATCCCAATTAACATAAGAACATATTAACTTAGGTTAGGTTTAACCCTTAGGATAGAGTCACTAGTTTTAAAACATAGTTATATTAGGTCCAAAGTCCCCAATGAAAACTCATCATACAATAATAGAAAAGAAGAACCAGATTGTTACTGGATTAAATATGAAGCAAAGATCCATGAAGAGGGTCATTCATAACCTTCACACACTCTAGATCCAAAACTCTTCCATTTATCCAAATTGGACATCATGATAACAAGACATGAAAATTAGAAGCATACCTTGGATCAATGGAATTGATCCAAGGTAATGCTATTTGATTCCTCTTAAATTATGAAAACTGAAACTCAAATTCATAATCCCGAGAAGTGAATTTATTTTGCACAAAAGAGATGGATTGCTTCATTTTCAATTAAGCAAAAACACAATAGAATGTACCTATTCCCAATAGATAACTTCTTATCTTCTGTAAACATGATTTCCTAAGTCATAAGAGTACACCATATTAAGACAAAATCACTTGTCAACATTTGTACCTTCTATAGTAGAAGTCATCATAGGTACCAGATCATGCTTTAGAGGCATTACTCATTGATTATATCTATGATACCATTGATATTGGGTGTACTACACACACTAAGGCTCAAGGCGTACAGAGAAATGTCAGAACAGCCTACCATAACTAAGGAGGAGGTTTTACATGTAATATATCTAGAACCTACACATCAGAAGGAGGTTTATCAGAAAACCATGGAGGTGCTAAAAATATGTAGGGTGAAATACAATGTTTAAAGGAGTAGTCGCGGAAGTTAGAATAGAAGAAGGAAACTGAGACTTCCCAGTCAGATGTTGATGATATGAAAGAGGTATGTAAGATGTTGCGCCAGGAGAATATTATTCCATTACTAGGGAGTTAGTTGAAGGGAAACACTCCACCCACTGGTATTGAGAATGGATGACAGATCTTGCATGCTAATCTCCCTCCTCATAGCTTAGATTATGACAAAGAGATCACTCCTAAGGTGTTGTGGATGGGTGGCTTTTGAGAAACATCTTGATTGACACAAGTGCGGAAGTGAATGTGCTTACTTTAGATGCATGGGTGTAGATGGGTAGACCTCCATTACAACCATCTTCTAATGTATTGTTTATGGTAAATCAGACTAAAGCCACACCGATAGGAGTCTTAAAGGATGCATCCATTACTATACAGGGGAAAAGGTCACCAAGGACTTTGAGGTCTTAGCGCTTGCAGAAGCGGATAGCTTCCTAGATCTACTTGGGCGCCCTTAGTGCTATGAAAATAATGCCGATCTATGGTTCAAAAAGGGATATACCAGTTTTGAGAACAAGGAGGAGCGAATTATTATCCCTTTGAAAGATGGGAAATCTACACCTTATGGTGAGCCCTTAAGTGAAGAAGACATGAACATAATTTATGTACACACCATTCAAGATCTAAAAGTGCTTGAGCCATATAAGGAAGGAATTTTCCGTGGATAATGTATAGTCCATCAATGATACTACAAGTATTTCCTATGACAATTAGGCACATGACACCTATGAGATGGTTGGGCGTGAGGTAAGAAGCACAAATGCATGCATAAACAGGATGCACTCGTGTTAGGAGGTTAGGAAACAACACGGTACCCTGGTACACTGGAGAAGGAAACCCTGAGGTATTCCTATGAGCCATGGAAGTATAGTGGAAGGATCAGGTGGATAGAAGGAATATGTTAGTGTATACCTTGCATGGGATAGCAACATGTTGGTGGATGGTTCATAGGGATAATCTCATAGAATGGAGAGAAGTGAGAATTACTCTATCAGTTTGGTTTCTCAAGAGTAATGCACCTTCTCAAATATGTGAATATCATGGTAATAATCTGTTTTTAGCACCACGTTTAGCAAATGTGAGATACTATGGATAGATGGGATGGAGGATTTACCACCTTTGTTGTGGGTGCACAAAATTTATTTCACCTTGCGAGGCTACGTGTGTGTTTGGTATGTTTATGCGAAGATGAATAGAGAGAGACTGAAATTGGGAAGACTTGATCAGTAAGAATGATCCAGACTTTTGACTACTTCTCCACTAAACCTTCAGTGAAAGAGGCATTATAGGTTATGAAGCGATTGACTATGGGAGATAGTGCAAAGGATGAAGAACTCATTCAGGAATTATTTGGTGAGTCAAACCTAAAAGCATGTTTTGACGAAGTAGATGAGATTGATGCATAAATTCTAGAGCACGCTTTTGCCTAGAGAAGGAGAAAGGAAAGATGGTCTATATGGTGGATGATGAAGAAGTGGAAAAGTTGGAAATAGATCATTTAGAGGGTACACGCGAGGTCTTAGACAATGCGGATGAGAAGGCGCATTTCTACCATAAACCTATGAAGATGAAGAAGGTGAACATTGGAACGCAGAATGCTGAACCTACGGAGTCCATCATTAGAGATTACCGTCCGAGTATGAAGTGGCTAAGATAATTGAGTTACCACGTGATTTCTAAGACTTATTTCCTAGGGGCTACCATTAGTAGAAAGGGGTGCAAAAATCTTTGGGTGAGATGAAAATTAAGTTAAAGAAGGTGTGCACCCAGTTAGGAAGAGACCTTACATGATGAATCATAACTTGCGCATAAAAGTTAAAGAAGAAATTGACAAGATGTTAGAATATGACATTATTAAGCCCATAGAGGAATCAAGTGGGTTAGCCCTATGGTAATCAACATAAATAAAGATGGAAGAATCAATATTTTTGGACTACAAGGAGCTGAATTTTGCATGTATGATTGATCCTTTCCCTACATTAATCGAGGAAATATTGGAAGGTGTTGTAGGGTGTGAAATTTAATCTTTTACAGATGGATTCTCTGGTATCATCAAGTAAGAATTTCTAAGGAGGATCAAGAGAAGATAACTTTCACCACTAAATGGGGAATTTTTACATACATAGTGATGCCCTTTGGATTGAAGAATGCACCTACAATATTTTTGTGCATTGTGGTTCAAGCATTCTAGGATTTTATTCACAAATTCTTGTAGGTTTACTTGGATGATTAGACTATGTATGGGCTTATCAAGGATCATTGTGACAATTTATGGTTAATGTTTGAGAGGTGCAAATAGTTAAACATCTATTTAAATATCAAGAAGTGCATTTTTCTAGACCTTTTGGAATCTCTTCTAGGGCATATCATCTCGTAACGAGGGTTTCTTAGTAGATCCAGCTAAGGTTGCAATCATCTTAGGATTAGAGGAGCCTATTTTTCGAGTGAGGCATGCAGATTCTTGGGCCACATAAGATATCATAGAAAATTTATCAAAGGATATGTTAATATTTTCATGCCCTTGGAGGAGTTATTAAAAGGTAAAGGGAAGTTCTATTAGGGAGAACAACAACATCGTGCATTCAAAGTGAAGGAAAGGCTTACTACGACACCTATTTTATGTTTTCCTTCATGGAATCTACCCTTTCACGTACATGTGGATGCCTTTGGCATGGCCATTAGTGTAGTTATAGCTCATCCTGGAGAAGGTATTGTAGATCATCCTATTTGCTTTTCTAGTAGAAAGTTGACTCCTGTAGAACAAAATTATACAACTATAGAGTGCGAGGCTTTGTCAATGATTTACACACTATAAGTTCAAACAATACTTGCTAGCAACACCTTTTGTGTTCTATACAAGATCACATGGCATTAAAATACTTGGTGAACAAGCCCATTTTACAGGGCACATATAACGTTGGGCTCTATTATTCTAGGAGTTTGACTTCACAACAGTAGTAAATCTAGGTCAAAACAATTATGGCCTAGACCACTTATCAAGGATTTAATCGGAGAGGATGTGCAGTATTAAAGATACCATGCCGATGCACTATTATATGGGTTAAACCACAAGCCCCTCAAAATTAGAGGATATTGATGTCTTTTTACGTATAAGTATGGTGCCAGAAGGAATGAAATCCTTATAAAAGAAACAACTCACAATTCACGCTGCACCTTTCATGTTGATTAGTGGCGAATTATATAAACTAGGCCGAGATGAAGTTTTGTCTTTGGTGTGTATAGGAGCATGAGCGTGTAACAATAATAGAGGAAGATCATGGAAGTATTTAAGGTGGACACTATGCAGGGACACCACCAATGCGCAAGATTCTTCTAGTTGGTTTATGGTGGGATACCTTGTATAGAGATTACAAAGAGTATTGTAATGTGTTTGATCACCGCGAAGCCTTGGAAAACTTGGGTAGAGAGATGAAATGCCTTTAAGCCCTATAACTAGTGCAGAGCCTTTTTAGAAATGGGCAATTGACTTTGTGAGTCCTATCTCCCACCCACACACATAAAACCGGATAACGCTTTATCATCACTTGTACAAATTATATTACAAGGTGGGAAGAAGTGACACCTACAAAGGATTGTACAATGGCTACAATAGTAAGGTTCTTGTGGGAAAATATTCTTACTAGGTATGGATGTCCTTTGAGTTTTACAAGTGATAGGGGCACTCATTTCCTGAATGAGACAATCAGGATATTATTGGATGAATTTATGGTCGTGCACCACAAGACAACACCCTATCACCCTCAAGAAAATGGGACTACTAAAGCCTTTAACAAGATATTGAGACAGACATTGAAAAAAATTTTGATGTTGGAAGGAAAGATTGGGATGATAAAGTTTATCTTTGTACTTTGGGCATATAGAACAACCTACAAAAGGTTGAATAAGGCCACACCTTTTAAGTTGGTGTTTGTATAGAAGTAATTCTTCCCATGGAATTCATGTTACCTTCTTTGCGTATTACGTGTGTGGGAGGTCTAGCTAATGAGAAAGCATTGGAAGAAATAATTGACAAGTTGATATAACTGGATGAGAGGTGCGCCATAGCACGTTGGAGTTAGAAGCAAGAAAAATCTAGGAAGAAGGCATGACATGATAGGAACATCAAGGACAAGAAGCTTGAGGTTGGGAAGATGGTACTTCTTTATGATTAAAAGTTTCTACACCACCCAGGAAAGCTTAAGGTGCATTGGTTGGGACCATATGTTATCACTCATCTACTTTAATCAAGCACTTACCAAATTAGAAGTGCTTGATGGAAAACGGTTTCCCGGTTACTTCAACGGGAGTAGGTTGAAGCCCTAATATAAATAAGACTTCTTGGTGTTTTTAATAAGGAAATATATCCATTTACATTAGATTTCCCTTACGGTATTTCCTTTTATGTGTTTCCTTCCTTGTCATAATGCTTTGTCAATTTAGTTCAAGTGTTATGTGTAAGAGGTGCATTTGCACACTAGAATCTAATTACAATCTCAAGTGTTTTTATGTGTAGAGGAATATATCATCCTTAGTGTGGTGTGGATAAAGAAGGTACGGAAAATAAATAAAGTCACGGGTGACCATAAAAGGAACATGCTTTCAAAATTGATGAGAACTTCAGAGAATTGCTCAAAATTTAAGACCATGTGTAAGGTATTGAGCACTCAAGTATTAATCAAATAAGATGCAATATTGGAGACTACGTATGATTTAGTCACATTGGATAAAATACTTCGGCATGAGGAAGCACGGGTAGATGATATATGTGATGGATAAGTAGTGGTGCACTGAAAATTATGAATGAGGCAAAAAAAGTTTGAGGCACGAGGATAAGGAGGCGTGATACATGCTCAATAGGAGTTAATGTCGTGTAAGGTGGTAGGTGGGGAAATTAATGGAGGGGATTTTTGAAACTTGTTTTAAAGTCAGAATTTTCAACGTCATTTTTTACCTTGTGAATTCAAGAAAAATTGAGAAGTGCGAAGAAGAGCTGGAGATGATAAGCACTCAGAGAGCAAGTAAACCTATCACATTTTGAAGCATGATGTTGAGCGTCCAGGCACGAAGCGGGATTCAAGTAGTGGTGCATGTGTGTAATGGGAGGGTGAATTAGGTTTCATTTGCATGATAGATAGGGTTTTCATTTTGCACTCGTAGAATCAAAAGGAGAAATGACACCATGGAGGGCTCCCATAGTAGAGAAGGAGGTTGACGACCCAACAAAGGAGTGGTTGGTCGAGATGTTATATCTAGAAGAATTTATTAAGGGGTGACCTTGGAATTTTTTTTTACACAGTGTAGGGTTTCAGAGATCGATCACCACACTGAGAAATGCCTGAAGGATGTCGCAACAAAAGTTTACAGGAGGACAAATCGACGATTGGTGGATGAAACTAGGGTCTTGGATGACTCTATGAAGAAATTACTTGAAAGTATGGGGGTCATGCAAATTATGGAGTTGCCCTATTTTGGGAAGCCCAGCAGTTGTACCAGTGGCTCATGTCGCGCGTCCATGAAGAATTTTTCTACTTCGTGGGAAGGAGAATGAGGATCACCACCAAGTTGATTGGGAAGGTGATAGGGTTGTGTGACTCGGATCAAAGATCACTAGAGACCTATTAGATGATGAGGGAATTGATGCCACAACATCCCTACATCAATATAAGAAGGGGGCGAGCCTTCAAAGTCACCAATATTACAGACATGGCCACTAGAGTTGTAGTATGCTTAGCGGGGAGAAAGTTGGGTGCCATTGAGCGATGGAATGAGGTGAATATGTATTGGTTGCATATAGTGCACAAAATGGTCAACAAGACATACTACAACATCACCGGTACATCATAGAAAGCTTGGTAAATGAGGTGCACATCCAAAAAGATAAAGGTGAGAAAATTACTTGGGGCACAATTCTATTATTGATTTTATTTAGTGAAATTGGAGTACCCGACGAACCTAGGGAGAATATTTGGGAGTTTTGTTGGAGAATAAGTCCCCAAAAAAGAAATATGCCAAGTACACTCTACGTGGGACTACTTCTAATACATACAAGGAGTGCCTAGATAAGTGGTTTAGGAGACTGCGCACAGGCATTCGAAGGAGAGTGGCACATTCCACGCATGAATTACTAAAGGTGTTGGATGGAGAGGATGAATTTTTAGTTTACCAACATTTCAATTTGGGGTGCTTCCATATGAAGTTTGGAGAGAAGATTCCATGGTGTAAGTTTCCCTTTGCATTTACCACAAGATACTTTAAAGACTCTGTAAACAAATTCCATGATGCGTGCCAACTCCAGTTTGACGCAGACAAGGTGGACACAGATATTCACATTCTGCACAAAACATATGTATGGCCAGGTAAAGAGGCCTATGTATAAACCATGGAATCAAAAATTTGGACATCACGTCAAGAGTTTGGACGTAGGGCATATTGAACCATCGCATACACACACACAAACACACACACACACACACACACACACACACATGAGGCCAAGTTTCAAGGATGGAAACATGGTGAAGGGAACATATATGTCACTTCGGACCTCTAAAGAAGGGGCAGAAAATAGGGACTTTAAGGCATGTTGCATCTATGCCCCCTGCTCAAGAGGACCCAGTGCCTACATGAATAAAAAATGTCATAGAGCAGGAAGAACTAGAAGACAACGCTAGACTAGTGCATACCAAGAGAGTTTTGTGGAGAAGGCACACATCAAGAGACACTGGTACATAGACTTTGAATCTAGTTAGAGATCACCATGTGTGCCTCCTATGAAGGACGAGGAGGAAGAAATGAAAAAGTGCATGAAATATGTTCTTGTTAAAGATAGTGAGGAGGATTCCCCTCAGCCAAACATGCAGAAGAGAAGGAAAATCCAAGTATGGGTGGTCATAGAGTAGAGGCCACCCTTAGTGTGGAAATGTAGGAAGATGAAGCTATTGGTGAGCATGTAGTCTCTGATACTATAGACCCAACCATAAGTATTCATGAACAATTCTTTGGTGAAGGAGAGAGAAGCACCGGTGGAGACACAAAATTCATAGTATGCCTCACGTAAAAAGGAAGGAGAGGATGAAGGAGAAGTGAATCAGGATATCAGAGGCACTGTACATCAGGATGTAGGCATGGCAATACAACAAGAAGATGACCTTTTTCTCATGAGGATGTTGGCAAGCATGTAGGTGGGCATGATGAGGAAGAGGAAATATGTACTTAACTTGGGTTATATGGATGACCCTTAAAAATTATTCGTACCCACTTCTAGAGTACTCTGCCCAACAAGTAATTATATGGCTGGGATTGGATGGACCCGAAATGGCCAACACACGCACTCACAAATAGCTATCTTGGAGTATGTAGACTCACATGGATGAGCCTGATTTTATGTCTCTGCGAGGAGGCATGTAGTTTAAAGAAGATGAGGAAGGCACCTTACACACGCCATGTGACTATTAAGCCAACACAGTTTTTAGATGAACATGTGGGTAACTCATTGATCAAAGTATCAATAGAAGTAAAGCATTGAAATATTGTTAAGGTGGAAAAATACGGGCCTATTAGATGATAATAAGTAAAAATACATAGAGATCAAACACCTCACTCAGGAGAAAGATAATACAAAGAGGCGAGGCCCAGAATCTTAAAAATATGGTGGAGTAGATCACATATGAGATTTTGTAGAAAAGCTACCAAATTTTTAGGAGAAGGTGCCTTGGGACTTCAAGTTTGAATTACACTATTTGACATGGACTACTCACTTACTTCTTGAGGAAAGACCAAATGTGCCTTGCTAAGAAAAAAGGATGTTGTGGAAGAATCATCAAGGGTCAAGGCTTCAATTGCAAGAAAGATATCCATCTATAAGGTAATTTTACAAGCCTTAAAATATGAAATGAAGAAGGCAAATACAATATTGGCCATGTGTACAATGCTTGATAACTTAATACAAGAAAGGACAAAGGCAGAGGAGAATGAAGTTCTATAGGAAGCAAAGGATGAAACACTCAAGCGCATAGAATGAGTTACCTTGGTAGAAACAAAGCGCGATGCACTAGATGTTGTGAAGAAACAACATATGGATTAGATCAAGGGCATCGGGAAGCTCATTTCCATGAAGGTGGATGTCATGGAAGGGATGGTCTCAGGTATGGCCAACATCCTTAGAATTTTGAAAAGTGAAGGTGGAAACATGACTATGGATGAGTTAGATGGCATCATTGTGGACATCCCTAACAAGACCAATGCAACACTTAAGGACTAGTATGAGTTTGAGGGAGAAATACAAAGTGAATATCCAGAATTCATTCTTCCAGAAGATGAAAAGGGTACACAATAAAATGGCTCACCATATTCTTTATTCCTTGTTCTTTCATTCATTTATCCTATATTCTTTGGAGTGACAAGGTGATTACCCATTTCTCGGGGTGGCAATGTACTCTAGTGTGGGGTAATGTTGAATGGACAAAAATGGCCTAATTATTGGGTGTGTGAATGTAGGGCATTAGAAAAGTGCGTGACACTATGATAAGGTTGAAGTGCCCAGATCAAGACTTAGCCATTTTGTGGATAAGGGCTATTTTTGGAGATAGCGTGTTGAGCACACAAAGAGATGAAGAATTGCGCTCCACGCAATGGTATTTTGGGAACAAGTGACAATTGAGTGCTCCATGCATAATTTAGGCTAATAATAGGATTTCTACTTAGAGTTAACTATAAGAAGTCTATTGTTAGAGAACTTACATGTTGTGCATCCTATTGTAAAGGTACATGACTATTATTAGCATGTGACCTATTTTAAGAAGTGCATGGCGGTGAAGGGAAAGTCCTCACCCCCACATATATGTATTGATTTGCATGATTTTAGTGTGTGAAAATATGGTAGAGTTATGCTTCTTGTTTTGTTGGGTGCATGACTCATGGAGATTCTTATGTAATGTAAGAAGCTTTTGTGTTTTAAAGTATTTAATATAGTGGTTCATATTGGCTGGATAATGGTATTGAAAATGACTGAATTTGGTTCTTGCATGGTAAATCTTATTATAGTCATTGCTAGTTCATATTCCATATAATCTAAGATCTAGATCTGGTTTATGCAACGTGGGATGCTTATTACGATCATAAGTCTAAATGTTTATAAACCATCATGCTAACATTATGTGAAAACAACTCTAAAGAGGGACCTGGTGTCTTTGTGTGCTTTGGGTGAGTACTCAACTTAGGCTGAGTGATGTGCCAATGCGCATGGGTTATTTACAAGTGAATTTTAGAATGCATCAAAGACTCGATATGAATGATAAAATAATAATAATAAAGTGATGTATGCAAAAATGAAGTATACCTCCATAAAAATCCAAAATGGAAGCACACGATCTCTAAGAGGACTTCAATATGGTCAGGCGATTCTGCAAAGGAACTCAAGAATAAAGGAAAGATCATATGAAAGAGGAAGTCTCCAAAATTATATCCTTGAACAAGGAGGGGCAAGGGTAGCTTTATAGGGTTGACGAGACCCGAGTGGGTTGCTACCGAGTACGAGGACCCTTCCATTTGGATGATGGGAAGATGACGAGCTCAAGACAAGGAGCCTATATGAAGCAATATTAGGGTTTAGATGGATATGGACGAGCTAGGGTTGCATAGGAAAGATAAATGGGTAGTTGGATGGTTAAAATGAGTAAATAAAGGCCATAGATGGGTAAAAACATTAAATGATGGCCTAAACAGAGTAAAATTAAGGATTTAGGGAGGATAAATAGATTAAATTAGGATTGGAGATGATTAAGGGTGATTAGGAATGGTTTAGGGGAATAAAATATTGAGATGAGAATCGAGCTAATTAATAATAATCGGCATAAATGGGATGAAATACTACGGTGGATAATATAAGATAAAAGGTAGGAAAATGTTGATGAATGAGATAAATTGAATTTAGGAGGGAAGAAAAATTTGAATGGGTGATCATGAGGAAAAAAAGAGAGCGAACGTGGGGTGGAGGGTGGTGATACCAAATTTTGGTGTCTCTACAAAAACACCAATATTTCTAATCATATCTCACCCTCTAGATTATTAAAAAACTACCAATAATCATCTACATTTCCTTCACCTATCCCATATACCAATACACTCATAATTATATTTACTTATCTCAAGTAGCATGTTAATTTTAAATACAATATAATCCATTGTTCTCTATTTTATAATCATTTATAATAATTTTATGTCTATATACCTTAAATGATTATTATACTTATATTTCCATTCTCTTTTTATTGAATTTATTTGAAATTTCTAAATTCCCACAATTAGTAATTATTATTATTTTATTACTTAGCCCTTACTTGAACTTTGACTTATATTGAATTTTTCTTCTTCTTTTAAATTTTATTCCACCTTTATATGCACAATAATCGATTCAAGGTTTATTTTTCGGAACCTTGCACTGGAGACCGAATAAACTTTTGGAAAGATTCTTGGAGCAATCATGATCTGGAAAGGGACTTCAGACAAATTAAGGAACCCCTCATTAATTTTTATGGCACTACTGTTAACAATTATATGGAAGAAAGTAATGGAGTTAAAAAATGGAAGATCCTGCATTTACCTGACTCTAGTATGCTGGATATTTTGTCCTCTCTCCAAGATAAGTTGGATCTGATTCCTATTGATCAAAATGGCACTACCGATGAGATAGTTTGGAAAGATTCTTTTGATGGAGATTACACTGTCAAAACTGGTTACACTTCCTTCTTCGCCTCTCTTTCTAGCAATATTAACTGGACCAGAATTTGGATGAAAGAACTCACTCCTAGAGTCAATCATTTTCTGTGGTTAGTTATAAAAGGTAAAATCCTCACCAAGGATAACCTTATCAAATGAGGATTCATTATGCCTAATGGTTGCTGCCTCTGTCAACAGGATGCTGAAAATATCAATCACCTCTTGCTTCATTGTGATTTTGCAAGAAATTTCTGGAGCCGGATCACGGAACATTTAAATCTTAACTGGGTTTTTCCTGATGATATTTTGGAGGCCTGGACCCAATGGAACTCCCCCTTCAAGAATAATTTAATTAGCAGATTTTGGCTCTTGATTTTTGCTCATGGGATTTGGAACATCTGGAAAGCTAGAAACGGGGTTATTTTCAGAGATAAGAAAACTTCTACAGATATTCTTTTCAAAGGTTTCATCAAAGATGTTAAAGATAATGTTGTCACCATCAAACCTGCTAAGAGCATTTCCTTCAATAAAGAAGAAATTTCCATTTTGGAGAAATGGAAGATTATTCCTGAAAACCTCTTGAAGAGAGGAACCAAAATTGACAGATCTTTAATTAAGTGGATCCCACCCCCCCTGGGTGGTACAAACTTAACTTTGATGGAGCTTCAAAAGGTAACCCTGGAGCTGCAGGTGGAGGCGGCATTATCAGAGATCACAATGGTAACATGGTGGTGGCTTATGCTGGGAAAATGGGTTACCAAACTAATCACTATGCTGAAGCTCTCTCAGCTCTCTGGGGTATTAGGATTGCTAAGAATTTGTGTATTGAAAAAATTCTGATTGAAGGAGACTCTCTTAATATTATTAACAATCTCAATAATAAACACCCCCCCAGCTGGACCGTCAAAAGTTTCATTCATGAATCCATAAGTATCTGTGGCACCTTCAACATATGCAACTTCATGCATACTTATAGAGAAGGTAATAGAACCGCCGATGTATTGGCGAACGAGGGAGTTGCAAACACCCATACAAATCTCACCATTTGGAATTATCATGACGCCATCTCAGATAAGCTTGGAAAGATCTTGGAGCATGATAGAAATCCTAGCCGTACTGGTTAGTTGGATTTATTGCATGCATTATGTGCTAGCAAACAGGTACACCGCTGCAAACCAGTCACTTCGCCCTATGCGAAATCAAAGGAACAACTACCCTTCACATGCTTTCTGGGTCTTTAATAAGCCTGGTCCAGAGATGTTAGTTTGCAGTTTGATCGCTGTTGTTAAGCGATTGTTCTTTGTTAGTTTCTTGTTTAGTTGCTTTGTTTTGTCCACCGCAGCCTTGCCGCTCTGCTTTTCGTTTTTGCGTTTTGGAGTTTGGCTCCATTTGATCTCCTCTCTGTATCCGGATTTTGATCCTTTCTCTGTTCTTCTCTTTCCCTTTCTGGCTGTTGAGCTTTTTTGTACAAGGGTATAGTCCCTTTCAAAAAACTAATTTACCAATAATTAAAAAAACTAATTCAAGGTTTATGAGATTCTTACAATTTTTTATGAAATTCTCCATCTACACGGTTATGTTATTAACTTGGAGGCCTAATAATTTAAAAATAACATGGTTGCATCATAAGATGCCATAAAATAATATCATTCTTTACACTAATAAGGGTCATATTAAATAGAAATAACAAAAATGAAATATAAATATTTTAGACTAATGCACAACATAGAAGTAATAAAATATAGGTAATTTCATTTCATAAAAATCTCCCTAGGATTATAACTACTTCCGTAAATATATAGTTACACATTATTTAGTATTCACTTATCAACATACTCTCATGTATACCAAAATTAAGAACATTAGAGTAGGTACAAACATTTGATAGAGTAAAAATGTAGAGAGTTTTATTTGGAACAAAAATTGCATAGCCATATATATAAACCCAAGAAAGCATACAAGTAGCTTGGTTTTATAATTTGGAGCATAGAGGTAAAGTAACAAAAGAACTCTTAGATTTAAACATCTATTATGCCCTTCTCTCCAAGATCAAACATATATTCTTATTGAATTATATAATTCTAAACTAATACTGATCAGCCAAGTGTGAAATAAAACTGGGTAAAAAAAGTGTTCACAAAGTAAATTCATAAAAATGCCTACCTGTTCAAGTTGCACTTATTTATTTATTTGTATGCATAAAGAGCTCTCACAGGATATCAAATTGTCACTCCAACTGCTATGTCTACTTGTCCAACTTAGTTTTCTCCCTCCTAACTTGTTCCCTCTCCTTCAATTCTCATTTTTTGCCTACTCTTTCGATTGTAAATTTCCTCCAAAATAATATGTTGCTCAAAACTTTTTGCTCCCATATTTTCTACTCCCGGTTTTCAAAAAGAAAATGTTGCCTCTTCCTTTATTTGTTTCATTATTTATATATTGAGGATTTTTTACTGGTCTCTAATTTAAATGCATCCTTCTTTATTACATTATGGGAGTCCATCTTTCTTAATGAGCTCTAGAGAGAACATTTAACATTATTCATGCCTATTTATTAAAAGGGCACACCTTCCAACCTCCTCGTGAGTCGAGCAACAATAAAATTTTGCGCATTTATTTTCTTTGGTTTATCTTCTCAATAGTTAAGAAAGTTTTAAATGACAACCATCTATCTTTGTTAAACAATTTCTATCCTTTTTTTTTATTAGTAGTGACATTAATTTTTCTATAATGTTCTCCAAAATAAGGAAAACACCATTAAAAGGAATAATTCATTTTAAAATAACTATATACATGTTTTGATTTATTTTTATGTATATTTAATAATATAAATCTAAATTTATATTATAAATCAAAGTCATATTTTAAATGCACAATTCAGAGGAGATGGTTAGTTCAAAAATTTGTAAGTATATTATGGTTAAAAACATGAAACATACACAAGATTTTAAATTGTATTTGGGGTAGATATATAGCAGACCCAAGTCAAGATGGAGACTCAAAATATAATGAGGTCATCTAAAAACTCTTTAGTATTATCGCAGGTTAAGAAAGACCAAAGTTTCCTAACAAAATAAGAGAATTCACAAAATGACATAGAATAACTTACCCCTTCCCCAGGTGGTATAACTATGCCAGTGATAAGGTTTAAGGGTGCACATTTTTCTCTTTCTTTTGGTACCAAAATTTGATTATGCTCTCCTTGCAGCGTGAGGGAATTTTATCCTACAACTAAATCATAACAAAAACACGTAAGTAGTTAACCAAATCATGATATAAAATCCACATGGTATAATATAAATAATACTAAACATGTTGATGCCAACTTGACAATATTTTTTTCAAAAACACTTATAAAAGTAGAATTAAACACTCCAACATAATAATAATATAAAGTTCCACACATTCAATCACATATGCCAATTATTACATCATAAGTTTGATACTACAAAGAGGGATGTGCCACTCTTCTTCATCAACATGCATAATCTAATTTCTTGCTTCAATTACCCAATTTCCACTTACTCGAGGGTTCTCTAGAAACTCATATGATTTATGACCAACAAACTTATTGCATTTGAAATGTTTACCTTGAAACTCTCCTCTTCCTCTTCCAAAGTTACCTCTTCCTCTATAAGAATAACTTCCTCTTGAGTAGCTACCTCTTGAAGTACTTTGTAGTTGTGAGATATTTGCTTCTTCTTCTTCTTCGTGATTTTGTTTTTGTTTTCCTCTATCTCTCGATACCTCTAACTCCACCTAGAGAATATTGCACTTACTTTCTAGACAAATTTTCCTCTTCTTTCAAGTTTTTTTGGTAAGATTCTTCCACTATTCTCAAAGTGAACAAGCTAATTTCATCTTGAATGTTAATCCTTATTCCATTCAAATATCTTGCTACTTCTTTAACATCTCCCTCTATATGACCTGATCTCATAGCTAACTTGTAAAACTCTTCAAGTATAATCAGCCACACTCATCTCTCTTTGCCTTAAATTTTACAATTTCTTAAACAATTTTTTTGATAATTAGCTAGAATAAAATTACCTCTTAACTTAGCAACCATCCTATCCCAAGATCTGATTTTATCCTTACCTCTACTCATTTATTCTTGCACAAAGTCCCACCAAATAGTTGCATGCCCTATCAATTTAGTACAAGAAAATTTTACCTTTTTGTCTTCAGTTATTCCCTCAAAATCAAAGTATTTGTCCATCTTAGTGATCCAGTCAATCAAGTATTCTGGATGTAGACTTCCTCCATACTCTAGCACCTTCATTTTTATCTTAGAACCTACTCCCATAACTACTTTCAAGAGTCTCACATCTGGACCTTCTTCTTCTATAATTATTTCTTCTACCACTTCTTCTTCTACTTTTTCTTCTTTATAACTTTCCTCTTCTATGAGAAACATCTAAGGATCTTGAACTATATTGTATGTTTCTCAATATCACAACACAATCATTCTTTATAGGTTGTCCTCTCTAACCTTCTCTTCTCATCCTTTAATTCAGATCCATCATGTTTTCCTTCTTCTTGCAAACTTCTATTTCACATTTTGCTTCTTCACTCAACCTATATTTCTTAACTTTTTAACAATATTTTATTTCTCTTTGAAGAGAATAAACCTGCTCTGATACCACTTAATGTAGAGTGTAGGGTAGTCACACAAGAAAATGTTGAATTTGGTTAGCCACAATATTTTATGCAACTCAACCTTCTCAATACTAATAGGTTTCGTAACTCAAGATTGGTTTCTCCAACTAGTTATTAGGCATGAAAAGTATTATCAATAGGGGTTAAGCATCATGATGTCCTTTAAATGTTATATTCCCATGCATTCATGATCTTAATTTGGTAGAATTCTCAGCTATTTAGTTAATCTCCTTATCTCTCCTTCTTGCTTAAGCTTCCTTCTATTAACCCTACTTAATACCAAAGCTTATTATTAAAAGAGAATCATAATATTTCTATAAAATTTGATAACCTTTTAAAATACCCTTTTTGTCATGAAAAATGTGTAGCATGAAAAATTGAACTTTTCAACATGACAACCAAGCTCATAATTAAAAATTATGTTTCTCGATCACCGCACATTCTTCTTATGGCCATCTTGCCCTCAGTCCTACCCCCACTTGAGATTAGAGGTAAGTGATAAATACATTATTTAGTGTGTTTCATTGTGAAAGGAAGGGTTCCTAATATGATTATTGATCTCATTGAGATTCAATGAAAGATAACTTCCTCTAGAGGCCTAAAAAGGTCATTTATGGAAATTTTGTAGTGGTAAACATCCTCTAGAAGCATACAAGGAAAATATAAAGGATTTGAGGGTGATGTTGGAGAATATTGAAGGTTTCTAAAGTATTATAGGAAATTTAAGGAAAGAAAATTTGATTTAGGGACAATTTGTTCAACATCAGGTAATTCTAGGTGTAGGAATTGAATGATTCAATAGTGAAAGCTGACTTATCTGGATGATTTTGGGAGTTCTAGATGGAGTTAGGAAGAAAATATAGAAATAAAAATATCTTGAATTATCTATAAGGTGGAAAAATCAATTTTGATCCAAGTCTCAAAGAATTTTGAGATATTTTAGAACTCGCAACTACCCCTTTGAGTTCAAGATGAAATAGGCCCTAAATTTGGAATAATAGGAATAATTAGGTCTCAATAATTATTAAAATGATATCATCATGTGTTTTTAGTCAAAATCATATAATTTTTGACCCCAAAACACTTTCTCAGGATCCCGAGGCAAAAATCTCACTCTCGGTGTCTCGATTTAGACACGGAGTTAACAACTTTCCTAAAGTGACAAGTTACAATTTTTCACCTCCATTCTCCAAAATATACCCTAAGGAAAATATGGGATAAAAAACCATGACACCCTTGTCAATAATTTTCTTTGTCACTTAACAACTCACAACTACACGCTTCTAAGATGCACTATTCCACTTCATCACTTGCCCCTCTCATATCTCCTCACCCCTCAAAGTTGTAATTTTTCACCCAACTATCCTAAATGTTCCATAGGGAAAAAGGGGATAGAGGGGACAAAAATTATGACCCATCTTCTCCTATTCATCCACTGGTCACTTGAATAGCCATTTTCAGCTCCATATGACCTGTTTTGGCCCCTACATCTCGTTTTTAGCCCCATCATTTTCCCAAGTCACACTTTTCACCTCCTTTATCCTAATTGTCCCTAAATGGACAAAGGGTATAAATGGGACAAAAGCGAGACCTCACTCCTCATGTGCAAAATTTTCTAACTCGGTTAACTAACTGGGGTCTTAAGCAAGTTAAAAACCCATTCAAATTGAAATTACTCTCACTCTCCAAACACTTCGTCAAATTTTTATGTCAAGCTGCTAATAAAACATCCTCCCTAACTCCATTTCCATCCATACATGCTGTAATTTTTTTCTAGACATACATTACCAAAAAAACAAATATTTGATCATATCTCCTCATATGGGCACCCATTTACCTCAAAATTTTACATGTGATCTCCTCTCAAAAATTCCTTTAGGAAGATCAAAATTAAATCCACTAATGCTCTATATTTTTAACTATATAAATATGAAAATATCAAACCATAAAACTTGATTTTTTAGTTTTATGGAAATCCAACAAATGAAAAACCATGAAATTTGGAGTAGAAGGTCCTGGAACAAAAAAAATAAAATTGATAGTGTTTTCGTTACAACCCGACACATGTTAGTGCACTTTATAAAAATAGAAAGTATTCATAGTAGTGGGTGTATACAAATACTAAGTTTCTAAAAAATAGTAAATCCTCAACATTTGTAATACTTTGAATGAGCAATAAACATCAAAAACAAAAATAGTGGAAACTTACTAAAAATATAAGTCATGGATATGAGATGCTAAAAATAGAAATTTTTGTATTTGAGTTCAAAAAGTTTGTGGTGATTCATATTCTCACTATCTCAATGATTTTTTTCACTATAACGTTCAAATAATTGGGTATGGAACTGATTTCAATCCTAATTACTTGAGTATCCTGGTGTGGGAGACAATGATGTCACTCACATGGATCTTGAAGACTTGAAAAATAGGATGCTTGGTGGACCTCATGAACCAATGGAAGAGAAGATCTTATCGAGTATGCTATTCTCAATAGGATTTCATCCTCTATCCATCCAGAGCACTAATCTAGTCCCGACCTATGCATGGAATTATGATGATGATTCCTGGATAGTGCAAGAATATGACAATTCAATCCTTGCAGTCCTCACTCCCAAGTGCATATCTAAGTGTTTACAGATTCCACTAGCAATAACATGGTCATCATCACCAAGGAATTTTTATCATAGGAGTGGGTGAAGAATGACTCATATTTGCAAGTTCTTGTACTTGATTTGTGACTTGGGAAAGGAAGAAAACCTTCTCATGATCCCAATTGTTTTTCTAAAAGTGAATTCCATGAAGGATATTCAGATGCTATTATCCTACTAACCAGGGTGATAGGAGAGGAAACACCAAAAGAATTCTAGGATTGGATGCCTTGGTTCATCCTTGTTGCTACTGAAAGGAACCAAATAATATATTAGGGGTAGATTATCAATGATAACATTCATTAATAGTTGCTTCAGTTGCCTTCCACCAAGAATTTCACAATGACATCATAATTGGTATATTCTCTTGCCTTCAAAAAACCCTTTAGGGGCCTGACTGCTGCTCTCAATGTATCTCAAAAAACACCACCTATAAGAAGTATCCGAATCTTACTTACAAATAAAGAAGCTATCATTTTTCCGGGGTGAATGATGCATTCACTATGTTAATAATCAAACTTCTCGAGGGAAATCCAAAGCTAAGGATATATTCTTAAGCTATTGCATTGATTGAAAAGTACATGAGTCATTTCATCTAGTTCTCTACCTTCACCTACATCAGGATCTTAGGCTATGATCTTGCTCCTCGTAGGCTACCCATGTACCCTAGTAATAAAATCATAATGTTTGAATTATGTAGGCAACTAGCTCATGTTCATGCCAGTGTAGGAACAACAAAAATAAGGGTGTGTCTTCCATATCTTTGGGGATATATTTATGTAAGAGTGTCATAGATGCATCAAACATTGAAGCCTCTTTTACTTCCCTCAATCTTTATTCCTATACATCTAGGTCATATTTTGATATCAAGAGAAATCCTAAAACTTTCACCTTTCTAGGATTGCACCATACACCTAAAATTGAGGACTATTAGGATAATTACATTGATGATTTTAAAGTGAGGAAAAGGGACCGTATGTGGATGACAATTTGTTAGATGAGGAAATAAAATTTGATTGGTTCATTGAGGGAATTGAAGATGATGGAGCAGACTTGTTTGACCCCAAATATCAAGTAGTGAAATCCTCACCCCTTCCTCTGATCCCATGGAACATGAGAGGATCATGTGATATTAAGAAAATGACTGCAACAATAATTTAGAGATCAAGGGAATGGTTTATGATAAAAATAACTTCTTTCATTGAGTCTAGTGGCCTCTTGACCATATCCAGATAGGTATCTCACACTTCCTCTCTGAAGACATCCGAGAATATCATGAACTCCACTCACTTAGAAGATCCCTCAAAGATAAATATTATGGAGGAAGAGCACATTAAATATTCTCACCCCAAGAGGCTCCACAAGAAAGCAAAAGTCATTGAAATTCACATCAAACCTCTCAAACAAGGTGAGATTGATACTTCATAGTCCCCAATTTTGCATCGGTTCCCAAGTTTGTCTTTTTCAATAGCCGAGTCATCCCACCATGTGTGAGATGTGATTCTCCACCATGAACCTGAAAGTGCCCACATGCCTAATATTGAGCCCACAACAATGTATACTTTTCCTTGGATTCAAGATTTGATCAAGAGGGAGTTAAGGAAAGCCCAAAAAACATTGACAACTGATTTTGGAGCTATCTCAAAGATTATAAAAGCTAAGTGAGGCAAGAAGGCACATGTGTCCTCTTTTTCTTCAAATGGAGCTTCTAGTAATCGATATGTAGAGATTTCCGAACTAAAGGTTACAAACCTATGGAATAAATGACTCAGGGTGATTACGAGATGACAAAGATTTCATTAGGTCAAGCTACACACAAGGGTGATGCACACATGTTCAAGGAATCTGCTAATCACCTTATTTCACGAAATGAGGAATACAAGCAAACAATGGAATAGTTGGAAGAGCATATGATAAATCTCATTACTTATGTGTAAGCATTCTTGGATCCTAGTGTAGTACCACCTCCTCCTATAGAATCCATCACTCCTATCAATAGATTTGACCCCGAAACAATCAAGAAATCTCAAGGTTACACAATGCAGGAAGGGCTAATGATAGATGGGTTGAAAATATTATTGAGAAAGGAAAAATATTGTTACTAAATATTCACCCATTGTTCAAGTTTTACCTCATCACCACTTCTAAAGTGAAAATGACTAAGGAGGATATTGAGAAGGATAAATCCCATTGGGACAATGTGCTTCCATTGGTGTTAGAAATGAGAAATCTTGATTCTCATTTATTGGTGAGTAAAAATGTGTTCACTACCATAAATAATAACTTGTCTCATATTTGGTCTCACACGATGAGTGCTCGGTATGACATGTTGAATGACATTATCTCTGAGATTGATTCTTGTGAAGAGATCATACCATAGATTTTGGAAAACATCAATAATAGTGTGCAAAAGCTTGGGTCACCTTTAATTACTAAAAATTCATTAGTGGAAGACCTTTTGAAATCATTACAGGAATTGATCAAAAAAGAGGTGGGAGATCCCTTCTCATTCAAATAAATATACTTTATATCCTCTCACGAAATTAGATGTTAATTTTATAATACTAGGAAGGATCATCAGGTTTGGTTCAACCAATTAAGGCCATAAGTAGTCCTTCATAAAACTAAATCAATGCTTTGATCTTCTTTTCATATCCCATAGGCCAAAAATGGAACCCGTGGTAGCCCACATCAATAAGGAATTCAAGGGTGAAGAAGTCTTTCTAGAATTACCCCACAAGGTTCCACCATAGTCAGATTCTTCATCTGTAGAGGCTTTGTCTTCATTAAATTGATCATCTCTCCTCTTCTTCCTTCCTCCTTTTGTCTCTCTCTCTCTCTATGTTCTAATTCTTCATTAGGGAAGTACTTTTCACTATTTTTTCCTATTCACTTAAGTGACATATAGTCTAACATTATAATGAGTTCTTTTTAATTAATAAGAAAAGGCTCACTTTTTTTCCTAGGAATATGAAAGGTCACAAGTGATGAGGGAAGTGAAAATTCATGTGGGGGTATATGAAAAGATTTTTTATAAGGCTATAAATTCGAATGGCTTCTCCATTCCAACAAGTTATCAATTGTGAGTTTCTAGTAGAGACATATTTGCACTACTACAAGAAAGATATTACATTCTTCCATTTTCATCTTTGTCTATGTTTCCTCTATTCTTTGCATACTCAACTTTGTAAGCATGATGATCTTGTAAAACCAAGAAATGACTTAATGTCTTTGATAAATAAATCAATAGAACTTTGTCTATGGTTTGTTAGTCTTATTATTGTTCACAAGGTTGAATTCCTTTAATTGGGTGTAGATTTAATGTTGTGAAAATCTCTAAGTGATTTTTCACAAAGTTAACCCTCCACAATATTCTTACTCCACTCTACCTCCTTTCACTAAGCAAATTCCTCCCTTGCACTAAGTGCAAGCAATTTTCCACAGGTCTAGTGGAGTATTCCTATGTGATCCCGACTTCAAAACCACATGTTAATTTGTTTTTCTACATTCAATGAATGGGAACCTCCCCATTACCAAGAGGAGGGACTTAGTCCTAAAGTTTTGGTGAAAATTTGCTAATTTTTCCTTACGAAAAATTATTTCGTCAACATTTTTTGGTGCCCAACATGGGGAAAATTTTGCTATTTTTTTACCAATTCTAAAACCAAAAAATCCTAAAAATTATATATTTGAAAAAACCCAAAAAAAAATTAGAAATTGAAAATATTGAGAGCCTTAATGTTTACCCATCTAATGAATATCCCTGAAGTTCTTTAGTTTTGCACTGATCTTATTTTCTTCCAAGACACTTAAGAATATATTACAAAATTTTTTAGGAATTGTATATGGAACAACATATTAAATTTCAATCACTATCACATTACTTCAAGAGTTTTGGATTTAGAAGAGGAATGTTCCTAAGCTTTGTAATGTATTAGAAAAGTTTCAAATTAGCAAGGAAGAGCATAAAGAAATATGTTTTGAGCTACACACAAATCCTAAAAAATGGTGGAATAAAGATATACAAGGGCTAATTGAGCTAGTGGCATAATTTAACTGACATTTTTAAAGAACAAAAACAAACTAATTTAGGCTTCCCATTATTCAGATAGTAAGGCAAACTAGTCAAGTGTACTTTCCTTAATTCGATCCTAACTTCCATCTTGAAGGTACCATTGGAGAACTAATTGTTGAACCATCGAACCTCATTCCTATGGAAGAAGAAGAAGAAGAACTAAAGGAAGACAAAGAAAAATAGTTTCGCCCATGCCATGGGGACATAATATAGGCTCATTAGCCTTGGCTCCTCCACTACATGAATTTAAAAAGGATCTAGGAAGAAATTTCCCATGTTCAAAGGATATGGGAAAAAACATTCAGATGATCATATTGTCACATTCATCACATCTTGCAGGGTGTTGGGAGTCGAGTATGAAGATGTTTCAGTTCATCTATTTGTAGAATAACTACAAGAAGCCACTGATAATTGATTCTCACTTTCCACGAAGATCAAACACAAACTGGGTTGATAAGAAATCCAAGTTTGAAGACAGGTTCAAGTCTGTTGAAGATTCTCATGCCCTCCTTACATAATGGTCTCAACTAAAAAAATATCCCCATGAATATATGAGGGATTTTGTAGCTAAGTTCAACAAGATGCTCCACAAAATCCTAAAAGTTGTCGTGTATATGAAGGATAACAAGTTAATATTCTTCACTAATGCTTAACTACCATAGGTCAATTTCATGTTGAGGAGTCAACTTGCTACTTTAGATGAAGCACATGATCTTGCGGTAGATGTGGAAGATGATCTGTTGATATTTGGGAAAATTAAGAGAGGACCAAACAAAGACAAAATTCAAAAATCAAGTTCTGTAGATACAGACTCTTTGGTTTAAAAACTCGCTAATGATGTACTTTATCTCAAAAAGTTACTTTCTCATAATACCTTATACAAAGAGATTCTAAGGAAGAACTTCCAAAAAAAAAAAAATTCTTGTGGAACCTACAGGATAGCTCTTGAAGCTCCATCCTTAAACGTAGCTTGTGGAACCCGATCAGATGATGAAGGTGAATAAAAAGTAGCTTTGGAAAGTGATGAAGAAGAAGGTGAGTTGTTGATCAAAGAAATTGGATCCAGAGTTGGTTTCTATGAGTATGCATCCTCCTCCAAATATGAGTATGAATATTTTGTAGTTGATATGAACAGTCATTCTTGTGTTATTTTCACTCGATCAAAAACCCTTGAGAAGGAGAAATCATCCAAGTATAAAGAAAGGGAGAGAGAATATCCTCAATCGATGACTCTACTACCAGAAAAGATAATAACTAAGAGAGGATCCCCACTCCCTCCATCTTTGGAATCAACCAATAAGAAGTCTAAATCCATGCCTCATCACAAAACATCTTCTAAGAAAGGTAAGTCAAGTACTTCTACTCCTTCCAAGAATGATGCTTCTACTTCTGCATGTTAAAAGAGTGATGAAAAATATGCAAATACTCCTAGATCAAATCAAACTAATATTTCCAATGCTATGGAAAACCCTTCCTCAAACTTTGATATTATTGACCATGTGAAAAAGAACATATTTCATATATTTGATTCTAATACTTGTGATAAGCTAGTCAAGTTTATCAAAGGTGAAAGCTATAAATATAAGGTACCATCCACTTCCAAAGGATTACTTCCCACACCGATCTAAGTCAAAGTAAAAATATCGTAGCTTCAGCCCCTTCATCCACCGAAAAAATATAACCTTTCTATGTTTTCCTATTGATCAATGGATATTAATTGAACAATTATATTATTGACTCTAGTGTCTTAGATAATGTCATGCCCGTTAAGGTTTCTCAAGCTCTTAGTTTGAGTCTCTCTTTAGAATTCAGTCAATATTACTCAATGGAGATTAAATAGGTTCCACTCATTAGAAGAATCAAAGATGAAATGTTAGATTTTGTGGTCTATATGGAAAAACAACAATTCTAGTGGCAGATATGCTAGCTTCCTATGGGATGCTCCTCGGTATAATATTTTACTAGGAAATGGGAGGTGAGATTCAAATGGACTGGTATTCTACTTCAATACTAGTTAAGAATGAAATGAAGAATCTCCTTCTTGAGCCCAAGATGAAATACACGGTTCAAAAGTTAGATGATCCTAGAGAAAATATCCTCTTCCAAAGTAGAGAATTAGGGAGAGATTCATTCAAATAATTAGGGAGAGTTCCATTCGAGGAAAGAGGTGATGGGAACTACTTCATGAGTTTTGAACGAGGTGAAGAGCTACCCATTCTTGAGGAAAGGATAATAAATATTGCCGATGAAATTTAGAGTATCATTTTATGGGAAGTTGTTCATCAATTGATCAGTGCGAGTATCATTTGTCATCCCCACAAGGAGATTTTTACTCTTAGCATACAAGTTACAGCTTCTCTAACAACAACAACACTACTAAATGTGAAGCCTTGTTAATCAAACTGCAAGTTTCCAAAGAAATTGGGATCAAGAAGTCAATTGTGCAAGGAGATGATGAATTAATTATGAAATATGTAAGAGATATATTTCAAGTGAATAATTCTTATCTCTGCCACTATAGAAACAAAGTTTGGGATTTCCTTGAAGATTTTGATGCATTTGACATTAGAATAGTTCTTCGAGATCAGAATGCCAAAGATGATGCTTTGGTAGTATCAAAATATTTGATGATCCCACATCCAGATTTCAAAGGAGAGAAGTTATTAGTGGAAATTATCTTCCACCCAAGTGTGCTAGACAATCCAAAAATTGGCAAATATTTAATGATGATAATTATATTTTTTCCTTCTTGCAATTTACCGATATTTTAGGTATATGTACTTCAAACGAAGTGACTCACTACCATGGGATTTTACCTAAAATAATAGTGACAATAACTCAGCTGATCAAATAGATAAAGACAAAGTAATTCAATTGAAAGGTGACACGATTCTAAAATGGCTAGTGTCATTGGAGGAATTTGTAGACAATAGCCTTGTGCATAAGGTCCTTTATTCAAAAACTTAAAAAACATTATAAAACATAAAATACCAAAAAAATCATAAAACCCCATAAAATCAAGCTAAAAGACACCTAACCACTCATTTACTAACCCTCTTCCACTCAAATTTATTTATATCCCATCACGCCTACCCATTTGCATGCCCAATGTGCTATGGACCATATTATTTCACCCATGTGTGTCCCATTCCCTATACACTCCAAATCTATAAAATCACCCTCTCACACATAATTTCCTATCCTCTTAGAACTATTGACATCCTAGAGTTTTCTTTCTCTCTTGCTCACATATATTGTATTTGCAAGTCTTGAAGAAGGAAAGGTGAATCACAAAGGGTAGATCTTGCTTGTTACAACACCTGTTCTAAAAAAATTTCAAAATAAGAGAGAATCACAATTGTGATTAGTTTACGATCTTTGTGTGATTCTTGACAAAACGTAACTATGATTGTCCTATGACCCGAATGAGGTATAATTCTCATTTTCATTTACTATTTTTTCATTTTACATCAATAAAATGTATTTTATCTCCTTAAAAGGGTTAGGGATCTGAATGGGGTAGGTCCCCAATAAAAAAACTAACATTTTTCAAGTTGGAGAGCTCACTAGCTCTCCAACCAACTTGTATGGCTGGACCTAGATCCCTTTCAACTCGTCAAAATCGACTCAATTCACCTCTAGATCGTTAAGGTCACTTCCAAATCACTTAGATCATCATGTAGCTCACCACCACACCCACACCATGTAGCTTGCTGCATCACCCATGTCAATCACCCAAATCGTTGTTTCAATGCTACACACTTAACCTATTACTTATATTAGGATATGAGTAGCCGACTTGTGGCTTACCATATCATTTTATTATATCATTTATACTTTCTCATGATTAGTAGGTTGGCCTTGGTGATGGCCATAACATATGAATAGTATATATAGGGGATTATAGGTAGTAGTTCATCATCATTTGAGTATTATTGTATGGTTTGGAGGTTGCCCCCTCGAAGTGGCGAAGCTATTATAATTACATATTGAGATCATTATTCTAGAATATTGTGTTATTTTTTGTTATATTTCTACTCATGATCTGAATTATACAAGTAATTTCATTACAAGTGGTATCAGAGTTGCGATCTGGGCCAAAATTAGGGCAAAAACCCTAATTTTTGTTTCCGCTATATATTACGAACCATAGCGAATTGGTGGGAGATATTTTTACCAAAGTTGAGAAATATTTCAAGTAAGGTTCCCTAAAATGTCAGACTTTTTTGATTTATTTTGCAAAATTTATTACAAATTTATGTTTTTTCATAAAATTGCTCCCTAGGGTGAAAATTGTGGAATGTTTTCAAATTCGTTACATTTTCGAAAATAAAAAAATATTATTTGGGGTTTGTTCTTTAAGTTTGTTTATATTTATCTAAATTTGTATCAAAATTTGAAACCCTAAAATTTGATTGTGATCCCTACATCCTACTATTTTGGGGCATTATGGCGGGGCCTTCCACAAGAGCAAAAAAGAATCCCATAACTCCAGGTAAAACACCAGAAAAGGATGAGATATTAGTTGAGGATTTGGAGACAGAAGATATAGCTATATATTCCTCAGGGTTAGGGTTTACTTCGACAGACCATAAAGTAAGCCAACTTGAGTTTAACCTGAGAGACCTTGAATCTCGGGTGGCCAACAAAGAAGATGTGGATAGGATTGGAAAAAGATTGGAGGATTTAATGCAAAAATGTAGTACGCATATGATGGGTAATCATACTTATGTCAATCAAGGTGGATCCTCGGGTCAACATAATAGACACATGAGCCGAGTGGATCTTCGAGTGTGCACAATCCAAATATGAGCACTCTACAGCCCGTAATATGTTTCCAAAATGGAGATGTGCAAGTTTGATGGAAATGATCCACTCAATTGGATCAAACAAATGGAGAATTTCTTTGAACTACATCGATTCCATCAGAAAAAGGTGACCATGGCAGCTTTGTATCTTGAACCTGACCAATTTATCTGGTATCGATGGTTATGTGCTCAAAGGCAAAAGAGTGGTCTCAATGTTACATGGAAAATATTCAATGAAGAGTTGCAATTACACTACAGTTCTAGTGTGTCAGATAATTACTTCAGCCAATTAGCAAAGTTGAGATAGACAAGATTTGTTAAGGATTACATTCATCACTTCCAAAACCTTTCTCTCATGGGTGGAAAATATTATTGAAGAGAATCTGAATGACCTATTTCTTGGGGGTCTTAAGGATCACATTGAGCATGAGGTGCATATGTTTAATCTTCATAAGGTTTCTGATTCAATGATTATGGCAAGAAGGGTAGAGGAGAAATTTATTTCAAGTAGGAGACAACATTTCACTTATACCAGAGATCACAACACCTTGGCCCCAACACTCCCTCGACTAGCTAGATTAACACCTCAACAAATTGAAGAAAAAAGAGAAAAAGGGTTATGTTTTAACTATGATAGTAAAATTGGACCCAGACATAAATGTGCTGATAAGAAGTTGTTCTACATTGATGGGCCTCGTGAAGATGAAGAGAAGGATGAATATTCAGAGTCAGAGGTCTTGGTTGAGCCAGAGGAGGAGTCAGGAGATCCTTAGCCAACGATATCATGCCATGCAATTTCAGGTATTAGCACCCCCAAACCCTAAAGGTGGTTAGATTCCTAAAAAATAGAGGGTCATAATGTTGATTGATTTAGGAAGTACTCACAACTTTATCAATTATAAGTTAGCAGTGTGCCTAAACTGTTTCATTTATCCCACTTTTGAATGTCAAGTAATGATTACTGATGGAGGTACTGTTACTTGTTCTAGAAAATGCCATAGCATTAAGCTTGCTATGGGAGATTACATACTAAATAGTCCCATGTATGTCATTTCTATGGGAGGAGTAGACATTGTGTTAGGGGTTCAATGGCTTACCACTTTGGGAACCATTGAGATGAACTTCCAATACTTGTTCATGCAATTTCACTTTGAAGGAAGGACTTTTGAGCTAAGAGGCTTAAGAGAAAAGTCTCCACAAATAGTAAGTTCTCATCAGATGCACAAAATGCTAAAAAAGGTGCAGAGGGATTTGTGGCACAACTTTTTTCATTGGAGGCTCATCCTTCTAAGGACATTATACCATCAGATATACAAGCAGTGTTGGATGCACACTCTGTTGTATTTGAAAATATACCAAAAGGCTTACCTCCAAAGAGATATCATGATCATGCTATTCAATTATTACCAGGAAGTCAACCACCGAACATCAGACCTTATAGGTACCCATATGTGCAAAAGAGTGAAATCGAGAAGATTGTACAAGATATGTTGGAAGAAGGAATCATCCGTCATAGTCAGAGTGCTTATTCTTCTCTAGTAGTGATGGTACGGAAGAAAGATGACATGTGGTGCATGTGTCCCGATTATAGGAACTTAATAAGTACACAATCAAAGATAAGTTTCCTATTCTTGTAATTGATGATTTGCTTGATGAGTTGCATGGTGTTGTTTATTTTACAAAGCTTGATCTTCATTCGGGATACCACCAAATCAGAATCAAGGATGAGGATGTTCATAAAACTACCTTTTAGACACATGAAGGCCATTATGAATTCTTGGTAATGCCTTTTGGACTCACAAATGCACCTTCTACATTTCAAAGTTTGATGAATTCTATTTTTAAGTCATTCCCGTGGAATTTTGTCTTAGTGTTTTTGATGATATATTAATTTATAGCAAAACATGGGAGGAACATATGCATCATGTAAATAAGGTCTTGAAACCTTTGAGCAACATCAACTTTATGCAAAGCCCTCTAAGTGTTCTTTTGGACTCAAGGAGGTTGAATATTTGGGTCACATTGTCTCTCATGAAGGGGTTAAAGTGGATCCTAATAAGATCAAAGCCATGATGGAGTGGAAGGTTCCAAAACCCTAAAGAATCTATGAGGATTTTTGGGGCTTACGGGTTATTACCAAGATTCGTAAGGCATTATGGAAGAATAACAGCGCACCTCTCACATATTTATTAAAGAAGGAATCCTTCCATTGGAGTGAGGATGCAACCAAAGCATTTGAGCAACTAAAGGAGGCCATGTGCACCACTCCAGTCTTGGCTACTCCAGATTTTTCCAAAACATTCATTGTTGAATGTGATGCATCAAGGGTGGGTATGGGGGTAGTTCTCATGCAAGAAGGCTGTCCTATTGCATTTTAAGCCATCAATTCAAATGTAAGAATCTTTCCAAGCTGAATTATGAGAAGGAAATGCTAGCCATACTTCATGCAGTAAAGCAATGGAGACCATATCTCATAGGAAGACACTTTAAAGTGAAGAAAGATCATGATAGTCTGAAATACTTCTTGGAGCAGCATTTATCATCTGAAGAACAACAAAAATGGGTCTCCAAGATGTTGGGATATGATTTTGAGATTATCTATAAGAAAGGGAAGGAGAATGTAGTTATAGATGCTTTGTCGTGGAAAGATGAATCAACTGTAGCCTTGTTATGTGCCATATCCATATTACAGGAAGATTGGATAGATGAGGCAAGGTCCAAATGGAGAAATGACCCAACCACACAAAACCTCATTCATCATCTCCAGAATGATCCAAGCATGTCTAAAAATTGTTACTGAAAGGGGATGCTTTATGGTATAAAGATAGACTATACCTATGTAAGAACTCCACTCTTAAAAATAGGATTCTATCTGAGCTTCACTCTTCTCCAGTAGGGGGCACTCTGGATTCTTGAAGACTTATCATCGAGTCAAACAATATTTATTTTGGGAAGGGATCAAAGGGGATGTCCAAAAATTTGTGGCAGAATGCATGGTTTTTCAAAGAAAATACGGGTGAAATCGTTCGTTCCCTGGGTCTTTTACAACCTCTATCTATTCCTAGCCAACAATGGAAAGAGGTTTTCATGGAATTTATCACAGGATTGCCTAAATCTAAAGGAAAAATTGTCATCATGGTTGTGGTGGATAGACTCACCAAATATACTAATTTTTGTGCCTTGGCACACCCATTTTTATAAGCACGGTAGCAACAACCTTCATGGACACAGTTAAAAGCTTCATGGGACACCAAAGATTATAGTAAGTGATCGAGACCCTATATTTACTAGTAATTTTTGGATTGATTTATTCTCATGTTTGGGTACTCAATTAGCTTGTAGCTCTTCTTATCATCCCCAATCTGATGGGAAAACAAAATTTTTAAATAAGTGTTTGGAGGGATATCTCTGTTGCTTTACGTTAGATAAACAAATAAGATGGGTCCAATGGTTGCCACTTTCGTAATGGTGGTATAAAAATTCCTTCCATACTTCATCTAAAATGTCTCCTTTTTTGGCACTCTATGGGTACCATCCACCATCCATCACATCATCATTGAGAGGACAATCATGGGTTAGAGTAGTAGAAGAACACATTTAGTATCAACAAGAGGTCCTCTCTAGTCTTAAGGAGAACTTGGTCATGGCACAAAACCTCATGAAGCAACAGGCTGATCAACATCACACGAAAAGGCATTTTGAAGTTGGTGATTGGGTTTTGTGTGGTTACAATCATATAAGCAAATGTCTTTGAAACAACAATAAAAGGATAAAAAAATTTCACCAAAGTATTATGGCCCCTATCAAGTATTGCAAAAGATTGGTATTATAGCATACAAATTAGAACTTCCACAATCAACTAGAATACATCTAGTCTTTCATGTTTCTTTCCTGAAGAAAGTAATTGGACAGAGAGTATCAGCCCAAACAATGTTACCTGAGCTTGATGAGGAGGGGAGAGTCATCTTGGAACCTGAATGCATCCTTCAAACACACACTAAAAGATTGAGGACACAGGTTATTACTGAGTACCTGATCAAGTGGAAGAATATGGACAATGAAGATGCAACATGGGAAGATATGACATTCTTGCAGCAACACCCAGAGCTTCTCAACATTGGGGACAATGTTGCTTTGAAGGGGAAGGGCATGCTATGCCCTTAACCTATTACTTATATTAGGATATGAGTAGCCGACTTGTGGCTTACCATATCATTTTATTATATCATTTATACTTTCTCATGCTTAGTAGGTCGGCCTTAGTGATGGCCATAACATATGAATAATATATATAGGGGATTGTAGGTAGTATTTCATCATCATTTGAGCATTTGAGTATTATTTTATAGTTTGGATGTTTCCCCCTCGAAGTGGAGAAGCTATTCTAATTACATATTGACATCATTATTTTGGAATATTGTGTTATTTGGTGTTATATTTCTGCTCATGATCTGAATTATACAAGTAATTTCATTACATTTAGTCACCGCCTTTCTCTTGTATCTTTCTACTTACAACCTTACTCACCTCAACTTAGTCCTAGCTCACCTAGATCGGTCCTTGGCCCGCACCACATTGCTCATCACCTCACACACTTAGCCTCGTTCGCTATCACCTTCTAATCAATCAACTTAATCTATTCACACCATGATTTCTCAACACTAGCATAAAATTTTGTACAAAATCCATCATCACTTTTTCATTTACACATGATTAGGGAAACCTTATCATTGCTTCCACTCAACATACCTTCGCCAAGGTTTGTTTTCTCTCATCTACAATTGCTAATTTTCATCCTTAGTTACATTGGGACAACTTACAACTCCAAAAATATTAATTGAGGGGGGAATCATACAAAAAACCCTTCTTGTCTGATTCTTATGACATCCAATCATCAATCAACTAATTCTATAGTCTCTTATGAAATCAACATATCGATTCCTTCATAGACTTTGGCTGAAGTGGCCCATCGATTGTATTTCTAGGTTCATGTCTATGTAATTAACTAGCTAAGCTCACAATCATGCGGTAACCAATGTCATAGGTTAGATGAACCCCATCTAATCTTTAGTTTTTATGCTGTATCTTGCTTGTTGCATCATGCAACCCAAAAAGGGAAAAATATAGATACTAGAAAATGTAACTTGCGCATAAGGTCCTATTGGAGCTCAAAATTGCACTGTCCCCGAGATCGAATGAAATAGGATTTTGAGGCAACATGGGACTATCTCCAAGTTGTGGACCTTGCACACTTGAGACAGACCTCTAGAGAAGGCTGGTTCCTCTACCTATTTCTACTACTAAAAATAATCCTACAAAGGGAAATGCATTTACCTATCATTATTCTAAGATTCCAAGTGACCAGGGTTAGAAGGAGAGGAGGCGATAATAAAGAGAAAGAAGGGGGTGAACAGAATTAGCTTAAAGTTAAAATGAAGGAGAATTCACATAGAGAGGATAGACATGCATATTACAGCTTGAAACACAATCACACACTTGTTTTCATGGGGCAAAATCATAAAAGGAACTCTTGCAGGGACGTGAGTAAGCACAAAAAATCATACAATGCAAAAGAGAGGAAAGAAGATGCAATAAAAATGAGCCAAGGTAGAGAATAACCACAAAAAAAAGCTTCTATTGCTTCTAAGAAATGAATAGTTGATTACAATGATAGATGAGACCAATATCCTCATGAAAAGAGCTAGATCTAAAGGCCTATAACTTAAAATGAAAAGAACAAAAGTCTTTAGCAAACTAAAGGGGTCCAACCTTTTACAATGAGAATTGCTCTTACATTTATAAAATAATAAGGAGATAAAAGGAAGAGAAGGAAGAGGGAAAATCAGATTTTAAATCCAACCACCAATACCAAACATTGAATGCCTACAAATCCACCTATAATGCTAACAGATGCACCTCCCTATGTCATTTTTTCTAGTAGGAGAGGAAGGAGGTGAGATTTAAATAAAATCTAGTGGACCTTGAGTTGATTAGATGTTTGCATTAATGGTTGGAACTTGTTTCCCTGCTTCTCACCTACCAAATCCATCAAAAATATGATTTTGAATAATCCATCATGTAGCCCATGTCAATAGCTTTCCAACAAGAGAAAAATCACACATATCCAATCCTTGTAGAAAAAGTTACGACGTTCTAAAATATACAAAGTGTAAACTAGACAAGTAATGACACATGTCACGTGCTGATTGGATGAAGGAATGGCCAACTGTTTGTTTATTTTATTATTTTCTACCATGTGTCGCATATTGGTTCATTGAAATCATTTAGCACCAATTGACACTCTTTGATAGGTTGCATGTTGTACATGCAGGTTTGATAGGTTACGATGTGGTATAGTGAATTGGTGCGTAAGAATGTGCAAAGCATGTATGAGAGTAAGGGGCGCGAGGATGTAGAAGACAAGGCACGAGGGGGACACACGTGGAAGAAATGGAAGGTGTATCTCTATAAAGGGACATGAGTATGAAAATAGGGTGTGAATATTCAAATGTGAAGTGCACAATGACAAGAAAGATGGGGTGCATAGAGAAAGCCGAAAGGAAACGTGCATCACATAAAAAAGGAAAGATATGCTAGGAAGAATGTGGAAGAAGCATGCAAGGGACTTGGCCAATTTGGAAGGAAAGTCGGGGGCATGCGAAGATGTGTAAGTTGGGAATGAAAGTAGGTGCTCAAGGAGTGCACACAAAGGGAGAATGGAAGGAGATAGAGGAATGGAGAAGGAATGATGTGTGATGGGCGTGGAAGAAATGAAACCAACTAATGCATCAATAAAAAAACTAGAGTGCGTGCAACTTGCAACATTGATCTTTAGAGTCGAGATGAGAATGTAAGTTGTCAAAGTAACTAGGGGAGTTATTTTGGACAATAATTTGGTGACTTTTGAGGCCATCTGCCTACTAGACGAAGGAGATTAGTAGCCACGAAACATCCATTGGGCATGGAGTTTTCTTGGAATGAAATTTATGATTTTTAATTTTTTAAGAACTACCCCTGAAATCACTAGAATAACTATTTGAACTTTGCATTGAGCTGCCACCAAAAATTCTAGAACCATTGGAAGACCCCGAATCAAACTAGCATTCGGAAGAAACAAAAGAGCATGCGAGAAGAAAAACTATGTACAAACAGAACAATGTGTGTGTAACACACTTGGAGTAATTGAAACTACTCTAATACATACAATGATGTAGAAGACTTAATGAAAGTGCTTGAGATAAATACCATTAATCGGGATTGGAATTGTGCCTCCATTAAGGTGAGAAAACTCAAAAGAGTTTCCTTTTTGCAATAATCGATAGTATATTGGCCACTCCAAAGTGCATTAAACTTTGAATGGTGTCCTGTTTAGCTATGTCAAGATCCCATTTTAAAACCAAATCACCAAATTTGAAAGCTTTAGGCCTAGCCTTTCTGTTAAACAATTTCTTTGTCAATTGCTGATGGTGTTCTAACTTGATCATGGAAAATTTTCATAATTCTTCAAGTTAAAATAGATCTGCCATTCTGAATTCTCTCTGATTTATGCCCTCAAATTCTAGCTGCTAGGCAAGCTCTAATGAAGGAAATTGAAGAGACAAAGGAGTATAACTTCCTTTCCCTAAACCAGTTTGTAAGGTGAAGTACCTATTTCCTTCTTCACCATGATTCTGTCTTCCCAGAGCACACGTGAGACCTTTGTGTAACACTTTCTCTCATTTATATCTATTTTTCATTTCATGATTCTGATTAGGTTCTTGTTGGTAGACTCATGCAAGCCATTACCTTGAGGGTAATAGTTATAAGAAGTATTCAAGTAGATTCCAAGGCTAAGCACCCAATCAGAAATTTTAGTACCAAGGAAGGATTTTGCATTATCAAAGATAATGGTATGAGGAATGCCAAACCTTGTTACAATCCCTCGAGAAAGTCAACGATGACTGACTCAGTTGATTCGTTGAGCACAAAAACTTCTATTCATGTGGTGAATAAGTCTCTTGCTATCAACACCCACTTGTGGCCATTGCTCAAAGGAGGATTGATCATGCCTATGAAGTCAATACCCCATTATGTGAAAGGCTGATCCACTTGGATTCATCTAAGGGAAAGTGCTGTAAATTTCTTCTTTCCTAAAAAGAAAGTGCATTCTTTGAATTTCATGACCCACTTGTGTGTGTCTCAGTGAAACATTATAGGCCAAAAGTATCTTGCTTTGATGATATTCATTGTTGTTTCTTTGGTAGATAAGTGTCAACTAGATAATCCATTATGAAACTATGCCAACACTTTGTCAACTTGTGTGCCACTAATACATCTTAGCAGCATGCCATCAATGTTTCTTTTGAAGAGAACACCATTAATCAATGCATATGGAATGGACTCTGAACCTAAGATGTCGTTTATTTGATTTCTTTAAACTAGGAGGGTATGCACCAGAGGAAAGGAATGTAAAAATATCTTCCATCTAGCTATGTGCATTATGATCACCATTCTACTTGGGTTTGGCATGTGCTAACACCTCATCTAGAAATAATGAAGTCTCTTGATCATTCTCGCGCATCCTCAAAAATATTCTTACCGAGTGTGTTGCTTCTAACCAACTTTGTGGATTTGATAGTCACATAATACTCCATGATTTTAGTCACCCATCTTGCTCTTTTCTCATTGATTTCTTCTCCCTTGATCAATTCCCTCACACTGTTATCCAAATAACTCTCCTAGTTGCATGGACTCAAGTTTGTTCCTTGGCAGAATTTACTTCGCTATAATTATTTTACACGCCCCATGCACCTTGCTTCCTTCTTAATTATGTTTCCCTTCTCTCTACATTTTTCTATCTCCTTCCATTTCCCTTTACACCTTTCTCCTACGCACCCGCTTTCCTTCCCGTCACGCACTCCTTATGCGCACCTTTGTAGACTTTCCTACCAAAATGGCTAAGTCCCTAACATTCCTATAGCATGCTTGCATACACTAAGCTCCCTTGCGTGCCAATTTTTATTCTAGCACCACATGCCCTTCCTTAGTTTAATTCTCACACCTTGATTCCATACTTTCCTTTCACAAGTATGCTTTCTTTCCTTCCACGTGCGGTGCGTTTGCGTGCTTTTCCTTTGTGTGCGCACCTTTGCACCTCTTGCTTCCATGCCTTACACCTTCTCCTGCACATATTACTATACCACATCATTTCGACAGACTCTCGAGTGTGATGCATGCAACCCATCCGCACATGTCAATAGGGTGTCGAATCTAGACAACCAACTAGTGCAATACACATGGCAAAATGATAAATCGATGAACACTTGGCCTATTTCCTTAGTCAATCAGCATGCACCACGTGTCATTACATGTCGAACAACGTGTAGACTTCTAACATCCCTAACTTCTATTGTGGTGCTCATATTCCTATGCACCCAGTCTCATTTGAAAGCTACTGATATCAACTACACATTGGAATTTTCAAAATCAGATTTAGGTGGGATTTGGTTGGAAAAAATAGAGAAATGTCTTTTTGATCATTGATGCACACATCTAATTGACCTCAACCACTGGAATTTCAATTAGATCATGCTTTCTTCCTTCTTCTACACACCAAACAGACACGGGGAAGCACATCTAACAACCTTGTAGGTGAATTTGTAGGCATTTATCACTAGTTGTTTGTGGTTAAAGATTTGAATATGAGTTTCCCTCTCTTTCTCCTTCTCTTCTCTCATTTTCTCCTATAAATAACAGAGTTCTGCTTTGTAAAAAGGATCCCTCTCTATTGTAACGAAACTATGCCAAAATGGTGGCTGACTTCCCATGGGTCTCAGACCTTGGCATGGTCTCTATAATCTATTCTCATCACCTTTCATGAATGTAAATGACTGTGCATCCCTTAAGTGATAAAATAATGTTTTGTGGAACTCTTGTCTTCCCTTTCTCATTTTCATTGCATCTCGCCTCTCTATTTACGTTTTTGGCATCTTGTGTGCATACTCTTGTTCTTGCATTCCCCATGCTCATGTGTTGTGTGCACTGAAACTGAGCCTACATGTTGATCCGTGGCGTGCACCATCCACCATTTTCTCTTGTGCCATATCTCTTTCCCTCACTACTCATGGAGAGAGATCAAACATTTCCTTGGTGCTATCACCTTCCTTAGCTTAGGATTTCCCCTTTCTGCACATCCTTCTATCCCTTGTCCCTTGGTATGGTTAGTCTAGGATTTGCTTTCAAAGATCGTGAGTAAGCAATAACATTAGAAGTAAGTAGAGGAACCATCCTTCTCCGAGATCTTTCCCAAGCGCGCAAAGTCCCACAACTTGGGGAAGGTTCCATTGTGGTCTCAAATAGCTTGGTTCTTCTAGATCCGAGATGTGGGTGCATGTTTGAGCACCAACAATTTCTGGCACACCCAAATGGGACAAGATTGAAGAGCTTTACATCTTCATCTCAACAAGTTTGATGTGTTTTGCTGAGATCCATCCTTTGGAGGCATTTTTCAACACATCTGGTGACTCCATTGATCCAAACACACCCATTTTCTCATTCATAGACCAGTCTCCCATCCTCCTTTCATTCATTTTCCCTTCTTCCATTGTTCCACCTTCCTCTTTTGAAGTTGTGTAATCATGACTTCTTTCCCTTCATGGAATTCTCATTTGCAGTAGTAGAGATATTTTTCTCCATCCCCACAGTTCCAAAATCCTCCTCCAAATCAGTTTTATAAGCCCCATTATCCTGAAAATGCATACAACCCACTTTTTTCTAACCAAAATGTTTATGAAGAACAAGTTTATGCAGATGATGGTGGAAAATCCATAACAGAAGCTGATTTTGAGAGGTAGGTGCAAAATATGGAGATGGACATGATGCATGATCAGATTCAAGTGCTTCATAAAGGAAACTAAAGTTGGATACAAGGTCCCTTGTCCATGGGTTAGCCCTATACCAGGATGGTTTAGTGCCCAGTAGAAGTTGCACCTTATCACTGAGATACTGCCTCAAGTTACAGAGTGGGTAGAAGAAATGGAGGCTCAAAAATATAGCACGTGAAAACCCTGTCAATGGGGTAACCCTACACTACCATCTTATAGCCCTCCCACTCCTCCATGCCAACCTACATCATCTCATCCCTTTGCACATGTTCCTGCATTCTTGCGCGCTTGCTCCCACTGAGGATTCCATTGTTCCTCCCTTCTCCCTTCCACCCAATCTTTAGTTCACTTCCATTCCCTCTTTTGCACGTGCCTTTGATCCTTTAGCGTGCACACATTTCATCCCTCCCGTGTGTGCCCCTATTCCTTTAGTGTGCTCACCTTCCATCCCTTCCATTCCCATCCTTCCACCTTCTTCCGATTCCCCTCTATCTAATTGTACCATAAATGAACAACCCCTTACCAACGTGCCTCTCCCAACCAACATCATCATGTTTAACGACTGCATAATAGTTGAATAATGACATGACTCATGCGACTCTGAATGGGAAGAGGAAATGATACCGTGCCCATTCCGTAAGAAAATCGGGCTTAGTTCTAGAGGGCATGCTCTTGGAGGAGACCAAGTTGCTTGTAGAGGCAAAATCATGTGCACCCCAACTTTACGTGACTCGGCCTACAAGAAGTCACATTCATAAGGAGATTCTACAAGAAAATCCCATTTATGGGATTGAGCTTCAAATAAATGGGAAAATCACAAGGATCAGACCGTGCCCAATCAAATATCTAGCTAGTCTAGAGCCAAAGACAAAGTTACCATTGGTGATGATGACTTCAGAGCATGAGGTAGAGCTTTAGCACACCAAAGGTCAGCAATAGTGCCTCCCGAATCCAAGTGCAGAACAAATCTAGGAGGTGTATATTCTATTTGTTGATACTTTTAGGAGAAGGGTGAGAAACCAACTACAAATCAGTTTCTCACTCTTGTTTCTGACCATGTTTAGCACCAAATAAATTACATGGTCACAATTTGTGAGGAAGGGAAGCTACTTCTCCCTACCATTGCAGGTTTTACTTGAGTGCCCTTTGCCTCTAGTTAGTTTAGGTTAGAATAGGTTTTTTTTTAGTAACACAAGTGCTTGTGCACACTCTACATGTTCCCTTTGGGACATGTATGATTTTCAGATTTTGTACATAGTGTTGTGCTTTTGTTTCAACGTGCTCCCTCTAGAACCTTTCCTTTCCTATTGTGCTCACACGCCCATTTTGATGCTTTTTGGGATGGTAATTCAATTTTGACTGAGGCAGTTTTAACAGCTTTATGCACATATTTCACTCCCATCAATCCAATTTAGAACATCTTCTCACGAGAGCAACAATTTAGTTCAAAGTTTAGACAAGTGCTGTAAGTGACTTCAAGGATTTTCTTCAAGTTGTAGATTAATTTTAGCGCTTGAATCCATGCCAAATGGACTTCTTAGGCTACTGGTCTCTTCATCTATTAGGCGATGCCCCCAAAAGTTACCAAAACTATTATCCAAATAACTCTCCTAGTTGCGTGTACTCAAGTTTGTTCCCTAGGCATAATTTGCTTAGCTGCAATTCTTCTGCGTGCCCCACGTGCCTTGCTTCCTTATTACTTATGTTCCCCTTCTCTCTGCATTATGCTATATCCTTCCATTTCCCTTTTATGCCTTCCTCCTGTGCAACCACTTTCCTTCCTTTTTCTCACTCCTTACGGGCACCTCTCAGACTTGCTCCAAAATGGCTAAGTCCTGGCATTCCTCTTGCACGCTTGCATACACTAAGCTCCCTCGCACACCGATTTTTCTTGTACCGTTGCACGCCATTCCTCGATTGAATTCTCTCACCCTACTTCCATACTTGGCTTCTGCAAGTATTCCTTCTTTCTTACCACATGCATTGTATTCACACGCCTTTCCTTCACGTGCACACCTTTGCGCCTATTTCTTTCATGCCTTGCACCTTCTCCTACGCTTATCATCACGTGCATGACATTATGTCGACTCGAGTGTGATGCATGCAGCTCATCCATGTGTGCCAACATGGCACCAAATATGGACAACCACCTAGTGTATGACACATGGAAAAAAAAAAATTAGATGAACAGTTGGCCTATTTCTTCAGTCAATCAATGCGTGCCACGTGTCATTATGTGTCAGAGTGACATGTAGACTTTTGATAGCCATAACTTTTACTTGTAGTGCTCAGATTCCCATGCACTGGTCTCATTTGAAAGCTACTGACATCAGCTACACGTTGGAATTTTCAAAATTAGATTTAGGTGGGATTTGGTAGGCAAAAATAGGGAAATATCTTTCGATCATCAATGCACACATCTAATCGACCTCAACCACCAGATTTCAATCAGATCTTGCTTTCTTCCTTCTTCTACATGCCAAACAAACATGGGGAAGTGCATCTAATAGCCTTGTAGGTGGATTTTTAGGCATTTATCACTGATTGTTGGTGGTTGAAGATTTGAATCCGAGTTTCCCTCTCTTTCTCCTTCTCTTCTCTCCTTCTCCTATAAATAATAGAGTTCTACTTTGTAAAAAGGATCCCTCTCTATTGTAACAACACCATGCCAAAATGGTGGCAAAATTCCCATGGGTCTTAGACCTTGGTATGGTCTCTATAATGTATTCTCACCTACTTATGTGAATTTAAATGATAGTGCATCCCTTAAGCAATAAAATTGTGTTTTGTGGAACTCTTGTCTTCCCTTTCTCGTTTTCATTGCATCTCAACTCTTTGTTTACATTTTTTGGCATGTTGTGCATACTCCTATGCTTACAGTCCCTATGCTCATGTGTTGCATGCAATGGAAGGCTGAGCCAGTGGGTTGATTCATGGTGTGCACGCCATTCACCCTCTTCTCCCATGCCCTCTCTATTTCCCTCGCTGCGCATGGAGAGAGATCGACCCTTTCCCTGGTGCTATCACCTTCCTTAGCTTAGGATTTCCCTTTCTGCACATCCTTCTATCCCTAGTCCCTTGGCATGTTTAGTCTAGGATTTTATTTCAGCATTAGGAGTAGTAGTAGCATTAGAAGTAGAGGAACTGCCTTCTCTCGGAGATCCATCCCAAGTGCACAAGCTACCACAACTTGAGCGGCCCATTCATTGTGGTCTCAAAACCTCGCTTCTTGGATCTAATACGTGGGTGCACATTTGACCACCAAAAATACTTAAGTGTGAAACTAACACATTTATATAATTTTTAGTGAGCATACTTTTGAAATTATTAAGCATGCACATGATGGCAAAGACTTGATTCTCCATATGACCGTATTTCAACTCACAATACTTGAGTGTTTGACTAAAGAAATCTATTGGCTTCTCTATTCCTTATTTATTTTATTGTGCCAAGATGTTAGGTTGTGGAGCCTATTTTCATGTGAGAAAGTGTTGAAGACTATACACTAAGAGTACTGTACACTTTCCATGATTTGTCTCATTGGGGTTCAGCCCAAGGTGTAACCCCAATTTTTTTTTTTGGCCTTAAAACGTGCCCGATCAATTGGGAAATGTGTTTTTCTCATATGGGCAGGATTTTTGACCCATAGGTTTATGGGACAGTTTTGGCCCATGGTTTTAATACCCACGGTTTTGTAAAACTGCTTAAGCAATTGTCTACTTATATGGTTTTATGCATATGGTAGATATAATGTAACATTGCAAATGTATTTTTAATTCGGGTGTGAATTTTATAGAGTTTATTGAGCATAGCTCCAAACAGATCTAGGTATTGTATTGAGAGAGTGATGGCTTGTAATAAAATCTGAGCAAGTGATTCTTAGTGGATGTAGCCCAAATTGGGTGAACCACATTAAATACTATCTCTTTGTGTTGTGTTATTTTATTCTGTAATTTTATTTGAGATCTGTAATATTTTTCTGCTTATTAGTTTCTACTGTTGTGATTATGTGAGGGATTGTTCCACATATTTTATCCCTTATTTCCTAACACAAGGTATCGAGCCTGGTTTTGTTTGTCAAGTGTTGAATCGCAGGAAAATTTTTATCTTAAGTGGGAGCTATGGCAAATGATGGAAGATCTAGGGTTGATAAAGTCAACGGGCATAATTTCAATGTTTGGAGGATGTAGATGGAAGATTACCTTTATCATAAGGATCTTTATATTATGCTATCTAAGAAGGTGAATAAACCCTCAAGCATGACAGATGCGGAATGGGATTTGCTGGATAGTAAGGCACTTGGGACAATCCGACTGTGTCTTGCATCTTTGGTATTATTTAATGTTTTAAAGGAAAAGACTATAAAATAATTGGATGGATGCATTAGAAAAGTTGTATGAAAAACCCTCTGCCTCTAATAAGATATTTTTAATGAAAAATTTGTTTAATATGAAGATGTCTGAGAATGGTTCAGTAGTAGATAATCTAAATGATTTTAATACGGTTGTAAATATGCTAGCTTTGGTTATAATAGAATTTGATGAAGAAGTTAGGGCTTTATTAGTTTTGTGCTCTTTACCTGAGAGTTGGAATAGCCTGTTAATAGCGGTAAGCAACTCGGTTCCAACTAACTCAAAGTTGAAGTTTGAGGATGTTGTAGGGGTGATTCTAAGTGAGGAAATAGGAAGAAAAATCTCTCGTGAATCTTCTACTTCAGGAATGCACCGACAAAGTGGAAACTAGAGGGAGACATAAGAATAGAGGAAGCCATGGAAAATCAAAGGATCAAAAAATCTAAAAGCAAGATAGTATGTTAGGCACTATGGAAAGTCTGGGCATGCAAAGAAAAATTGTTGGGAGCTTCGGGACAAGAAGAAACAATAGAAGAAAACAAGGAGGCAAATGTGGCAACAGGTAATGTATGTCAGGATGCTTTGATTCTTTCTTTGCACAATATTACTAAATCTTGGGTTTTAGATTCAGGGGCTTCTTTCCATGCTTCTCCACATAGGAATTATTTTGTTGATTATGTTCAAGGATATTTTGGGCATGTTTTTCTTGGTGATGATGAGCCTTGCAACATAGTTGGAATTTTTTTTTAGGTTAAGATGCAGAATGGGAATACTTGGCTATTGAAGGATGTCAGACATGTGCCTACATTAAGACAAAATTTGATATCGGCAGGGTAGTTGGGAAGTGATGGTTGTACTGTGATATTTACAATGGAATCTTGGAAGGTTACCAAGGGTGCTCTTGTGGTGGTAAGAGGTAAGAAGTTTGGAACCTTGTATTTAACCACTTATAGCACTAATGTTTGTAATCTTGTCACTTTAGAAGTAGATACAACGTTGTGGCATTATAGGCTTGGTCATATGAGCCATAAGGGCATGAATATTATAAAAAGGATTTTCTCTGGATATAAAGAAACAAGTTTGGAGTTCTGTGAGGACTGCATATATGGGAAAACAGAAGAGAGTAAGGCTTCTCAAGGTTGGACCTATAAAGAAAGAGAGTAAGTTAGAGCTGGTGCATTCGATTTGTGAGGGCCGGCTCGTATCATCTCTTAGGGGTTCAATTTATTATGTTACCTTTATTGATGATGCAACAAGGAAAGGTTGGGTTTATTTTATTAGAAACAAATATGATGTATTTGAAACTTTTGTTAAATGGAAAGCCTTGGTAGAGAATGAAACATGTCTTAAGCTAAAATGTCTCAGGTTAGATAATGGAGGGGAGTATTACAACAATGAATTTGATGATTATTGTTCTAAGAATGGAATCCACAGGAAAAATATGGTTCCAAGAACTCCACAATAGAATGGGGTGTTAGAAAGGATGAACAAAACAATAATGGAACATGCTAGGAGCATGAGGTTACATGCAGGACTGCCTCTTTCTTTTTGGGTAGAAGCGGTGAGTACAGCTGTGTACTTGATAAAAAAGGACCTTCAAGTGCCTTGGATGGAGGCATACCCGAGGAGGTTTGGTATGGTAAGAAAGTTGATTATTCATTTCTTAAAGTATTTGGATGTGAGGTGTTTTTCCATATAGAAAGGATGATAAGACAAGGCTAGAGGCTAAATCGAGAAAAATATACTTTCATCGATTATGGTGGTGATTACTTTGGATATAAATGTTGGAGTATTAAGGAAAATAAAATCATTCAATCTAGAGATATGGTCTTTAATGAGAATATCATGTATAAGCAGCAAGCATTACGGGAAAACAGGGAAGAATCCAAGAAAGAATATGCAGCAGTAGAGGGTCTTCTAGATGGCAAAGTGACACATGAATCAGTTCAAGAACCTCCTCAACAGGAACCCCAAACTCCTATATTGAAAAGGTCTTCTAGGGTAAGAAGAGAACTTGAACATTTTTATCCTTCTCTTTATTATTTATTACTCACTGATAGTGGAGAGCTAGAGAGATTTGATGAAGCAATGCAGTAGATGCTAGGAAGAAGTGGGAGCAAGCCATGAATGAGGAGCATTAGGATCTCATGGAGAACTAGACATGGGATTTGGTGAAGCTACCCAAAGGTAAAAGAGCATTACAGAATAAGTGGGTGTTCAGAGTCAAAGAGGAAGAAGGAGGCAAGAAAAGATACAAGGCCTGGTTGGTGGTCAAGGGGTTTGTATAGAAAAAAGGTATAGATTTTGATGAGATTTTTTCTCCTGTAGTAAAAATGAATTCTATTAGAACTATTCTAGGAATAGTTACAGCAGAAGACTTGCACTTAGAAAAAATTTATGTAAATAATATATTTCTCCATGGTGAGTTGGAGGAGGAACTATATATGCAGCAACCAGAGGGCTATGAGGTTAAAGGTAAAGAGGAGATGGTGTGAAAATTGAAGAAGAGCTTGTATGGCTTAAAACAAGCTCCACGTCAATGGTATAAGAAATTTGATAGCTTCATGATGGAGCAAGGTTATATTAGATGTCATTCTGACCATTGCATGTATATAAATAAATTTGCGGATGACAGTTATATTATCCTTTTTCTGTATGTGGATGACATGTTGGTTGCAAGTAAAAACATGCAAGAAATAAAAGTACTCAAGAATCAGCTAAGTGAATCCTTTTCTATGAAGGATTTGGGGGCAGCCAAACAAATCCTTGGTATGAGGATATCTCAAGATAGGAAGGAATGAAGCTGACTTTATCTTAGGAAGAGTACATTAAGAAAGTCTTAGAGAGGTTTAATATGTAGGATGCTAAACTAGTTGGGACTCCTTTGGCAAGCCATTTCAAGTTATCAAAGGAGTAGTGTCCCAAGACAGAGCAGGAGAGAAACCAGATGTCCAAGGTACCTTACTCATTAATGGTTGGTAGTTTTATGTATGTCATGGTGTGTACTAGGCCTGATATTGCCCATGCAGTGGGAGCAATGAGTAGATTTATGAGTGATCCAGGTAGAGATCACTGACAGGCAGTAAAGTGGATCCTTTGGTATTTGAGAGGGACCGTGGGGAGAATTTTGTGCTATAGTGGATTATACACCACTTTGTGTGGTTATGTAGATTCAGATATGGCTGGAGATATAAATAGCAAGAGGAGCACCACACATTATGTTTACACTGTAGGTGAGACAACAGTAAGCTGGATTTCACGACTACAAAAGCTGGTGACTTTGTCAACCACAGAGGCTGAGTGTATTATTACCATAGAGGAAAGAAAAGAAATGATTTAGTTACAATAATTGCTTGAGTTGGGGCATAAGTAGGAGGAAGGAAAGTTACATAGTGATAGTCAAAGTGCTATACACCTAGCTAAGAACTCTGTTTTCCACTCTAGGACAAAGCATATATAGTTAAGGTACCATTTCATCAGGATAGCTTTGGAGGAAGAGAAGTTGAAGCTGGAGAAGATTCATACTAGTCAAAATCCTATAGACATGATGACCAAGGTGGTCACAAGGGAAAAACTAAAGCTGTGTTCAGCTTTGGTTGGTCTTCACGAAACTAGTGAAGGGTTGAGAAGCTTGCTCCAGAGGAAAACTAGTCTCTAAGTGGGAGATTGTTAGGTTGTGGAGCTTGTTTTCATGTGAGAAAGTGTTGAAGATTGTACACTAAGAGTACTATACACTTTCCACAGTTGTCTCACTGGGTTCGGGGCAGGGGCGCCCCTGGTAGTAGGAGTTCGGGGGCGCACCCACAAATTTTTTGGGCCTTAAAACGTGCTCGATCAATCGGGAAATGTGCTTTTCTCATATGGGTGGGATTTTTGACCCATAAGTTTATGGGACAGTTTTGGCCCATGGTTTTAATACCCACGGTTTTATAAAACTACTTAAGCAGTTGTCTACTTATATGGTTTTATGTATATGGTAGATATAATGTAACATTGTAGATGTGTTTTGAATTCAGTGTGAATTTCAGTAGAGGTTGTTGAGCATAGCTACAATTTTTTTGGGTATTGTATTGAGAGAGAGGTGGTTTGTCATAAAATCGAGCAAGTGATTCTTGGTGGGCAGAGCCCAAATTGGGTGAACCACGTTAAATACTATCTCTTTGTGTTGTGTTATTTTATTCTACAACTTTATTTGAGATATGTAATATTTTTCTGCTTATTAGTTTCTCTCTTATTGCGATTATGTGAGGGATTGTTCCACATATTTTATCCCTTATTTCCTAACACAAGACAACAACAACATTAGCATAAACTCCATAAGCATAAAGGATGAAATTATTTGAATAATCCATATTTATGAGTGTTGGTGCATAACCAATTTCTTTCTTGATTTTGTTGAAGCTATCTTTTCCTTCTACTGTCCACTTGAAGGTTATGTTTTTATTGAGCATTAGGGTGATGGGCCTAACCAATCCTATAAAGTTAGGGATGAATCTCCTAAAAAAATGAATTTTCCTAGGAAAGACTGCAAGGATTTATTTTGTCTTGACCGAGAGAGGGTGAGGATGGTAGAAACACACCAATATCAATGGAAATGCCATCCTTTGAGACTAAATGGCCTAGAAGCTTGCCTTGTGCAACATCAAAATTACACTTCTTGGGGTTACAAGACACCCCAAATTCTCTCCATCTCTTAAAAACTTTTTCCAAATGCACCATATGATCCACACTCTACTTTGAGAAGATAATTATGTCATCTAAGTAAACTAGGATGAACTCATTGATATATCCTTTGAAGGAAATGTCCATGGCCCTCTAAAATGTTGCACCTGCATTTGACAAACCAAAAGGAATATTTTGATATGCATATGTTCGCATTTGGTTGTAAATGTTGTCATGAATTGATCCTCTTTCCTTGACCATAATCTGATTGAAACTAGAATACCTACCCAACATATAAAATATTTGTGCACTAACCATAGTCTACAAGATCTACTCCATAGAAGTCAAAGGATAATGATCCTTCAAGGATGCCTTATTCAAATCTCTGAAGTTGATGTATAGTTTAATTTCACCATTCTTCTTATGCACTAGAACAAGATTCATGACCCAAGTAAAGTAATTGATGGGGAATATTATCTTAGCCTCAATGAGTTTAGACAACTCTTTCCTCACGAGGGATCTATCTTCAAATTTATTGGCCTTTAATTTTGTCTGATGGGATTAATACTAGGATCAAGGTCAATGGAGTATTGTGAAGCACTTGGATAAAATCCTTTGAGGTATTCATAATCCCATGAGAAGATGTCTCTATATTTCTTACACAAAGAGATGAAGGCTTGATTTTCATCATACACATAATCTTTGTCAAGAAACAACTCTTTGTCACTTGTAATAGTAGTGGAATGTAATATTCTTGCATTGCGTGCATATAGTTTTCTTCACCCTTAAACTCATCATCATGGATAATAATTTTATGTAAGGTAGCCATCCCTTTAGGAAGCTTGTTTTTCTTTAACTGGATTACTTGATCACCATAGCTATTATGAAAGTCGATTGCATGCTTGAAGAGAACTCAACTTCATTCGAATAAAATAGACAATCTGAACGTCTCACAAACACTTTCTAGATGGTTTCATTTTCAGGGAATATATGGCATGATCACTATCTTTATGTGTTGCGTGCTACCTCGGAGAAATCCTCGGCATGTGAGAACCGTGAACCAAGCGTGACCATCCGAACTACTTCCTTCTTCATTTTTCTTTGAATCAATCAGTAGATTTAGAGCATCAAAGCTCTCAGAGGTCCCAAATTCTATGTTTATAATATTTAATAAGCTTATTATTTGTTACAAACTTCTTTGTGACCTTGTGGATAACTAACTCAAAGGTCCCCAAAAATTTGTAGCACCATGACCTTTTTATTTTTAGCAATGAGAAGACCATGCACCAATGCTTTATATTCTACTACATTTTGGAGCATCCGAACTATAACTTATGTGTGAAGAATAATTTATCATCCTTGGGAGAAATGAAAATAACACCTACGATCGCGCCATTTCTACTTCTAGAGCTATCAAAGTACAAATTCCATAATCCAGATTCTCTTCATCTTGCTTGAGCATGCATGACAACACAACTTCGTATCCAAGGATACAAAGGTAAGTACCAAGGCCAATTTAAAAAGCTTTAAGAGCCTCAACATAAGGATCAAAATCATAGTGCTTCATGGATCATTCATATATCAATAGATTAGGTATGTGGGGAGGAATAGGTTGCTATTTTTAAAACTAAAACTTGTTCTTGACCTTCTTGGATTAGGAAATTGGCTTGGAGAGGTGAGAGGTCATATGACTCAACATGATATGAAAATATGGGATCAAATTGTATGGTAAACTCGAGTATAATAACTTGATCAAAGTAACATATAAGACTAATCGGAAGACAAGTAGCCACCTACTTGGCATTAAAATCTCTTGCTAAACAAAGGAGGTAGGTCAATGAATGACACATCTTGAGTTATGGTTAATCTTGGACATACATGGAGGGTTAACTAAAGATCCTTGATGACTCCTAGAGTGGTGATAGTTGAGCCATCAAGTTACAAGACTCCTTTAGACATAGGGCTATACTTAAGACCTAGGAAATCAACAATTTTCTTAGGCATAATATAAGTACTAGCACTTGAATCAATCATACAATTGTGAATAAGATGTTTTCCCACTATCAAAGACATATAGCAAGGTGGGGTTTTGAAAATTTTGATTACTTTCTTCTCCTCTACTTAATAGATATTGACAACAACATGAGGTATTTGTATTCTTGGATTATTACACAGAGTTTCATCGAGCTTAATGCAATAGGCCACGTTGAGATGTAATGGTCGGGCGTACCACATTTCGACATCTACATTTGTCTGTTCATCTAGTCCACACAACATATATTTTCTTGATTTCTTAGGTGTGAAGACAAAATATTTGGGGCATGCAAAGGCTTGACCTAACAAGGGAGGGGCACACACTACTTTGTTGAAACATTGCATAGAACCTCATGTAAAGAATCTTGAACGCCGTAATCTGTTGGGTTGATTTTCACTTGCATCCTTCTATTTTTGGAGATCACTTAAACAGAAAAATTTGAAGGTCGCACACACGGTTTCCAACATTATCTTCTTGTACATTGTGTAATCAACAACCTATGTGCGTGGAATTTTGGACTATCTCGCAACTTGATTGATTGTAAAAATTATTTCAACACCAAAGAACATAAGGCTGGCCTCAGAAAAATTTCTAGAATTTCTTGATTTTTTGATTCACGTGTGCTACTCAAAGTTTCACATTTTGAAGCATCTTGAATCATATAAGCCTTCATGTGTAAGGCATTAACACAACTATACTAGCTATGAGGCATGTTATAAGGAAAACACCACTTTGACTCTTGGGCCATATTGTTTTGAACTAGAACAAGTGCTTGACTTGAATTGGGCAATCTTTGAAAGAGGTTGTGTGAGGGTAATTGTTTGTAAAGGGAGGTACACATTAACATTCCATCTATCATTCTGTTGGTTTTGCCCATATCTTTGATTTGGATATTGATTTCTAAAGGGTTGATGGCCTTGGTTATACCCTTGATTAGAATTATTTTTGAAGGCTTGCCCTGCTTTACTTTTCTAAAGATATGACCTTATTGGACAAATTTCTAATCAGGGCCTTCATTTCTTCATCCTCCTTTTGTTGTGTGGGAGAGTAAGATGTGGATGCAATGGGTTGAGCGCTCTTCTCGGGAAAAGGAATAATGGAAGGCTAGAGAGATTGATGTATTTATAGAAACAATGGCATGGGTGGTCTAGGAGCTAACTTTCTTACTGTATTAGACAATTATTAGCACTAATAAATAATGTATAGGCCTCGGGAAGTGTTGCGTCCCCATGAATAAGATCACGACAACAATATCAAAATTTAAATCCCTTAAAAAGTAAAGGAAAGCACCTTCCGAGTTAGTCATATTAGGGTTGGAATCCTCTCCCATGTTTTATGAAATCTAAAATTAAAGTCTACCATAAGCTCATTGGGAGCCTTATTTACAATATTCAATTATTCTATCAAGGAGAGATTATCTACCTTCTCTCCAAACTAATTGAAAAGGGATACCCCCAACTAATTCCAATTTTGAATTGACCCTACTGTCAAACTCTTGAACCATTGCAAAAGCTCCCCTTTGAATGAAGAGGCTAATAGTATAACAACCACATCTTGTTCAATGATTTGGTGGATGGTGCAAACATTGGCAATGTCCTGTATGTGCTTAAATAGAGTAGTATGGTTTTCCCTAGTGAAGAAAGGGATACTTTTAAGTACAGATGCTTTGGAATAGGATTTTGGGAATTTAGAGCAATAAGACTACTACCAAGAAATTTATCAAATCCTGATTTTTGGTTGTGATGCCCTAATGATAGGTATCCGTATTACGGTAGGATGTAAGGAATGCCTTCCTCGAGGTGGTGTAGAAATTTCACAACGCACCGGAGATGGATATGTGAGCACGGTTTCTCTCTTTGCGTGTTCTTCTTAGAGAAATATAGAGGTATTCAAAATAATCTTCACTTTGCACTCCATATGGTATGTATCCTTCTCATAAGAAATGCATGCACGACTACTAAAAACAATATATATGAGAATTGGGAGTCTCCAGGTGTGTTGAAATAAGCCCCAAAGGATGGAAATCACTAAGTCAAACACCAGAACTTAGTAATGATGAAATATTATATTTCAATCTTGGTCCCACTTGGCGTGCCAAAAATGTTGGAGCTCAAAATTTCACCTATACAAGATCGGGATGAATTGGGCTTTTGAGGTAACATGGGACTGTCTCCAAGTTGTTAGACTTTTCATGCTTGATATAGACCTTTAGAGAAGGTCAGTTCCTCTACCTATTTTTACTACTAAAACTACTCCTAGGAAGGGAAATGCAGCTACCTATCACTATTCTAAGATTCCAAGGGATCAAGGTTAGAAAGAGATGCAGGAAAAAGGAAAAATAATATAAAGTAGCCGGTAACACCAAAAAGAAGGGGGTGAACGTAATTAGATTTAACCAAAAATGAAGGATAATGCACATAGAAAGGATAGACATGTGTATCACATGCCTGAAACACACTCACACACTCATTTTTATGGGGCACAATCATAAAAGGAACTTGCGAGGGACATGAGAAAACACAACAATCATACAATACAAAAAGAGAGGCAAGAAGATGTAATAAACTAGCCAAGGTAAAGACTAGACACAAAACAAAGCTTCTATTGCTTCCAAGAAATGCACAATCAATTACAATGGTAGATGAGGTTGATATCCTCATGTAAAAATCTAGATCTAAAAGCTTGCAACTTAAAATGTAAAGAACAAAATTCTTTAGCAAAATAAAGGGTGCAACCTTTTACAATGATCATTACTCTTACATTTATAAAAGAAGAAGGAGAGAAGAGGAGGAAAAAGAAGAGGGAAGTCGATTTGAAATCCAACAACCAACAAAAATCTTTAAATGCCTACAAATCTATCTATAATGCTGACATATGTGCCTCCCTATGTCTATTTTTCTTGTAGGAGAAGGAAGGAGACGAGATTTGAATAAAATATGGTGATTAATTTGATTAGATGTTTGCATTAATGGTTGGAACATGTTTCCCCACTTCTCACATAATAAATCAAAACAAACTATGATTTTTAATAATCCATCATGTAGCCCATGTCGGTAGCTTTCTAACAAGACCAAAAGCACACATATATGAGCCATGTAGAAAAATTTATTGCGTTTTGAAATCCACAGTGTAAACTCGGACAGAAATGACACATGTCGTACGCTGGTTGGTTGGTGAACAAATGACCAACTATTTGTTTATTTTTTCATTTTATCCCACATGTTGCGTAGTGGTTCATCACAAGGATTAAGTGCCCAGATTGGTACACTTTGATAGGTTATGTGTTGCACACTCGGTATGATTGGTTATAATGTGGCATAATGACTTGGCATGGAAGAATGTGCAAAGCGCATGTGAGAATAAGGGGCACGAGGATGTAGAAGACAAGGTGCAAGGGGACGTGTGTAGAAGAAAAGGAAGGTACATATTTATAAAGGGACAAAAGTATGTAAATAAGGTGTAGAAATTCAAATGAGAAGCACGCAGTGGCAAGAAAGAAGGGGCACAAAGCAAGCTAGGAAAGAAATGCGCAACGTAAAAAACTAAGGCAAGATACACCAGGGAAGAATGCAGAAGAATCATGTGAGGAGATTAGCCAATTTGGAAGGAAATTTGAGGGTGTGTGCAGAGATGTGTGAGATGGGAATAAAAGTGGGTATGCAAGGAGTACGTGTAAAGGGAGAATGAGAGGAGATAGAGGAATGGAGAAGGAAGGACATGTGGTGCACGTGGAAGAACCGAAAATAACTCGATGTGTCAAGAAAAAAACTAGAGTGCACATAACTCAAACATTGATATTCAAGGTCGGGATGAGAATGTAAGTTGTCAAAGTAACAAGGGATTTATTTTAGACAATAACTCCCTTATTCGAAAACAAAAAAGACCAAAAAAATCATAAAACCCCATAAAATGCAGCTAAACAACACCTCACCACTCATTTACCAACCCTCATCCACTCACATTTAATTCTATCCCATCAAACCTACCCATTTACATGCCCAATGCACCTGGACCCTATCATTACACTCATGTGTGTCCCACTCCCCTATGCACTCTAAATCTCTAAAATTACCCTCTCCAACATCATTTCATCTCCTCTTAGAAAATATTGACATCGTAGAGTTTTCTTGCTCTCTTTCTCTCACATGTTGATTTTTTAGGTCTTGAAGAAGGAAAGGTGGAACATAAAGGATAGATGTTGCTTGCTTTGTAACAACTCGTTTCTAGAGAAATTTCAACACATGTAAGAATCAAAACTACAATCGGATTACGATGTTCATGTGATTATTAGAAAAATGCAATTGTGATTTTCCGTGATCTGAGTCAAGTATACTTGTCATTTTCATTTATTGTTTTGTCATTTTACATCAATAAAATGTCTTTTATCTCCTTAAAAGGGTTAGGGATCTAACCGAGGTAGGTCCCCTAACCACCAAAAATAACTAACATTTTCCAAGTGTGCTTGTGTGTAGGTTTAGATTCAGATCTGGAAGAGTTTTTACCCACTTTATTCAATGAAAGAAACTATAATTTTCCCTCTCTTCACAATGGCATCATAATCCCATTTTGTTTTAGTAACATTGATTTGGAGTTTTCATATCAACTAATCCATCTTGCAGGTGATCCAAATCTAGGTATACAAAATTATTTGACAAACATTATAGGTTTATCCACAGTAAAACCAAGGATCAACCAAGATCTTCATCAAAGAATATGACAAGATAAACATTAGAACAAGTGAACAACTGAGGATGGTGAACATAGGAAAATGTTGTTCACATGAGGAACCGTAGTTTATTTTTATTACTCAAACCCTATACACACTAGCCCATCACTCAGATAGATCTAAGTGCTCACTCAAAGCACGCAAAGGTACCAGGTCCCTCTTTTATACCATCCTTTTCAAGGTGTTAGCATGATCATACAAATATTCCATATTCATAACAGACAACTAAAGCTAAAGAATAACACATACTAGATTACAACCATTGTGCATAGTGAATTATATAAGGATCAAGATCATATTTACCATACAATAACCATTAATAGAGACATCAAAAATCAATATCCATCCACAAATATCCATTATATTAATTCATCAAAACACAATAGCTGAATACATCCATAATAACCTTCACAAAGTCATACAAGTAAGTATACTAGTAGCATAACTCTATCATACCATGATCCCTTTTACACATAAGCCATGTAAATCAATACACACACACACACACACACACACACACACACACACACACACACACACACACACACACACACACACACACACACACACACACACACACACACACACACAGAGGTAGTGGGGCTTTCCCTTCACTACTCATGCACTCTCAAAATAGGCTACAAGCTAATAATAACCATGAGTCGGTACAAAAACAACTACAAAATCATGTAAGCTTTGCTAATAATAGATTACCTATAAACAAATCTAGATATAATCCTATTACTAGCTCTAACTCCGCATGACGCTTCATCTTACACTTAGTCCTAAAATAGCTTGACGTGTCTTCCAAGTCTTCTATCAAAACATGTTTAGCACTCAATCCCATCTTAGCCCGTGTATGAAAAACTGCTAAGTATTGATCTATGACTTCCTTGGGTGAAACTATAGGGCATAAATTTTTCCAACTTCCGCGCCTACTTACGTGCCCCCTACTTCTGCGCCTTCAATACTTAGGAAATATCTTACCAACCCAACATTACCCCACACTAGGTTCATTTCTTTAGCCCCCTAAATGGATAATCATGACTTATATCTCCATAAATAATAATAAGGAATAAAATAATGTCTGTACATAATGAATGAACAAATACCAAAAATAATCTGGGCACCCTACTCCTTTGAAGGCATAATTAACTCAAGATACTCACTCTTGATATCTACCTCTAATTCATTCCAATCACTGAGAACCTTATCGTCTTGCCAAGGATGTCCATAAGTACTCCTTCCATCTCATCTAAAGTCATGTTCTTGCCCTCATTTTGCAACACTCTAAGAACGTTCGCTAGACTTGAGATCATCCCATCCATCACATCTATATGTCGGCTATAAGCTTCCTAATTTCCTTTATATTTTCTTTGTGAGGGTCCCGAGCTGCTTTGTGAGCGCATTGCAATTTTATGATAACAACGTTAACCTCTCCTCATGCCTAGGAGTTTCATTCTTCATTACCACAAGGACTTCATTTTCCTCCACTAGAGTCCTTGTCTTGATTATTACCTTAGGATCTGTGCACATATTGATTTTCGAGTCTACGTTTTCATCATCTTTCGATTATCCTGGAGCAAATAATCATACCCAATGATTCAACACACTATTATAATTTGATCATTTTCTTTCTATGCAACAACATCCCTCTTCCTCGGCACCTATACTATACTCTCCCACAACACCATGTGAACCAACATGCATAAGTAATGCACAACAATATGGTAATCTTTCACTACCTTCTCTTCATACTGTGGCCTCACCTACAAAATATCATCACCAATCTACTCTGCCATATCAAGTACTGCACGTGCCTTCACCTCGCGCTCTCTTTTTCCTCTATCAGGTACTTAATCTCTACTTCTTTATCCTTCCTATCCTTTAATAGACTCGAATAGTTTCCACTTTATCTATATTCTTGTGCGCAACCTCTGCAGATACCTTCATCAAAGCATTACTTACTTGTTCATCAGAGAAATGAGTTGGATTGATGGTTATATGTCGGGAATGTGGAGATTTCTTCATCCTCCAAGAGACACATGACTCTTCACACACATCAAAATCAGGCTCATCCATGTGAGTTTGCATATTCCATGACAACTGTTTACGAGTGCATGTGGTTGCCATCTTTGGATCCATCATCTCGCACCCATATAACTGTTCCTTTACAAAAATACTATAGAACCTTGCATGAATTATCTTTGTCACATCATCAACATAGCCAAGGTTCTATGTCTACACCATTTCTTTTTCCTTGGGATCACTTACGTGCTCACTTGCTTGCTCCCGTGTTCTAGCGCTCACATTCTATTGTAATTTCTCTTATTCCTCGGTCCCTTGTTCGTGCTTACAACATTCTCTACTATCTTAGTGTCTCCACCTATGTGTACTTAAAAGTTTGCAAAATCTTATAAAATGGGGTAAGAACATAAAAGAGGCCCCAAAATATTTAAACAAACAACTCAATGACCATCAAATTAGAGATAAGCAAGAGCTACCTATTTGCATGCATATATAAAGCTTGAAACAAACAATCAACCTCTAAACATGACTATATTAGTTCTCTACTCCATGAAAGCTATCAATAAATGAACCTATTAAATCTCTAGCAATCAGTTTTGTGATTGTTGATGTTTCAAAAGCTTAAGAATGGAAGCTCACCATTAATGGATTCTCCCATTTACCTAAAGCTTTGAAATGGATTAGCAAATAACAAGAAAATAACTCAAATAAACTATGAAATAACTCTAAGAGACCTAAAATGGCTTAAATTAGAAATAAGAGAGAGAGAGTGTGTTCTTAGGAAAAGGTGGGAGGGGTATGCCTCTATTTATAGTTTTTGGATTTTAGAAAATGATGTTTTGGATGCATGTGGGACTAAAAAGGGTTCAAAAAGTTGATTTTTAGAAAAACATATTTAGAGGTGTGAACATGATTTTAGGAAGCTAAGTGGATATTTGGAAAGGTAAGATATTTTTCAAAAATTCAAATCCATCTTAGAATTCAATAAGAGGGTTACTTAACCTAAACAAGGTTAATTAAAGGAAAACAAGCTTATAGAAGCTAGTTAGAGAGGGATTAGTAGGGTTAGAGGGTGCAGGAGAGGTTAGAAAGGGTAATTTACTAGCATAGTGTAGTAAATTAACACGAGACTAGGATAGTTAGTATGATCTTAGTAATAAGATCATGTAGACCAAATTATAGGTGTCTACATTTTCCCCTCTTTGAGGTGACATATGCGACATCACTTCAAAGAAAGTAGACAAATACAAACAACTAATTTTTTTTGAAGGGGTAGAAGAAAAATTAGTAGGATGAAGGATGCCCCCTCAAGTGTCGATGGGGTGATGGAGGAACTTGATTGACGATCAAAAAGAGAACAAAGAAAGAAAAGTGTGAAGAGAAGAAAGGTGAGAATGAAGAGAAACAACAAGAAAAGGGATTTTGAGCTATCTACAAACCAATGCTATAGAAACAATTTTATTCATCATATTGCTAGTAATATTCATCATCAGTCCTTATTAAAATATGAGCATATGACAGAAATGTAAAATGACATGAAAATACAAGATACAAACAACTATCCATTGCTAAAAAAAATCAACTCCATGCAACATACATGAATGCAATGCAATACAAGAAGCAAACAAACTCACATAACAAGGAAATAAGTACAATCACACATACTCAAACCAACAACGTTTAAGATAGTTGCACAAATATTTTGTTATTGAGTTGTAATCCCAAATGTTTTGATAAATGAAAAGGGTTTAAAATGATGCCCCAAACAATTTGTATATGTAAGGGAAATGATGCAGATACTTAGGTCCAATGAAAAATTAGTGTGCATAGCGAAACAATACTAGACAACTCATGCCCCATAGTATCCACGAAGTAAGCATTATAGCTTTTGTAAATAATTTGGAGATCTAGAGGATCCGTGAGTCATTGTCTCAATACATGTGGAAATGGAAACAAGATATGAAATGAATGCCATGTGAGAGACAAAATTTCAAATTGTAAATGATCTTGTACCAATTTAGTCCATTTTCGAAGTTTTAAGATTATTTTGGATTTTTGAATGATTTTATTATTTTTTGATCACTCGAATAATTTAAGAAATGTAAGATCTCCAAAGCACGTGAAAATGCTCCAGAGTGAGGAGAACAGGCATCGGGTAGCAATAGCATGCCCCGATGAGAAGAAAAATGGGCCAAAAATAATTATTTAAAAATAATCATGGCGATAGATAAAAATAGAATGAAAAAATAGAATGACAAATAGTGCCTAGAAAATATTAAAAATTCCCCAGGGTGAAGAGATAAGTGCTAGGTGGAAAATAGTGCCCTAGCGTAGAGAAAATTAATAAAAAATAATTATTTAATAAAAATAATCATTTTAGTGAAGAGAAGAAGTGTTAGAGTGATCACAACAGAGAAAACATGCCCCGAGGGCATCGCGATAGCCTAATATACCCACCCGGGGGTAAATCAATCATAACCAGTTCATTTGTAGCAGAGCTCTTATAAATTTTTACCACGAGCGAGTGTGAGAGCAGTTGAGTGAGATCATGGCTTTTGAAAAAAATCCTTAGATAATATCATATGTTTTGTACATGAGATACTTTGGTAGATGTTAGTACATAGGATGATATAGATGATATTGGTGTGGGGGGATAGATTTGTGATTATGCGCAACCCCTCTTGCCCCCATTGATGATACAATATGTGATTATTAGCTTAGCATACATGCTTGATGTAAGACTTAGCATGTTTTGTATATATGATGTATTTTGATGGTGTTAGATGTGATGAGAAATGATAGATGATAGATGTGATATATGTAATGATGACAACAATTTGTACAATCAATTTACAAGCACAACCTAATTACAAACTAACATACTATAAACAATCACAAGCATGCAAAGTGAATCTAATGTAACAAATTAAGTAAACACTCAACTAAAGTAAGCATTTGAACTCAATCTTGTAAACATATCACACAATGCAATGGAAACAAAATGAATGAAAACAATACAATTATAAACAAGTATACATGATAGAACAAACTAAATGCAATAGCTAAGTAAGACTTAACCTAAGCAAATGAATCCAATGTAACGTATACAACATGGAAATAAAATGTAACCAACATTCTACAAACTAACAACTAAAGCAAGCAAACTAAGACTCTGTTTTTATGGATCAATTTTGATATTCTTTCTATTATTTGTTTTTGGGTGTCATCATAAAAGACAACTTTTCAAGGCTACTGTTCACATTATTTTTAGGGTTTCCTAGAGACAATGTTATTCTAATTGATGTAGTGTCATCCCTAGAAGGGGTATTTCAAATGTTTTAGATTTTTGTATATCTTTTCTGAATGTTTTTATGTTTTCTAAGGTTTGTTTTGAAAGTGATGTACAATGACAAAGAAGTGTGGATTCCCCCAATGTGATGTGGGAATATACAAAAGGTAGAATTCCATGCGTGTATGTTCAAGAAGGTGCCCCCATCGTTATATGGGAATATACAAAGGCAATTCCTTCACGCAGATATAAGAACAAACAAGCCAGATCACGGCTTGGCGAAGTAGATGTAAGGAAGATTCCTATACCCGAGCAATAGTTCTTTATATAAATGCAAGAGTAAATTGTGAACAACGAACCCTCCTTGAGTGCTAGAAACCATTTTTCACCCAAGGACCAATCCAATGTGCCACAATTGCGTGGTTTTCACACTTGGACGACCTTTTTTTTCTTTACTATTTTCTTGATTTTTTTCTTGTTTTTTTCTTTCTTTTTCTAATTTTTTAGGTATTTTCTGATATTTGCACCATGCTTAAGTGTAGAACCACTTGAGATGCATGGTGTTCATAGGTTCTGGAAGCTCTTCACCATTTGAATATGCAATTTTATAAGCTCCTGATCCATATTTAACAACCACCACATAAGGCCCTAACCAGTTAGCCTCAAAATTTCCTTTCTTTTCTCTATCCTTGACAATATTTTTCTGATTTTTGTTTAGCAAAAATCATCTATATCAAATTTATGATGAATTATCCCCTAGTTATATACTCTTGAAACTCTCATCCGGTAAACCTTCTGGTGATTAAGCACTCTCATACACTTATAATCTAACAGCTCTAGCTCTGATAGCCAAGAAAATATATAGTCTTCATCCTTATCAAGATAGTCCCGGAGTGATATTCTTAGGGAGGGAAGCTCCACTTCCAAGGGTATGATGGAATCAATGCCATGGGCTAGTGAATATGGTGTCAAACCAATAGGAGTGCGGATGGAAGTTTGATAGGGCGAGAGGGCAGGATGTATCTATAAGTGCTAATTACGAACAATCTTACTTACCATTTTCTCCATGATCCGTATAAGATTTTTATTGGTGGCCTCATCTTTTCCATTACCTTGAGGGTAATAGGGGGTGGACCACTTGAGTTGAATATGAAAGCATTGACATAACATTTTGACCATTTTATTTTTAAAGGATTACCATTATCAGTGACAATGGTAGAAGGGATGTTGTCATGTGGAAAATGAGGTGATTCATAATGAATTTGGAAATTTGTGCACAGTGTGACATAAGTAAGAGGCACAACCTCTACCCATTTAGTGAAATACTTGATGGCGGTAATAATGTGGGTATGACCATTTGATGAGGTAGGATGGAGCTTCCCTATGAGATCTAGTCCCCACCTAGAAAATGACCAAGGTGTTGCAATAGGCTGCAAAGCTTATGTTGGCGCATGTATTAAGTTATATTTTTGACATATCTCACATTTCTTTACAAAATTACAACAGTCTGCTTCCATGGTGGGCCAATAATATCCCACTCTTAAGAGTTTCTTATCCAAGACCATGCCGCTAGTGTGCGCTCCACAAATACCTCTGTGCACTTATTTAATAGTGTGGACTGATTTAGTAACATCCAAATAATAAAGTAGATTCCCATCATAGCCACAACAATAAAGGGTGCCTCATAGGAGGGTGTAATAGGCTATAAAAATGATAAGATATTTCTTCTCAAAATGGGTAATGTTTGGGAAAAATGTTCCATCTTGTAGGTATCTAAATATAGGGTCATACCAAGGGGAGAAGGGACCAATAACTTCACATGCCAAACATGACTCGACATGTCATATGCGGGCACTCGTAAATGCTCTACAAAGAATAAAATTTTACTTGCCTGAGGTGGAATGCATAAAAGTGATCCGATGGTAGCCATGGAATCCACTGATCTATTATGTGGCCTTGGTTTTTGTTCAAAGATAACCTTTACTAATCATTAACGTGTTTAATAATAAGTTGGGAGTCACCAATGACTCGTAATTGTCTGATATTCCAAGTGATAGCCAACTTAATTTTGGAGATGAGTGCTTCATATTCTGCAATGTTATTAGTGCAAGGGAATCCCAAATAAAATGCCCTTGGAATGACCTCCCCTGTGGGAGTGATGAGCATGAATCCTGCTCCAGATCCGTGGAAGGTGAATGATCCATCAAAATGAACTTTCCATTCAACAGAATCTTCAACATACATCATGGATGCATCTAGTAGATCCAGACACAAAGGTTCCATTCCTAGTAGAGGAGCTTCTACCAACTGATTAGCCAATACTTGTCCTTTCAATGACTTCTGGTTAACAAACTAAATATCAAATTCACTCAGGAGAATGATCCAATTATCCATTCATCCCGTAAAGGTGGGTTTGGATAAAAGGTACTTGAGCGGGTCAAATTTAGATATTAGGTTGGTTTTATTGTTAAGGAGATAATAACATAGTTTTTGAAAGGCAAAGAAAAATTCCAGGTAAGCCTTTTCAATCTACGGTAATTAAATTCATAGGAAATCAAGGTGTGACTAAGGTAATAAAATTCTCTTTCTCTATGGTCTAGGTTATATTGGGTAAGTAGTGCACCAATAACAAATTGGGTAGCTAAAATATCCAATATGAGAGGTTCTTTTGGGGTAGGAGGCATGAGTACAGGTAGGTTGACAAGGTAATGTTTAAGCAGTTCAAATGCCTTTTGATAATCTGGTCCCCAATTGAATGTAACATCCTTCTTAAGGAGATGTGTAAATGGATGACACTTATCCACAAGCTATGAAATGAAATGACGGATTGCCTAAATATTTCCTTGTAAACTTCTTAGTTGTTTGATATTTATATGTGGAGGCATTTTTGTGATAGCTATAACTTTTTTGGATCCACCTCTATTCCTCTTTGTGAATAGATTAAACCTAGGAGATTCCTTGATAAAACACCAAAGACACACTTCCTAGGATTCAAACACACTTTGTAATCTTAGAGACGCTGAAAATACGTCTCAACACTTCAGGTGTTCTCCTCTAGTTTTATATTTTTCTAAGATATCATCAATGTAATCCTCCTTGATGTCTTTCATCATGTCATGGAAGATGACCGTCATTGCGCATTGATAGGTGGCTCCGATATTCTTGAGTCCGAAGGGCATAAACTTGTAACAAAATTTCCCCCAAGGGGTGATGAAAGTTTTCTTATGTTGATCCTCCTTTGCAATTCGGATCTGGTTATAACCTAAAAACCCATCCATTAAGGATAACATTTCATAACCAACGGTAGAATCGACGATCATATCAATATTAGGTAAGAGGAAGTCATCTTTGGGACATGATTTATTAATGTCACGGAAGCTTGTGCAGATTATTATACCAACCGACTTCTTCTGAATTGGACTATGTTAGATATCCAATCTAAATAGTCAATGGGTTTAATAAAATCAACAACTAATAACTTTTCAAGTTCCTCTTTGACAAGTAGTGCAACCTTGGGGTGCATCTTTCTCAATTTTTACTTGATAGGTTTGGCATCTGGGTGCACAACAAGGTTGTGCACGACTAAGTCTGGGTCCAAACCAGGCATATCTGTGTATGACCATGCAAATATATTTGCATATTCTTGCAATAGTTCCATAAAACCTTTTGTTCTTGTGTTGAGAGTGAAGCTCCCAGCTTTATCATTCTAGGATCTTCTTCTGAGCCAATATTGACACTGATCGTTTCTTCTACAAGAATTTTGGAAGCATCCTCCATCCATGTAGGATCAAGGGGAAGAGTAAGATCAACCTCAATAGGAGGTGTGAGATCATATTTATAAGGATATTCTACTTCTTCTATGATTTCTTCATTTTTCTTATCTACTAGGGCCTCAAAAAGTTTTTCACTATGAGACTTGCACTTGTTCTTCCCACAAGGATTCTCTAACGTATTCTTATTCTTGCTTACAACCTTCTTACTCAAATGTCCACACATCTCTTCTTCTTCTCCGAAGTATGCACAAGCATCTAGTTTGATGGAAAATCCTTTCTTGTGATCCCCTATTGAATAGAATCCTTGATTCCCATGAATTCTGTGAATGCCTTGTCATTTTCAAAGAAATCAAGTGACACATGAAATTGTTGATCCCAATCTACAAGTTCTAGATATATAAGGGTTACTTGATAATTGGTTTGGGAATTTGATCCGATAAGGTAAAAACAATGAATCAGGGAATAGGTTCATGGAGGCAAGATCCTTGTAGAGGCTACATTGGGAATCCACGTCGCTATCTAAATGAGATGAGCTGTCCTCACGTTCGAAGAGAGGTGGCATTGATCTCAAAGGGTGGATCATCATGAGGTCTAATTCCAAGGCCATGTTTGTTAGATTTGAAATGAGGGATAAGAACGGGTTCTAACCATCCTTGTGCATTGATACCACATCCAAACCCATTGTAACCCATGACATACATCATGCGGTGGCCTTTGATATACTTGTGGGGCTTGATGGCATGATGCCATGGTACCCTCAGGTACTCTCTGGTGGGATCTTCTAACATCTTTTCCTCAAATAAGAGACCACTAGGGATGAATCTCTTAAAGGGTTCAAGGAATCTATCTCCAGTGATTTTGAATTGAAAGTAAGGTTTTCCCATGTCCTGGTGATACTAAAAGATCTGATATCAGTAAGGCTTGTTGAAGAGTAAACTACTCACTCGGGCCATACTTTTCTGACGTTTCCTCCCATGATGAGAAAGGGTTGACCAATGAAGGAAAGTTATGATTATAAGGAGTGAGTGTATTTGGATCCACATGTTCCCTTATGGCCTCTATTTGTAAGGGAACAACAATATCTATAGAAGGACATTCATAGGCCACACGAGAAAAATTGTGCAATGCCCTACAATGTGTGAATGGTTTTGGATCACCTTGAATGGTGATTATCTATCCTCCATAGCACATCTTGATACACTAATGGAAGGTGGAGGGAATAGCTTGCATGGTGTGAATCCATGGGCGTCCCAAGAGCATGTTATAGGGAAGATCTAGGTCAAGGACATGGAAATTCATATCGTGACATGTCAGCCCCACTTCCATAGGAACTACTATAGTACCTGCTGAATCACGCTCCTCATTATCATACATTGTGATTGTAATAGTTTTATCCCCTATATCTATTTCTAAATGACCCAACTGCTTAACCAACTTCAAAGTGCAAATATTTAAACCAGATCCACTATCCACAAGTACTCTCTTGATCTTATGACGAGTAACAACTACTTCTAGGTATAAGGGTAAGTTGTGCTTTGGGTCATTACGTGGGATTGTAGTGTGATCAAAAGTGATATGATCATTGGAATCAAGGTGTGCAATCATCACTTGAAGGTGTGCAAGATCTACATCTGTGGAGACTCCTGAACTCTGCAATGTTTTATATAATATGTTTTTATGAGCAGTAGATATTTTGAGGAGATCTAAAATCGATATCCTAGTGGGTGTCTTCTCTAACTATTCTATTAAATTATAATGACCTTCCTAAGGAATAGGTAGGGGATCTGGTATGATCAAATGAACATGTCATGTACCTACCGCACAACTCTTTTCTAAAATCCTAATAGTATTAACCTATTCATTAGATGAACGGATACAACCTATAAGGGAATCAAAGGGACTATCATTTGCTAGATAAACATAGGAAACAATCATATAATCATTGGAAGTATGTCCACAATTTGGATTCTTGTGTTTCTTATCTGCATGGTTAGGAAAGGGCTCTTTGAATATACCCATTTTCTTGTTGGGACCTTGTCCTAAGTTAGGGGTGAATCTACGATGATTTTTCCCTCTTCGATGAGGTCTTGTATATAATGTCGTAGTCTCAAGAACCTATCAGTTTTGTGTCCTTTGACATGATGGAAATCACAATACTCGTGTTCTTTGAACCAACCTAGTTTTGGAGCATCTTCTAGATATGGTACTATCGTGGTTGGGTACTACACCATGTTCACCGCATCTAACTGTTTAAGTATGGAAGATAGTGATTTAGTTAGTGGTGTAAACATACATTTTGTAGGTGCCTTTGGGTGAGGTCCTTGTGAAATATTTATAAGCAGACCAATCTATACAATTTGGAATCTTTTGGAGTCTGTAATGTTGTCGCCAATGACATGTTTGTTTTTGTTGAAGAATTTTTGTTTATCTGAGGGTTTTGTTTCATGTTTTTCCTTTATGACTGGTTTAAGTGTACCCTTTGCAATGAGATCCTTTTCAATTTGACTACCTTTCTCTATAACTTCTTCAAAGTTAGAGTTGCAATGCATTTGTAAATGAAAGGCTATTTCCAGGTTTAAGTTAGGGACGAATATGCTCACTAGCTGTTTTTCTAACAGGGCACAAGGGAAATGACTTGCCAATCCATGCCATCACTGTAAGAAGCCCGTAAAGGTCTCATTAGGTTTCTGTTTTGCATTGCAAAGGTCGTTCATGGTGATATCATTCTCCATATTGAAGGAGTAATGTCGCACAAAAGTTTTGGCTAGTGCGGGCCATGTCGTAATGGATCCCTTGGGTATACTAAAAACCATTCTAAAGCCAGTGCTCCTAGGTTGTGAGGAAATAATCGTATTAGGAAATTATTGCTATATACAACCTCTTAACAACCATGTAGAATTATTTGATGTGATCATGAGGATCACCTTTGCTTTTATACTTGTCAAATTTAGGGATGGTGAAATGTTTTGGAAATGACTATTGCAACATATCCTTATCAAAGGGATAAGGACATAGCTCTTCATATAGGTATTTCCTAGTCGTCCTACATTGCTTTCTTTCTTGTAGCATAGTAAGTGTATTTTTCATCAATTGTAACTCTTGTTAAATGAGTTTTTCCTTTGTAGGTGATACCGGTCTATTTACCTTAGCAACTTTGAAAGTTACGTCATCATATGGATCAAAGTGAAACTCACTAGATTTCATCTTGAGTTTATCTTTATGCACATTCTTACTCGAAGAGCCTAAGTTTTCTAACTTTTGACTGAGTTTCAATATCTATTTTTGGAGGATCTCTTCTTCAACTAAGGGATCATATTCTTCGTCAAACCTAGGAGGTGGTGAGCCTTTGTGCTCATGTTCAAATTTTACTTTGTGTGAAGCCTTAGAATAAGGTCTTCACGAATCGCCTATTGGTTTTGATGGGTCTTCTTCAACATTTTTGTTATGTTGTCTGAAGTGGAAGCATACCCTACGTCAAAGGGGTTATCCATGTCTAAGAGGGATGGTCACTCTTCCATTTTATGGTTAATGGTCTTAGTCTCCACTTCGTGTTCTTGTGGAAGCTTGGATCCTAACTCAAGAACTCTTGCGAGTACTTGATATTTGTTATAATAAAGGATCTTGTCAAAGCGAACTAGGTCTAACTTATGTTGTTCCTCGGAAGAATCAAACTTCTCTCCTCTATGATCAACCAAAGGTTCTATGTCTTTGACTTGTGAAAAGAGAGGTGCTAAGTTATTACCACTAAATGGGAATGATGCAAAATGATTTTCTTCTAAGTCATGCTCATTTGGTTTAGATGTCATTTTTGTGATTCTTGGCATTACTAGTCAAAGTTGTACTAGGTTTTGTCTAAATGTATTCAAAGTTATATGAAACCTAGGTGTATGTCGTGTAAGTCATCTGAAGTCTAAATATCCTAGTGTGTCCTAAATGTAATGTTATGCAACCTTGTTATTGTTCTAGGAACAATCACATGAACACCCTAACAAACCAAACAATCACTCAAACTCTTTTTTAGAAAGACTATACCCTAAGCTATGATCTCAATGATGGGCGCAAGATAGATAGTGAAAATACCCTATCAACATATAGGTCGAGTTAGAATTCCAACAAGACCTAAGTACCAAAGTGATATTGACACAATCTCTCCACAAGATATACTATGACAAGTTCAAATGCTGACAAAACCTAAGTTTTTGATAATGGAAGTTGCGAATGTGGATATCATAACAACACTATTTTGATACATTTAACCAAGAAAGAAAGGTGTTAGTATCAAGATGATGTCATCATGATATAAACAAAGCAGTATCAACACTCTCAAAAGAATTAGATGATGTTGGAATCAAAACTAAGTACAAGTATAGCCAGAAGTTATTATCTCATGCAAGCAGCATAACGATACAATAAAGAAACTTATGCCAAGTTCTCAAAAAATTAAAACAAGATGTAAGTATCATAATTGTATAGCTAAAATGTGAGAAAAAATAACAACTCAAGGGAAACAATGATGAAATGAAATCCTAGCTATGAAGATGATCTTGAAATCAAGATCAAAGGACTATCAAAGACATGAAAACATACTTACACACTTTAGACATTTAACAACCCAGCCGTAAACATGGATGGGCATAAACGAACAAAAAAGTGGCAAATACTATCTATGATAACACTCATGAGGTATGCCTCCTTATTGTCCCAAATGGGCAACAAGAATGCAAGGGTATAGACCAAATGAGGTGGAAATAAACTAAGTGTCACTTGGGTAGAGTTTCACCTCGTCCTAAGGCAAGAAAGAAACTAAGCTAAGTGATACATCGTAAATCTCGTGATGAATGACACTTAGATATAACTTAAGTGGAATCTTTTCCTTGTTTGAAAAACAAGGTTTAGACTCCAAGTAAGTCATCACTTTGTGATGGTTCGACAAGATGTGATAATGGACTAGTAAAGTGGGCTCCAAGACAAAATGGATTTCCTAAGTAGATCACTCAACTAGGTGTCAACAATTTTTCTAAATGTGAGCTCGATTTACCAAGGTTTCCCAAGGATTATCTCATATTTACTTTACCCCCTTCAAATATGATGAGCAATAAATGCATTCATATGTATTCTCACTGGGGTCGTAATACAGACAACTTTGACTCTAACTCACAATGTAAAAACTAGTCAAGTGGGTAAGTGGAGCACTTCCTATTTCATCCACGAGGTTACTCAATGGTGGATTAATTTAGGGTTCCTAGAACCACCCCCATTGTTATAGCTTAAGGTGTTATGCCAAAGGGGTTATGTTCTAGTTGAGTAGATAGGGATGTACCCTTTTCCAAAACCTACAATATAGTGTGATGTATGTGGTGTGTTTTTTTATCTTGCTTAGCTTAATGTGGTTTTAAGTAGCACACCATTTGGCAACCTACAATCAAACATGAATTAGTAGGTTTGTGTTTCAAACTCCTTTCTTTGACAAATGAGTTTTGGTTCTACATGCAAGGAGTTAGTAATTTTCCAAAAGATAAAAAAGAGAGTTCACGTGTTGTTTTTTATTCCCAAGATCACCAAAAGAGGTGCAAGGGAAGAGCATACACAACGTGACAAACTCAACTATAAAATAATGGAAAATACTTGAATTTTTTTACAAAAAGGAATTCGTTTTAACCAACTTTGAAATTTAATCCATTATGAAGCATAAAGAAAGTGTTTTGAAATCAATAAGAAGGTTTTGGAAGTGTTTTTAGTTCCCAAGATCACCTAGAAGGTGTGAGGGAAGAGCATACACACTTCAAAAACCTCTATCAACTAAAAAAATGAAACACTTAACTAAGATAGTCAAAACAAAATCAAAAGGAACCTTGTAATCACCTATTAGAACCTGCAAACAACCAACAAAACCAGAAATTTTGATCTTACAGCTCGGGAATTTTTTTCAATTTTTAACACAAACACTTGCACACCCAGACCGATGCCTGTGCATCCCAACTAGTGGATACACACCCCAACCGAAGAGTAAGCATGGAAAAAAAATGATAGTGAGGTCCAACACCTATGTGGGTAGAACAACAAATACACTAGGGTTTCGATAGATACACTTCCTTTCCGACGGATACGCCTGTAAGCTAAAAAAAAAAGAATTAGCACAATATGTAAAAATACACCTACATGTCCCGAGACACGAGATACACGTGCCACTCAATAGATATGCCAATAGTGCAACATGTATGTGGCCCTTTGTAAATGGACTGACAATGTAAAATATAACCAGATGGGTACACAACCAACTCGATGGGTGCGCGCCCGTTTCGATAGAAATGCTCTGATCTAGTACACCTACATGTACCCCTGTAAAAACTTGAAAAATCATGGAAATGAATTTTTTTAAGAAGCAAACATATTAGTTGATCATGGAAACCTATTTCTAGCTAGACTCATTAAATGCTTAGGAAAAAGGGAGATTTAGCTTGTTTAAAACATGAAATCTATTAAAAGACAAGCCTTTTAACCCTAGAAAGCTTTAAAATGATTAAAAATGGACATGTAAAGCCTAGAAAATATTTAAAAAGGACTATGGAGTAAGTCCCATCGGGTGTGCCAAATGTGTGCAATGAAAAGTTTGTAAAAGCTTATAAAATGGGGTAAGAACACAAAAGAGGCCCCAAAAGCTTTAAACAAACAACTCAATGACCATCAGATTAGAGATAAGCAAGAACTACCTATTTTCATGCATATATAAAGCTTGAAACAAATAATCAACCTCTAAACATGACTATATTAGTTCTCTACTCCATGAAAGCTATCAATAAATGAACCTATTAAAGCTCTAGCAATCAATTTTGTGATTGTTGATGTTTCAAAAGCTTAAGAATGGAAGCTCACCATTAATGGCTTCTCCCATTTACCTAAAGATTTGAAATGGATTAGCAAATAACTCAAATAAACTATGAAATAACTCTAAGAAACCTAAAATGGCTTAAATCAGAAATAAGAGAGAGAGAGAGAGAGAGAGAGAGAGAGGAGAGAGAGAGAGAGAGAGAGAGAGAGAGAGAGAGAGAGTTCTTAGGAAAAGGTAGGAGGGGTATGCCTCTATTTATAGTTTTTGGATTTTGAGAAAATGATGTTTTGGATGCATGTGGGACTAAAAAGGGTTCAAAATTTGATTTTTAGAAAAACATATTTGGAGATGTGAACAAAATTTTAGGAAGCTAAGAGGCTATTTAGAAAGGTAAGATATTTGTTTAGAAATTCAAATCCCTCCTAGAAAGTCAATAAGAGGGTTAATTAACCTAAACAAGGTTAATTAAAGGGAAACAAGCTTATAGAAGCTAGTTAGAGAGGGATTAGTAGGGTTTAGGGGTGTAGGAGAGGTTAGAAAGGGTAATTTACTAGCACAATGTAGTAAATTAACATGAGACTAGGATAGTTAGTATGATCTTAGTAATAAGATCATGTAGACCAAATTATAGGTGTCTATATCACTAACACAACTTTTCACTCCAGTCCATGCATGCCTACACCGGGACATTCTCATCAAATAAAGGTTGATTGCCACGTATCTCCTCATTCACTTGTGCCTCGCATAGGTACGAAACATCTTCATGCGTGCTTCTACATGAGGAATTCTCCTCATCACCATTTTTAACCGATATGTATTTTCACCTTTTCTTTCTTTCTTCCTTGGCCTTCTTAACCGGTGTTATGCGTGGTGACCTCCTTAGTGGCTATGAGGGGCTAGCACCAATATTTGTACCTGTACACCTTCTATGTAATTATCTCCTCTCATGATTAAGTGCAAAGGTCTTTGTCTTTTTTCTCTTCTCCACACTCAAGGACATTATGCAAGCCTTTATGTCCCTATTCTTACTACTTGGGGGTGTTTGGTCCATTGACATTGTTGTGCCCACAATATTTTTTCCCTTTGGAGAGGACTTGTCTCCTATAATAACATTTCCATCCTTAAACCATAGCCTTAGGTATACATACATGCACACATGCTCAAACTTTCCTAAACCATAGTCTCTAGAGTTATGTTAATGTTGTCTGACTCCATTGTCTCCACATATGCCTCCTTATTGGGCCATACATATGTCTTGCACAAAATATGAATGTATCCATCTACTTTGTTATGATCAAATTGTAATTTCCACACATTGTGTAACCTGTTCACTGAATCTTTAAAATACCAAGTAGTAAATATAAAAGGTAACTTACACCATGGGATCTTCTCGCCTGTCTTCATGAAGAATCTTCCTAGACATAAGTGTTGGTATGCCAAAAATTTGCTTGTCCATCGAACACGCTAGGAATTTCATGTGGTATGTGCCACTCTCCCTCAAATGCCCAATGCATCCTCCTAAACCACTTCTCCTGGTGCTCCTTATAAGTGTTTGAAATTGAACCATGGTAGGTATACTTGGAAAAATTCAGAGCAGTGTGATTTATTTTCCATGGGGTATTCCCATAATTTTTCTTCAGCCCATCGGGTACACCGATTTCACTAAATACAATTAAGAGTATAATGACACCCCAGTTATCTTGTCACTTTTATCATCCCAGGTGCATGCTTCTACCACTAATCTCTCCGTAATGTAAGCTATAATATTATAATAATAATAATTATTCACCATCTTATGTGCTATATGTAATCAATGCTTGTTAACTTATGTCCATGTCTTTGAGGTGCCTAATTGATGGATGGATCCAAAGACCGGAGATTCTACACCAAAGAGAGATGTTGAGTTCTTTGAGAAGAAGGAAGCAAAGTATCCTCCTTCGACTCACCTGATGTAGATTCTTCACCAGTTATTAAAACTGAAGCTGATATTCCCATTGAGATGATGAAAGTGATGATGGGGATGATGGTGATGATCTGATAGAACCACGACCCATAGGAATAGTTTAGCGTATGCCCAAGTGGTATACTAGCATGTTACAAGATGCAAGAATGGATGCTCTACCGGATACATCCACCCCTGGACCACGGACTTACAATAAAGAAAGAGAAGAAGTGAACTTTGCTTTGATGAGTAGAGTTATTGAGTCTGATGAACCCTCTATAGTCCAGGAAGCCCTAAAGTCAAAATCTTGGAAAGATGCCATGGACTCGAATATCAATCAAGTAATTAAAAAAAAACTTGGTAGCTTGATGATCTTCCACCGGGAAGAAACCCATTGGATGTAGATGGCTATTCAAAACAAAGTATAAAGTAGATGGGATAATAGACAAGTAGAAAACAATACTTGTAGCAAAGGGGTATACACAAAAAGAAGGAATTTACTACAAGGAGACATTTTATCCCACAACTAAGATCAAAATGATCAGGATGATCTTTTCTCTAGCTGCACAGTTTGGTTGGAAAGTCCATCAGATGGACATAAAATGTGCCTTCCTGAATGAAGATTTACAAGAAGAAGTCTACATGACTCAACTTGAGGGATATGTTGTACCTGGTCAAGAAGTAAAGGTATGCAGACTCAAGAAATCTTTGTATGGCCTTAAACAAGCACCTCGAGCTTGGTACATCAAAATTGATGAGCATCTCATACAACATAGATTTGTAAGAAATCCATATGATCCCAATCTCTACCTCAAAAATAAGGGGGAGATTGTGATTGTTATTGTCTATGTCGATGATCTAGTCATCACTGGTAGTTCAGTGAGGATGATCGATGCAATGAAGAAAGATCTTAATCGATCATTCGACATGAAAGATCTCGGGCTAATGCACTATTGTCTTGGATTGTAAGCATAACGAAAGAGAATCACATTTTTGTTTCTCAGATGAAATATAACAAGAAAACACTCAAGAATTTCAGGATGATGGATTACACACCAATTGCTACACCTATGGAGAATAGATTGCAGTTATCATTTAGATCCATCTCCTATGGTAAATTCCACTCTCTATCGGCAGCTGATTGGGAGTCTCATTTACCTGACCTACACTAGACTAGATATCAGCTTTGCAGTGATCTATTTATCCTAGTTCATGTAGGAACCCAAACTTTTTCATTGGAAAGCAGCAAGGTGCATCTTGAGATATCTCAAAGGATCAATGGATCTTGGTATAGAATACAAAAAGAATGACAACTTCTTCTTGTCGGGATGTTTAGATTTAGATCATGCAGGTGACATTGATGATAGAAAATCTACTTCAGGGTTTCTGTTCTTTATGGGATCTAGACCAATATCATGGGTAAGTAAGAAACAACACTTTTTTCTCGTTCTTCAATAGAAGTTAAGTATCGTTTCACAAGAGAAGCTTTTTGTGAAGCGATATGGCTATGTCGCATACTCGAAGGACTTGGAATGCCACAGGAAAAATTGGCCACCATGTATGTTGACGATGAAGGTGTTCTCAAACTTGTTCACAATCTAGTTTTTCATGAAATAAAAAAACACATTGAGGTACATGTACATTTCATACGCGAGCATGTCTTGAAGCACAATATATAGCTTCAGTTTTGTCCAACAATTGAACAATGAGCAGATATCTTCACAAAGTCACTTACATGTGACAAGTTCAAGATGTTCAGAGAGTTCCTCTCCTCATCCCTTGAGGCAATGAAAAATTAAGGGGGGGAATTTTAGGGTAAATATATTATTGCCTTAATTAATTATGCATTTTAGTTAGTTTATTTACTAAATGTTATATGGTTATATTTAATCATAACCATCTTATTGTCTTTATTCAAAACACTACGGAGTTGTTACATTGTTTTAACAATATTATTATTTGTATTAGTTCACGGTTGTACTGTAACATCCTTTATTGTTTGTATCTGACTATGCAATACACACACACACACACACACACACACACACACACACACACATATATGTTGCACTGCACTGTAATGGATTAATTTCAAATTAATAAAATTGTATAGGCTTTCGTCCTGTTTGTGAAATTACATACATTCTAAACCAACTAAGTGCTTCTTTTCATATTTTTATGCCTCAAATTGTATATGCTTGGTTGTATGGTTGATTGCGATGATCTAAGGGTAATATTTTTATATTATTGCAAATAACACCTAATTAAATAGACCTAAAATTTAATCAAAGGTTAAATGTTTTAGTGGATCCGCTTTTGATCGAACCCTTCACCTAATCTAGAATCTTCTTAGTTCCTTGTGTATTAGTCTTGTTGATCTAAAAACCCTATGGATATCTTAGGGAATGTGTGCATTATTTTTGGAGTATCCCTTCTTTTTTTGTGGCCATGGCTTGCTATAGATATTTTCTAAACTACAAGGTTTCTCATCCCTCTAACCATGTCCATACTACTTTTGGTTTTACAAACTTTAATGATGCTTCTAAGATCATTCTTCTTTGTCGTAATCTAGATGATGGTTATTTTGTGTGGTGTGCAAGTGGAAATTGTAATTATAATTTTGGCACACTTTTAGAGTTTGTACCTTATGATGTTGTCCTTAGTTATGCTACATCCGGTTATATTACATGCTTTGTGATGTTATTACTAGCAACTCTTCTATAGTAATCCTAATGATGATGACTTTGTATTCAAATATGATCAAGAGACTCATCCTCTCATGTTTGAATATCTTCCACCTTGTTTTTTTACTCCAACTCAAGATCTTATTCTTGTATTATCTTACAAGAAACATTCCCAATAATCAATTTCATTAGTAATGTTACTCCTACTTTTTCCATTGCACCAACCAAAGATATATAAAAATCTTTGTGAGATGACATGTACTACTACCCCTAGTCTTGAAGGTAATATAGATTATTGGGAAAGTGATGGTGACCAATCATCATCCCCCACACCTGGTGATGTCATGCTTGAGGCCATAAATCCTGTAGGTTCTAGTGATGATGAGAACGTTTTTAGCTATCCCTTCCATTCTTACATTGATTGATGGTATTCCTTGTATTTATGATAGTGATTCAAAATACACCCATATTGAATGCTTTAATGGTGATATGTATTATTATTCTCCTATTGTACATGACCTTAATTTTGTTTCTACTCTTCCATTTGAATACAAAATTAATATTAATAATCGTACTATTCTTATGCCTCTAGAACATACTTCTACTAATGTTTCTATTGCTTCTCTTGAATGTAAAAATAAGGTAATTTCTGATGCTAATTATATTCCTAATGTTATTCTTGCACACATTAATCTTACAATTGACTATATCCCAATTACACACAATACTATTGATTCAACTTGTGTTTCTACTTCTTCTATTAAAATTAATAGTCATGTTTCTACATCTAATTAATTTATAACTACTATCCCTATTTTTCTACTTCTCTTAGCATAAATGAACATGTTGATGCAAATTGTTTAGCTTTAGATTCTTATCCTAGTGTGGATAATGTGCTTATGGATAATATCCCTTTAGATCCCCAACATGAGGCCAAACCTATAGAACCCCAAGTGTTACCCAAGGTAGTTGCACATGAGACATCACCTCACATTAATTTCAAAAGAAATAGTGTCCCTATGGCTACCATTAATGGTAAGGTACAACCTTTGAATGAGCCTCTAAAGACTTATGTCATACCTCCTCAAGAGATTATTTCCCTTATGCATGCAATAGGTGATTTACAATGTAAGGTTCAAACTTTAACCCTTGAGAGAAAATATTATTATGTTAGCATTGATTCTAATACCATCTATGGAAATCCCATTATGTGCAAGATCTCTTGACTCCATTCCTAGGAATTTTTCATGCCTACATTTCCATTGTTTGATGGCACATCAGATCCTTATTTGCACCTTAAGCATTATAGGGCCCTTATGGCCTCATATAACAATGATTGGTTACTTCTTAAAGCTTTCCATCGCAGCCTCATAGGAGATGCTCTATATTGGTTTACACATATACCTAGCGGGTATTTAAGTAATTTCTTAGAAATTAAAAATGCTTTCCTAGTTCAATTTAGCTTCAATAAAGGCCCTAAACCTACATATGAGTGTTTACCCTCTCTTCACCAAGGTAAAAATGAACCTATATCTTACGATTCAAAGCCAATATGCACTTATTATACTAGCACATTAATTTATAGATGTAATATATATTTTTAGATACCTTGTTCATCCCCTCAAGGAACACTTATTATACGATACATGTAATTATTTCACTAAAATATGCCTTTGAGTTATGGACCTTGAGCTAGATTTTCTCTTCCCAAATAATCACAAACATATGGATGTAAATATTATAATTACTTCTATTTCAAATGATTACGATCCACCATTATCACTTTGTCATTTACTAATAATCAAGTTAAGGTTTTACATCATGGTAACATTTCTTATCAATCTCCTCTTAAACCTAAAGTTGTTATACAAGATCCTCCTCACTCTCAAAGATAGACTAGTTTACTTTGACAAGCTTGTTGATCAACTACATGCTATTCTAATTTCCCTCATGGATAAAAGATTGATTCATTTACCACCTAATAATCATCACCCTCCTCACTAGCTTACATGAGTTTGAGGTCTTCCTTTTTGTAACTTTCAAAACATTAATTGACACTATGATAATGACCAATATGTAGTAGATCGAAGCTAAATTTATTAGAAGACAAAGGCGTATTCTCCTTTAAGACATGATATTATGATAAATCTACTTCACCTCCTTCGTGTTTTCATATTGCAACAAGTGTAACTCTCAATACTCATGCTTTCAATGAAATAAATGATGTTTCTCATATTGAAACAACTCCTCGAAATGATCCTCTAGAACCCACATAAATATGGCTTACCACAAAGCAGAGGCATGTAACAAAAGTTAAAAATGACTTCCACCTCTTCTTTTGTACCATCCACAACACATATGGTTAATCTAATTGTCACATATAGTCCGTACTAGTGTTCTCTTGGTAGCTAAGAATTCCCTATCATTTCTCATTCATCATGTCTTTACCACACCATGATCTAACTGATATCTACTTTTTCCCATGCCTATCACTCTTACCATTTTGTGTCCCACATGACACATATGAGGATATCCCTCCCTTTTTCATGAGAATATGTTTCCTTGCTTTATATGACCATTGAAACATACATGGAAGCTACACACATCATCCTTATAATTTTTAACTACGTATTATTCACCACATCATCACTTTGCTTACTTCATAAATTTTTGAGTCAATCCATACTCTAGATTAATTCAATCTAATCATACACATTAAACATACAACAAGTAGTATATATCATCTAAATGTCAATCATACATACATCCTAATCCAATGCAATCATATAGTCATAATCACATATAAAATCATCAATGCATACTTATGACACCTTTGTACTCATCACAACAACTATAAATCATGAAATCCATGTTCATATATATATATATAAAGTTTTACAAAAATTCCATACATAACATACCAAGGGTACACCCTTCATGCAATCACTCATCCTCCTCACTACTCTCAATAGGAACTAGTCCTCATGAGCTCAAGGTTCCTCTTATGTCCGTACGCTCTCTCAATCACAACCCACCCAAAATACATGTGCATGTATCATGTGATACAACATATATGAGGGAAATACCTAAAACCTCTCACTTGTAATAGGTGGCTACAGGTATCTTCTATACATCCTCTAATGCCACTATTATCTCCCCTGTCAGAGAAAAAGTGTGAAAGTATCAACATTCCACTACTCACACAAAGTTGTAATCAAATGCATATTTTTGGGAAATTCCCCAATTAAATCACATGCCATAATTCGAACCTATCAAGTACATCCCATCATGTATCATCTAGACCCAAAGAAAATAGGGTTATCAAGTGTTGACCACCATGTAATTCCTGTGCATGGATATCCCTCTACAAGTAAAAAAATGTGCAAAAACATAGTGTTAGGACATCAAAATTACTACAAAATATCATCATACATCAGTATAGAATACACCCATCATATCTAAAATCACCTATAATAGCACACCCTCACATTTGGATTCATTTTTCGACACCTCAGTCAAAACCATATGGTTCAGGATCGGTACCATACGAGTTTCGTATGGTATTGAACCAAGTGCAAAACCAAATCATTTAGTCTCGTCTCATAAATATAAATAAAATTCCACAACATTTGAAACTTGAAAAAAATTAGGGAAATGTAACCTAGTTTTCTCAAAATTTCAACAATAAATGCACTTATTAGTGCATCTATCATCTTCAACATGATCGTATCTCCCATGAACTCAAATCATATCTGCATGGCCTCTCTAGTTCTCATCATCATCAAAAACTCATAAGCATGTATCACACTCAATCAAAACCACACAATGAAAAGTAATTTTTACTTTTTCAACTTACTATTTATAGTACCTTTTACTTAGTAGTATTTTCACACCTTACTTTACTATCTACTAAATTTAACTAGTTAGGGCTTTGCAACTATGTAGGCCATATCTCGAGCTCTGTATACCCATTTTGCACACCGTCTATGGTATTGTGACCATGCTTCTCATCATTTCCACATGAATACATCATTACCCTACCTTACACTTATTCTTTATCTCTACACATGTATTTATCTTATCATCTATGTTATTAACACTATTTTCACACTTACAATGTATTACCTATCATTGGCTCTTTCACAAGAGGTCACAAATTATCACTACATACTCTACAATTCCTATCTGCTACAATCGTAATATATCTCAATATTGCTCATTTTATTCACTTTCACCTCAAGAATCATGCTTTACACTCTCCCTTTCATCGAAAGGGGGAAAATACATGGGGATAACTATGCAAGGTTGACCCCATATTTCATTTATCTGAAAATTTCTAAGTACAATGGGTTAGCTATGCAAGGCTATCTTGTCCTGTACAAAATTCATGAAAATTTAACAATTTGGTTATGAAATGCCAATTTTCCTTGCCCAATGCAATGTAATCTCAACACCCAAGTGGTCACTTGTGATTACCTAAACACACTAAACACCAAATGCCATTGTATTTATTATGAATATAGGGGGAAATATGTAAATATTCAAATACAATATAAACACCCATATCACAATATGCACCTATATAATGCATGGTGGGGAAATGAGACGTCATTCCCTTTCACCTTATAGGGTTTTTTCAGCAAATTTTGAGACCTAGATCCATCTACAATGGTGTGGTCCCATTATTGGGAAGTGTTATTGGGGGCAAGCTAAGTAGCCTTGTAACACTCTTCCCTTTGCATCAATAACACCCTTATCCCACATTATTACAAAATCAATAATTTTTTGGGGATTTGATCACCCCCAAATCTACAAAACTACTAATTTCTAATCTCCATGTTTATAAACACTTCTCTTTACAACTATGAAATCCCCTTTTGAAACCTACAACACACTTCTCCCTTATCTCCATGTGGGTCAACCGTGAGTCATGTTGTTCACCATTATTGCTTATTTTCTCATAACAAACTTGTATGTTTCTTGCTTCAACACTCTCATAGGTATGACTCTCTTTTCCTTTACACTAGTAAATTTCATTCACTGGCATAAAGGGGGGGGAAATGTAGACACAAAAATCTGTAAACTATCATTATTACATCATGATTTTAAATTTTTTTATGTACATAAGTTTTGAACAATGAAATAAGATCTTAATGGCATCAATCCTTTGTAAATTTTTCTTGGTAACCTGATTGAACTCTAATTCTTACTATTTTTCCTCTTTGAATAGATTTGAGTATTCTTACATAGATATTTAGAACCATGATTTTATTATTTTCTTTTAGCTAATCCTAGTCTGAATTTACAAAAAGGTTAGGACTATACATATGGTCCTAACCATTGTGTATGGTCTTGGCCCCTTTGGTTTTTGACTTGTTTTCTCTTCATGGCTCTATTCATCACTATTTTATCTTTCAGGTTATATCTTTTGGGTTGTCCTTTCCTACCACTAAGGTCCTAATTTCAAAGTAATAACTTGTATATATACAAGTATAACCTAAGCATTTATCATCTAGAAATCACCTATTTATCTACCACTTATTGAAATGAGAAAGCAAGGACTACATTTGCATACTGCATACACAACATATGAGGGCATAATTCTAAATTTTTCATCTGCACACAAGGGTTTCTATTGGGATGAAGTAACATAGCCCATTATTGGTGTTGAGGCACAAGGGCCAACCTAGGTTAAGGGATAGTTATATGCACCTTTACACAAAACACTAGGAGAAATACATTGAGTCTGAAATGTAGTGCGGCACTGGTGATTCACAAGGGGTTACCGATAAAATTAGTTTGAATTAATAATTTTCATCTTTATTTTTAGAGCTAATGATTGCTTGAGTGTATTGTAAGATAACTAGGGTTTGTTTTGCAAGTTTTAGGTGCAACATCTAGGGTTTCATGTAAATTTGAAGATATCAAAGAGTGACAAATAATGACATAGAGAAACACTAAAAGTTATAAACCCCATCTATTTTAAAGGTAAAAAATCATGTGGTTTGGTCAAGGCTGTACCATCCAGTCTTGACCTTTTTGTATGGTCTTGATCTAGTGGTTCTATAGCTCTAACAAGTGACTATCCTAGATTTCAGACTTTTCCCTTTCTTGGATCAGTCATTGCCACATCTTGAATAAGTTATGAACCAACTAATTTCCTCTTTCCATCTTGTTTGTGATTTAAATTATATATGCTTCATTATATGGTTGATTGCTACGATCTAAGGTGTAAATATGAGTGCTTTCAGTAGTGTAATATTTTTTATATAATTGTAAGTAAAACCTAATCAAATTGACATTAAATTTAATTTAAGGTTAAACATGATAACCCCATGGACCACGACACTATAGATGGGTCCAGTCCAATTTTATAAATCAACTACATAGTAAAAAAGGATTTGATATGCCATGCCCCCACTATCTATTTTATATATAATACTTGAGTGGTGTAAAATCTAAAATAAAGTAGAGAAGAAGAAGGCCCATGTCCCCAAAACCTTGATTATGTAATTATATATGAGTAGTGTACATAAGAAAGAATGAAGAACTCATGCCCCCGTATAATGATTTATACCATGTAATGTGTCCGAACTTGCATCAAATTTTTTATATAGATGAAAGAATTTGAAGATGTTGGAATTTTTAGAATATTCCTCTTGTTTGAGAACATCCAATAGGGTCAAGATCATACTATGATCTTGAATGAAGTGTATGATTTTGACAAGTATTAATTTATACCACTTTTTAGTATTCCTACCCACTTTGTTGAGGAATTTACCCTATAAAAAATCTGTCATATGTCTCGTAGTATGATTTTATTAGTTATAAATTTAGAATATATATGATGAATTCCCCCTCTTTTGAGGTGTGTGTGATAAATAATTTGAGTGCATGACTCAAAAGAAAAGATGGGTCTCCAGGTTGTATAAGTTAAATAATTTACATGGGATCACATAAAATGATAGAATGGTGGCCATTATTGGAAACCTATATCCTATAAAGCGAGTTGCACATGGTAGAGACCATGGTGCACAAAGAAAACAATATGTAAATATGTAAAAAACAATATTAGAAATAATAACAATAGTACACATGTATAGAAGTAGACAAATCAATGTAAAAACAGTCAATCAAGCTAACATTAGCAATAACATAGAAAATAGTCACATGAATGCATACAACCGCAAGCATGGGACACCCATAGTGTCGAGAAAAACCAAAATATAAGGAAATTTAGACCACATATAGAGAAGAAAGTGCATATATACAAGAGAGACATAAATCCAAAAACATGGGAGACCCATAGTGTCACAAGACAAACAAGGTGCTCAGGCCGTATACATTCAAAAATAAAGTAGTGAAGGAAGCAAGAAGTCAAACAATCAAATTGTATAAAAATAAAGTAATGATAGTAAAACATAAATACAAGTGTACCAAATAGTGATAGTAAAACATAAATAGCAAGATAAGTTAGCACTAAAAAACACATGTGTTAGTCTTGTTAACCCAAAATTTAACATATATATAATAGATGTAATCAAACATAATGAGGAAATGTAACGTAATTGTAATGAAATAAATGAACTTGTATAGTGTAGTAGATTCCCCCAAAGAGTAGTGTCGGTGAGAAGGGACTAAGTTGGCATCTATCATCATGTATCAACTTATGTGTGTCATAAATCACGATTAATATAACTCTTGAATGCATATGTGTAAATATTATATAGAAAAGATATGATATCCATCAAAATAATATAACAAACAACATGTGTAAAGGAACAAACTAGTCAATCAAGTCATGAGTGAATCTTGATTTTTAGTTTTTATAAATATGTGAATGTTTTTGTATTATGTGATTATTGGAATTTTTTAGAATTTATTTGAAAATAACTATATATAAGAAAGGGAATTACAAAAGATTTACCAAATAAGAGCCTCATTAGGAGGAGAGGTAGACACATAAAGTGAAGGAGGAGTAGAACTCAAATATGTCATAGTAGAATAAGGATAATTATGAATAAACTTTAGAGGTTTCATAGTATATGTGATAAAAATTTGAAGAGGGATAGACCTAGTAGAAGTAGTATCGGTAGAAGACTCTAGATTGAGATTTGTGATTATAGTACTGTTAGAGTATGTATTTACCTTATCTCATGTTCACCTAGGTAATTTATTTACCTGTATTGTATTTATCCTCACCCACTTATGTGTGTGGATATTTCTTTTATCTTATTTAGATATTAGGAGATATTATCTAGTTGTTAGCTATAGTTCTTTCCTTGATCTATGGTATTGACTAGATCCTTGATGTCTAGGTCTCTTCTAAATCTATGGTCTTGACTAGTTCTTTGATGACTATTTATTTCCTTGATTTATGGCTTGATCTATGACCTTGACTGGTTCTTAGATTTTTATTCCTTGCCTATATAAGCAAGGTCCATTCTCATTGTATTTCATTGAGTTCCATAATAATATATGATATTGCTGCTCATTTGTTTGCAAATTTTTTATGTGAAGTTATTACGGAGAATTTATTTCATCTTATAGATTGTGGTGTTTGATTAACATCTATGTTTTTAGCATGGTATGATTTGGTTATCGTTCCTTTTATGGTATCGAGAGAAGGAGATTGCTATTGACATCTGTCTATATATTCATATATTTGGGATTTGTTTGTATTTTATTGTTGCAAGAGGTTTTATGTAAAATAGAGGCTTCCATTAGATCCGGAAGGTGGTAAAACCTTAAGATCAGCTATAAAATCAATTAAGGCGATCATATTTTGGTTAAACACGTTGGTTTGCCTTGGGATCCGTGCCCGATCGGGGTTTTTTTCTTACGTCATACAATGTTTTTGGATTATGGAAATCCTTAGGCCATGGTCATATGAGGGCTTAAATCTTGTGATTCCTGCTAGTAGGTGCTTAACTCTATCCCCCTTTCATTTTTTTTGTGTGGTGAAGGCAAGAGCATTTTATTTTGTTTTAGTGGCAACTAAAATAAATAGTAGAGCATAATATTGAAAAACTTGTATCTGGTGATCGGTAACTCAGTTTTAAGTGCCATTTTTTGCAAAAGTTATTATTTTTTTGTGCTCAATGATATGATTTTCTCTGAAGTGTGTGGAATTCAAGAGGATATTGTAAAATTTGTGGAAGAAAATAGATCACTCAAGAAGTGAAATTCTCTTCTACAATCACTCATTCACGATAATGATACACTAATACACTCCCTACAGAAAAACATGCTAGCCTACAACATCACCATCATATTGTGGGATAGCCATATCCATGCTCCTAGTCCACTTGGAGCTATCTCTCTTGTACCCACTGACATTGATATCTCACCTTTGAGCCATGTTCCTGCTCTTGATGCTCCTAAGCCTATGAGGCTTGTTACTACATGCTCTTCCACATTTGTGCCTATTACAGTAACACATGTTATGTATCCTATTTTTCTCATATGCATGTCTCTTTTAAGAAGCATACCACTACATTTAGTTCTTGTATACTCCATTCTATGGGTTTCACTGCTGGAGGTATTGGTAAACATTTTTTATTGATAAATGCTTTTCACCGGAGCTATGAACCAGAGGGTTACCTGGGATCCCACCCATTATAACCAATGTCTTGAGACAAGATATTACAATTAGACCAACCTAGACCACGACTAGTGATCTCGCACCAATGATGAATTTTTGCCACCGCCATTTTTAGAGCCACCAGCCACCTCGAACGCCAATGCCGACAATGGAAATTACGCCACTGCCAAGAATAACCGCCAGTTGTAACCACCGGTGATGCAACATCTGCCACCACCGATAACCACCCCAAAGGGATCACGCCTAGTAGGATTAGAACCTGGGTGGATCTAGACACAACCATCTGTCTTAACTAATCCACCCAAACCCCATTGGCTAGGTATTGCGGACATTCACGGGTATTATTTCCCTATTCCACATGTTAAGTGTAATTCTCACCATGACATTGCTTTTAGAGCATATACTTCATTGAGATCACACATTGATAGAGGTTCTATTTTTGTTAGCTCGAATATTTATGAGGATCATGAGAAACACACAAGTTCTACACCTTCACTCAGGCTTGAGAAACCTAAGATTTCAGTTTGTCAAACATGATAAACTGACACACATTCGATGTTCCTTTGTATGCACCCATTTTGCATTTTACACCAAGCCATATGCAATAATATTCTTCATCCATCCATGTTGATTTGGGGTGGATATATGATCACTAGTGGTGGTGACATAGGCATTCATTGAGAGGACTCTACAGGCATGGCTCCTCCACCATTCGACCTCTTGCTCCACTTTCTATACCTTCTGCATTGTAATGCTTCTTGTTTTGAGCATTTTTTTTTGTAGGTGTAGTGTATCTCTCTTGTTTGTTGAGAGATTTTGTATCTGTATTTTCGACACTTTTGACATGTTGACAATATCTCTTGTGGGGGATCTATTCTAGTGAAGTCTAGTGTTATTTTGTTAGTGTTCGAGTAGTTGATTTTGGGTAACTCATATATATTTATAGTGTCACTCCACCCATTTAGTACTATGGGAGGGTGTGGTGCTGATCCTACTTCTTCGAGTTTTCTATCCTTACCTTGTTACCTTGGATTTTCTTAGATCATGAGACTCTGGATTTTGTGTCCTTGCCTTGTCACTTTGGTTATTTTTTCTTGGATCGTGGCACACCTATTTACTGACATTTGATTGAATTATTTTTGGTTTTTGTTTTGCACTTTTGACATCACTCCATTGATGAGTCTCTTTGTATGGAGCTATTTTGGTGAAGCCCGATGTCAATTGTTTTTGAGTTACGTGATCGAGCAATGGATTAGACCACAATGCACATAAACTTCTTGACATTGTATGATTTTTTTGAGCTGAGTTTCTTGGGATGCCTTGCAACGGGTTTTTCTCTCTCTACTTTGTTGTTCTTTGGTTTTGGGTACCTTGCGAGTCCCTTTTTCTAGTTATTGTACATGATTACCTCATCGACCTAGTTTTATAGACTCATACTGTGTACATGCCACTTCTATTTGGGCCCCTAGCTTCACTTAAGGGGGTGTTAGAGTAGGTATTTACCGTAGCTCATGTTCACCTAGGTACTTTATTTACCTTTATTGTATTTATCCTCACCCACTTATGTGTGTGGATATTTATTTTATTTTATTTAGATATTTGGAGATATTATCTAGTTGTTAGGTATAGTTATTTCCTTTATCTATGGTATTGACTAGTTATTTCTTTGATTTATGGTATTGAATAGATTTTTATGTCTAGTTCTCTCCTAAATCTATGGTCTTGACTAATTCTTTGATGACTAGTTATTTCCTTGATTTATGGCTTGATCTACGAACTTGAATGGTTCTTAGATCGTTATTCACTGCCTATATAAGCAAATCCCATTCTCATTGTATTTCATTGAGTTCCATAATAATATATGATATTTATGCTCATTTTTTTGCAAAGGTTTTATGTAAAGTTATTATGGAAAATTAATTTCATCTTATAGATCGTGGTGTTTGATTAGCATCTGTGTTCTTGGCTTGGTACGATTTGGTTATCGTTCCTTTTAAGTACTATATTGCATGAGACTAAATTTGATTGCTAGTGATTTTAATTTATGTGAAGCACTAATTGTGACTAAATTGGTTTAATATTATTGTTGTCTTGTTTATAACATGTGATGATTATGGATATCATCAAAAGTATTAGAAAAAAATAGTGGAATCATCACCTTTACCATAATACACAGGAGAATGTATATTGTGAGGAAACCTATTCTTAAAAAATAAATAAGAGAGATCCTCGTATGAACCCATGTATTAGAGAAGGGATAATTTGTTGGTGAATACTGGGTGATCATTGATAGAGTAATATGAAAAAGCTACTAGATAAAGATCCATTAAAATAAGCATATTCCATAGAACTATATATGTAAAACTTGTAAGAGAAAAGCCAAGTTTATACTATGTATATGTCAACATCGGTAAGATCACAACTGATATTAGTGGGTATGGATTTGAATTTAGAATGAATTATCTAGTAAGTTTTGGGACCATTAGGGATAAGCCAAGAATCATCACTATAAAAGAGGTTAATAGTCACTTTGTGTAAATGATCACTTGGTATATAAATTTTCTCATTATTATTGACATCAAGTATAAAAATTCTATTGTTCAAAGGGATTGGAATTTAACATGCACAAATGTTAATTTGACATATCAAAATCCTCATCGTCACAGATCACTTTAATCAATATCAAAGTTATCACATTCTTTGAAATGGACTAGTAACATAAATTGATACTATCTATGATTTTTCTCCAAGTTTTCCTCATCGGGTTCTTGTGTATATTTCAAATGCTTTGTATCCATGTGTAGTGTCTCATGTTTAAGTTTATGTTTCTCACATTATTCACTTTACTGATGGTACTTATCCAGCTTTATCTTTGCGCAATATCATGGTGTAAGTCTTGCCCTGAGATTGACTCTTTCAAAGGAGGTTTTTCATTTTTATCTTCTTTGTAAGTAAACGGATCTCATGGTGTAGCTGAATTTGTATAATTTATTATCACATTATGTTCATATGATATTATTGTAGCTTTATATAAACATTTGGAATTAGATATTTGATGATTCCATAAGATATCTATCGAGAATATCATGTATTAAAGGAAATACAAACCTTAAGCTTAAGTTGTTGGATTCTTCATTGTAAAGCATAACAATCATTGTCATGATGTTTTTCAATTCTATGGTAATTACAAAATGGTCGGCCTTTGATTTTCAAACCTATAGTTTGAGGTGAATTTCAATTTATTACTATTATACTGAAATACAAAAAAATATAAATAAAACATGGTTTACCGATACTTGTACTAAAAATGCAAGATCGGGATGAAGGGATACATGAATAATTCTAAAGACTTCTCCTTTCAAAGTGAGAAATAGGACTGCATACAAAGACTACTAGAAAACTATTAGATAATGATTAAATGAGTTGCTCGGAAAAGGCTGATCCCATGAATCCAAAGGGCTTCCTTGAAGGGTGTCAACTCATGTTTTAAAATCAAGTGATATGATAATGTAATAATATAACAAAAATATGATTAGAATTACAAAGGGATAGAGATATCCTACTCTATGTTGTAGGTGGCCTAGGATAGGGCTGTAGTGAGCTTGAAGTCCAAGAAATAGTCAAACCATGAATTTTCTACTATGTGTTGTATTTCACGTATGATCTCAAGCTGGTTTTCGATGTACTCAATATCAGGTGTCAAGACAATGACACACATGATAATTTCATGTGAGATATTGAAATTCTCCCATAAGAAGGGATGTTGCATGATCGGGATGTCATATATACTTGTAATAGGGTATACTTATCCTAGAACAATCATCTAAAGACAATACATGATTGCAAAGTTGTTTGTTATAAAAAATTAGATGATAATATGTAACTATAAGGTTGAAAGAGAAGGATCAAAGATGATTGGAAATCAGAAATGATCGGGGAAAATGGTCTATTTCAATAAAAGATGGTAAAATAGATGCTTTTAGGTGTAGGCTACAAATGTTTCAATGCTAATATGAGTACAAAGTCCGGAGAGATAGAATGAATACAAAAATATTAGATTTGAATATGTACAAAGAGTTAAATTAAGTACAAAAGGGTTGGGGGTTAGGTTGATGATGATCTAGGATCGTGGGTGATCCTTGGTAAAATTGAATGATATGTTAAAAATTGGAAAAATGGCTAAAAAAAAAAGATGGAAGATATGATGGCTATACATAAGTATGAAAATGAGTGTTTGAAAGATATAAATAATGTAAGATATGATTGAAAATGATTGAAATAAATGCACTATACCTTGTTGAATGCTGATGAGGATGATAAATATCTAAATGGCAAAGTGAATGTTGGAGGAGGACTCCCAAAGGATGATAACATACTATGAAGGATCTTCTAACATCGTGAGTTTGTGTAGGGTCTCATCAACTTGTCGGGTGTACAATCTCTTTGATCTGTATAAGCGTGAAATTGGAAATGAAGGTGTTTTACATAGGATCAATGACGTCTGTAATGATCATCGTTGATCATGGATCACCTTCAATTTGGTCAAAATGGTTAGAAAAAACAAATAAGGCATGATGGTAAATGGTTGAAACCACTTACCAATTGAGGCTTATAGTTTGTTTGGGAATGATGGGATGTTAGGAATTTGGGTAGGAAGAGGTTAAGGGGTTAGGATGGTTAAAGTAATTTAGGTTAGGTTTGTTTTAGGTGGTTAAATGAGATTCTACGTAGGTAGATGAGGTTTTATGATGATAAATTAGATTATAGGGATAATGGACTTAGGATAGTGATAATAGTGTAAATAATGATAGAGTGATTAATATGTGTAGGGTCTTTTAGGGGTGAAAAAGTGGTGTCTACTTTTTCCCCTTTTTCTTGAGCTATTTGTAGGCATAGACTATGAGAAAAACTAGTGTGAAGTTTCCCCAATTTTATGGTAAGGATATTGTTCCCCCTTAGACCAATGGCTAACTATGTTGGTCATTGGATTGAAAATATTTAGATTGATTGAATAGGTTTTCTTAAAGATGCTCCAAGGCTTGATTGTAGTATGAAATAACCATGCTATAGGAATATGTAGAGATGGTAGTAGTCTTGGAAACACTTAGTAGGGAACATTATATGGCCTCAAGAGGGTGATGCTAATGTGGGCATCCTACAGACACATGTTTTGGGAAAATCACTACAAGGAGGAGATCCAATGGGAGTGCTCTCGTATGGAAGTGTGAATTCATGAGACCAATGAGTCAAAGGAAAATATCCAAAATGCATGTAAAAAATAGATGTATGGTCAAAAAAGAGTTTTGACAAGGTGATGGGCACAAATTAAAGGCATATGAGCTCTTGATGATGTTGAAGTGTATCCTGGAAATTTCCAAGAGACCAAAATTGATAAAATGTGTAAAAAGGGATTCAATGGTGATGATTAGTGATCTCCATTGGTTATGGAGATGATTGATGCCAATTTTTGACCGACAATGATCATATAAGTAGGGTTTATATAAACCAATTTGGGCACTAAATTGGCTCATTTACACGAGTTTGAATTGTGATTTGAGAGATCTTAGCAATCGATTTTGAGTGTTTTGAGAGATGGAGGTGAGCGCAAGTAGTTGGAAGAGGCAACAGCAAAGAAAGAGAGGTAAGTAGGTTTGAGTTTTGTAATTTTGTTTTTATTTTTGTGTTTTTATTGATTTTCATGCACATTTGGAAATTTGTGGGCACAATGCCCAATCATCACCAATTGTATGAACAACAATGATTGGGACGATCACTATCAATCAACATGTGTAAATCGTTGTGGATTGAAAATCGTGGTGATTAGTATATTTATTACATGAAATGACTAATGAATGTGATTTATTTTTATTTTTACAGGCAAGAGATACTATATAACTCTGGGATAGGATCCCAAACATGCTAGAGGACATTAGAGGTGATGTGATAGATATAGAGTGGGATCATTTGTCACCCACTAGTTTGGTGGGATTTTTCCACTACCAGTGGATTTTAGAGATGTCAAGGTTGATGGTGGCTTTATTGGATAGGTGGGACTTGAGTAAAAGGAAATTTTAGTTCCGTACTATCGAGATGATAGTTACACTAGAGGATATGTATCATATTTTGAGAGTACTTATTTAGGGGAGAGGATAGTACTATTACACAAGAGAGGCTAGTCTAGAGACGATGAGGTAGTTATATAGATATGGTGCTCCAGATATCGGATATATTATATGGGGATTTCATATTGGGAGTTACTATGATGGAGACACACAGGGAACCGAATGATGTCAATGGTCATGGTGGCCATTTCATGTTATGTACTTCCAGATTTAAGAGGAGGTAGGTTTTTGTGGACATTGACAACTATATCAACCAAGATCATAGAACATATGACTGTGTATATATGGGGGTTTACCTTGGTAGCACAAGTATACCATGATCTATGGGGATATGTCACTTTGGACGAATATTTGGTTTGGATGTGGGGTTTCTTCTTCACTGTTGGGCATATGAGCATATTATTGTAGTGTAGCCAATAGGTCTACCTTTTAGGGTTGGGGAGCCACCGGACTATGTAGTTGAATTTATGAGATGAAGATTTGATTAGATGCAAGATGATAGCGTAGAACATGATGAGGCCTATTTTGTGGAGCACCTCAGTGGGCTATCTATAGATTATGTTATTTGGAGGTCATATGTTAGATTTACTACATTTCTGGTATGGATGCATAATTGGATGGTTTGAGACGGATGTGATGGATTTTGGGATGATGACCATACATGATTGAGGTTGTATAGTTTTCCGGTGTGCGTAGGTAGTTTGGGTTACCACAACGGATACCTAGTGAGTTGATTGTCTATCAAAAAGATGATTAGAGAGAGACCTGCTAGTGTTAGTGGTACATGAGGCACAACATGTGACAGAGGATAAGGATCCCGAGGGTGCGGATGTTGATGATGTAGGGGTTGTGAAGGGTTTTAGTCAATGGTGGAAATAATAATGGGATGCCTAAGGAGACAAAGTGGGGCATCAATAGAGGGGTGGAGAGGTAAAGGAGGAGGAGGATGGGGAGTTAGGTAGGTTACAAGAAGTGTTTGATACTCTGCGGATAGAGAAGGACCGATTGTTAGTGAAGTAAGATACTACTCTCTAGGAGAGGGATGCTCTATTGCAGGAGTGAGATCATACACACTTATAGTGTGATAATTTTCCGCAGTGGGAGAGAAAAATATCACTTTGGTATTGGGACGCACTATGGCAAAGTATGGGGAGAAAAACATGACATCGAGAGGCCTCGGTAGGTGGAGGATAGAATCGAGTCCAGGATGTGGGATAGGTTGTAGTTCTTACATGAGGGGTGCTTTAGTAGCGTGTGGAGGTTAGATGATACCTCTAAGTTTTGTGACTATAGAGCAAGATCATCATGCCTTGGGACATGAGATGCAATACTATGAGTGTCTAGGGACATAACCCTTCCCATATGTACCTCGCTATGTAGAGTATAGAGTGAGTGACGTAGGTTGGCCCAACATGCCTCCTTAGGGTCCTCTAGGATGTCTCATATATCTACGAGGTTGTGTAATGAATCGATTTTAATTTGATGTTATGGATGAGATTTATGATGGGATTTTGAGATGTTTAGATAGATTAGATGTATGTATATGATGTTATATGTGATGTGACTCAAGTATAGTGATCTTTATATGTTTCTAATACACTTTAACATGGTCAAGAGTAATTGTAAGAATTTGTTTTTCAACTGTATTTGATATATAATTTGATGGTAAATTTAATATGTATGAAAATGCACTTGAGGCCTTATAAAAATGTTAACATATAACTAATCAATAGTTAGTCATATGTAGGATCATGAATATATGGAATGAGATTATATACCTTCTTTCAACATGGGAAGGATTCATATGCGATTTTACCAAGAGAATAGGTTCTCCTTTGATGGTTTATAGCTTATGCCCCAGTTGTATTTTTATTTGTGTGAACCGATAAATGCGAGAAGTTTTCTTTTTGATGGGAAATTTGATCAATATGGAAATATTTCCTAGGATGATTTTGATTATTTTGAATTTTGATGTGAATCCTAATTGATGCGGGAAGCCTTTGTAGCCATTATAATACTGGGTAGACATCCTTTGAGGGATTGGTATACAATTTTTAAATTTTTGATGGTCATATTTTTATTTATTAATAGCTATCCTTTGAGGGATCAGTCTATATTTTTATGGTAATATTTGGTGTTATATGTTGTTAATAGTTTTCCTTCGAGGATCACTTTATATTTTGATATTTTGTATTATGTACATATATTTTTGACTTTGTTTAAGCTGAGGAAGGCCTAGTAGACCATTTTGGGGAGGGGAAAAGATGTGTATATAAATTGCATATGTATACCCTTAACATGTTTTCATTTGTTAAAATAAGGGGAAGACGAAAGTAATGATTAAGGTGTTCTTTCTTCTCAAGAGGAACTTTTCCATGTGGAAAATGTGATGAGAAGATTTGTGGTGCTCATCTTTAAGGTCATAAATATAGGATACTAATGGGAGACCACATAATTCTAAATCATTACAATAATATATGATAAGTTAGTGATGGAATAAGATCTTTGATATAACTAATTGTAGAAATTACTCTGATCTAATACAAAGAATCCATGAAATAGCTACACAGACAATAATTGAAATCAACAACTCTATATTATATTTTAATTAATTCACTATTTCAATACACTCCATTATATAGGAGATGTATAATAACAATCCTCACAACAACCTTTGTCTTCATATACAACTATACACCCATATGGTTTCAACCTCTCACCAATATAATAATAAAACAACACTAATTGTTTTATTATTCTAACTTACTAACTTACCACATACTAATCACATTTTACATTTACATAGTAAATGTACTTTCACTAATTTACCATAATAATAATTACACATGTAATTATTATTCACCCATACAAATGGAGCACTAAGATATATTTCATAACATTCCCCCCCTTAGTGCAAACATGGAAAACTTGCCTTTGTACTTGCACTTACTTTCATGATCTGATGATTTTACAGGATGATCATAAACCTAATAGAAGGTTTTTCACAGGGTTGACCATAAACCGAAAATGATGGTTTTACAATTTACCACAAACCAAAAGGGTGATGGTTTTGCATAGGGTTTACCAACAACCAAAAATGGTGGTTTTACAACTGGTGTACCACAAACCAAAAATGAAGGTTTTCAAGTGGTTTACCTACAACCACATCATGATATGCCAAGTACTATTATTAGCCCTCATCACATCTCACTGCAGGGAATAACATAGGAAATTCTGCTGAAATTTGCTGCTCATATATAGAAAATACCAGAAATGTAGAAAACTAGAAATGGAACATTGAGATCATGTTCCCCCCTCAATGTGAAATTTCCTTTATTCTACAAACCACAATAGGAACACTGCAACCAAACACTCTACCAGAAATACAAAGAAACAATAGGAACACACTATATAAAAAAATAATCACCATAGCTGAAATACGGCCCCGTTGTTGGTGACTGACGAGAGGTCGTTGAATGACCTCCAACCTCCTGTGCCTCCTTCCTCCAAGAACTTCACTTAGAATAGAAAGTATTCAGAATTATAGTCAATTTCATCTATTATTCGTTCATCTTCATTGTCTGAGCCTTCTTCAGTGACTATATTTGCTTCATTTTTAAGATTTCCATTGAGCAAGTCTTTAGCTCGATCTCTACAAAAAGACTTAGTATGACCCTTTTTCTTGCAATAGAAACATTCAATTTCATCCTTTTTTTTCAAGAATTTTTGTATTTCTTTTTAACATATAAAGCAGTTTCCTCTTCTATATCTTCTTTAGTTCTTTTCTCTTCAGCTAGGAGAGCTGAAATCATGCCCTCTAATGACTGAGAAGACATTTTCCCTAGAGTAAAGACAACATTATTGTACTTGGATGGCAAATTGTTTAATAATATGGCTTTTGCATCTTCATCATCAACAGGAGCTTTAACTTCTGCTAGTTGTCTAAGAAGAGATCTCAATTCATTTATATGACTTGACATTGTGACTTCTTCATTCATTTTCAATTTGAATAATTGCAACTTTAAAGAGAATTTTGCATTATTCGCTTTAGCCCCAAAAGTTTTGTTTAGTAAATCCCATATTTATGTAGAAGATTTTTCTAAATCTACATGATGTAATTCAGAATCTGAAAGACCAAGTCCAATTATTGCTTTGGCTTTGTCATCTCTAGTTTCCCATTCTACAATTTTGCTTACATCTGTAGGTTTTTTTCTTTTCCATCTACTATCCTCCATAGATTTGTATTCATTAACTGAAACTGGATTTTTACTCTCCATGTATGGAATTTCAGCCCATTAAATTTATCTAATGGTGTATCCATTTTATTGAATCTAAATATCCAAAAAAAATTGAATGTAGATTTGAATTACCTTTAATTCTCTGATTTCTTCAAAAAAAACAGCAGTGATCAATGTGTTGTATAGTAAATTGCATGTTTCTCCCAAACTACAAATTCTTGGGATTCACTAAAAATATTTCTTTAGCTTACTATATAGCAGATCATTTCACGTGCACAATTTTGGAGAAACCTAGATCACGAAACAAAAGTTACGAGATCTTATTCAGATAGATTTAACTTTATATATGTACTAAATGTAGAAATTACTTTTCGATCTAATACAAAGAATCCATGAAATAGCTACCTTTGAGGACAATAATTGAAAACAAAAACTCTATATTATATTTTAATTAATTCACTATTTCAATACACTCCATTATATAGGAGATGTATAATAACAATCCTCACAACAACCTTTGTCTTCATATACAACTATACACCCATGGTTTTTTCTCACCAATATAATAATAAAACAACACTAATTGTTTTATTATTTTAACTACTAACTTACCACATACTAACCACATTTTACATTTACTATTTACATTTACATAGTAAATGTACTTTCATAATTTACCATTATAATAATTACACATGTAATTATTATTCACCCATTGGAAATGGAGCACTAAGATATATTTCCTAACATTAATGTCATGGAAGTAGATGTGTTAACAATATAGAAGTTGGAAGTGTAGAGCATTTTATGGTTTCCTTTTCAGGTTTACCATTAAGGAGGCTAAGTGATAAGCTCTAGACCCATATTTATGAGTGATGATATATGGACCAATCCAATTGGATAAAACTTCCCACATTGACTCCTTTCTAGAGTAGTGACATTTTGATTCTCTTTGAGGACAAGATCACCAATATTGAAGTCACATTATTTGACATGTTTATTGTATTCTATTTTGATGCATTCTTGATAGACATGATGATGTTTAAGGGCTATTAGGCAACGTTCATCTAACAATTAAAGTTGTGTTAAGCACTCTTGATGATACTCCTCATCAAAAATGAAATCTTTGAGAGAGACAGAGAGAGATAGAATCGAGACTTCAAGAGGGAGGATAACCTCATATCCATAGACTAAATAAAAGGGAGTAGCACTTAAAGGAGTAAAAATTCTAGTTCGATAGGCCCCGGATGGTAAATATAATTTGGAGATGCCAATTCCTACTAGCTTGCTTTAAAAATCATCATGAGGATTTTATTGAGTGTTTTGTTAGAGGCTTCTGCTTGACCATCTTCTTATGGATAATAAGGATATGAAAAGCTAAGATTTATGTCATAGGTGTCACAAAGTTTTTGAAATATTTACCATTATTTTTGAGGAATTTCAAACCGAAAAATACTGTGATAGTGAATGGCATTAAAAATATTATCAACTTTGGTAGAGATGAGGGGAATAACTTCCACCCATTTTGTGAAGTATTCGGTAGTAGTGATGATAGAATGATGTCGTTGTGATGAATGAGGGTTGATGAGGCCAATGAGGTCAAGTCCCCATTGTGAAAAAGGCCATAAATCATGAGTGGGTTGTAGGGCTTAGGCTTGGGATGAGTGTTGTTGACATTTTATGCATTTATTGATGTACTTATAACAATCTTGATTAAGGGTAGGCCAATAATATCCCATCCACAAGACACATTTATCAACAACAAAACTCACTGAAGTATCAACCATATATGTCGTCGTGGAATTTTTGGATAGATTTGGTGGATTCATGAGATTTGAGGCATCAAAGTAGGAGGCCATCAAACCCACATTTGTAAAGGATGTCACTTAGGATGACATAATAGTTAGTGCATTGTAGAAAATATATCTTAGCATTCTTAGATAGATTAGAGGGGATTTTAGACTGAGAAAGATAGTCATAGAATTGAGTATACCAAATATCTGATTGATTGTTTTTGACAAGATTAATAGAAGGGAGTTTGTTGGTATGAGATGGTTGATCAATTCTATGCACAACAACAAACAAATTGGAATATTTGGTTGATAAGGGGATGAATGACACAAGAGAAACCATGGTGTATATGAATTTGTTGAATGAGTGGGGAACTATTTGGATTGTATATTGATCGAAGGCTTCTAGGAGGAAGTCAATAATGTTTTTATATTTTTGTAAAATTTCATTCTTGCATTGATAAGTTCCTTTGATTTGATTGATGATAAGTTGGGAATCTCCATAAATGTCAAAGATTTGAACATCAAGCATGATTGTGGTTTGGAGACCCATAATGAGGGCTTCATACTTGACCATGTTATTGGTGCATTAGAAATTTATTTTGAAAGATAGAGGAATAGGAGTCCCCAAGGAGGTATGATGATGATATTGAAACCTCCCCCTTTCCAAGACGTAGAACCATCAAAGAAGAGTGTCATTCGAGGGAGTGTCTTCTTGATCAATAGTTAGGGGGGATCTTCTTCGAGGTGAGTTGGTCAAGGATGGATTTCCCCTTAAAAGATTTCTACGATATCAATTCTTAAGTCAAATTCGGTCATATATTTAAGAGCATTGAAGCTGGTGATGACATAAGCATTATGATTAAAGAGATAGTGATAAAGCTTAGAAGTTGTGAAGTATAAGACACAACATAACTTCTCTACTTGAAGGTGTAACAATTTTTGTAGTCATGAGGAGTGTGTCTTACGTAATAAATGGCCTCCTCTCTACCCTACTCATATCAATGTGATAACACGATACCTAATGCATGGTCGGTGGTAGATATATATAGATAAAATGGCCCCCTTGTGTGGAGGTGTGAGCACGGGTGGTGATAAAAGATATTGTTTGAGGTCTTCAAAGGCCTTTTGACAATTGTTATCCCATTTAAAATGGACATCCTTTCAGAGGATATGATGAAAAGGTTAACAATGGTATGAAAGATGAGAAATAAAGTGGAAGAATTATTGTAGTCTACCTTGGAGACTACGAAGTTATTTGATATTGGAAGGAAGAGTCATATCGATGATGGCTTTGATTTTGGCAGGGTCTACTTCAATGCCCCTAATAGATATGATAAACCTAAAAATTTTCTAGTGAGAACACTAAATATGCATTAGGCTAGGTTAAAGAAGAGGAAGTATTCAATGAGGTGGGAAAAGATGACATTGAGGATGATGGGATGGTCTTTGTGATGATTGGATTTACCCAAGAGATCATTGACGTAGTCTTGTATGGTTTTATAGATGAGATCATGGAAGATATAATTTATGGCACGTTGATAAGTGGCCCTTGTGTTTTTGAGTCCAAAGGGCATGATTCGATATCAAAAGGTCCCCCGTATTATGTTAGTCCTATGGTGCGATGAGGATCTAATTATACCTAGAAAAACCATCCATAAGAGATAACATCTCATGACTTGTTGTGAGGTCAAAAGCTGACTGATGTTAGGAATATGGAAGTCATATTTAGGACAAGTGAGATCGATATCTTGGAAGTCTATACATATACGTAGCTTTCCACTAGATTTGGTTATGGTACACACTATGGGTAGTCAATTGGTAAGATAAAATTAGTAGAGAGAAGACATTATAACTCTTATTTTATGAGTAGGGTTACACGAGGGTGCATTATACATAGATTTTTCTTGATGATCTTGGTATTAGGAATTGTGACAATGTGGTGGACAATGGTTGATTGACTAAAATTAACTAAACTAGTGGATATAATGATAGTTAGTCTAATCTAGTAGGAAAATAAACGCATGTAAATAATCACTCCGAAGAAATATAAATTAGATAAATAATTAAACTAATAGAAATAAAATCCTAATGTGTAAGAGTAAAGTGAGGAAAGAACTCAGCTGATTACGGTGGTTGTTGCGAGTGTCACATGTTTGATAGGAAATTCAGTAGAAACAACTATACGAGAGGTCTCGGAAAGAGTGGATCTAGAAAATATGAGCAGATTGGAGCACCCGGGAAGGTGCTTGGGGCACCTCAAGGTGCCATGGTCTCTAAAAATTCTTCATAGATGGTTTTCTCGGGGTTAGAAGATGGCTTGTAACCTTTAACATTTATCACATTGGATTTTCCAAAATACGTCAAATGTATCAAATGGAATAAGATGATGTTGAAGACATGAAAAATACAAATAAGTATCAAATCCTTAAAAATAAAAGATTCAAATGAATGGGTCAGACTAACCTCAACTTCTAAAATAGTGGGCTTACTAAACTAAGTGTTGTACTACATTTAAGACCCAAATGTAGTTCTGGTGTGTGTGTGTGCATGTCGTGCCCTAGGTGCTCTTGTTCAGTCACACTTTGTGAAATAACGAGCAATAGCTAAATGTAGAAAATGTAATAGTATGTGTGCATGGAATAGAATATAATCCCTCCCCTATGAAGTGTGATGTATATTTCCTAGCTTGTTCCTTGATGATGGAGCTATGTGGATGCCAATGCAATAGATGGATGCAACTCTAGATGGAGTGATAGTAGTGTATGATGCTAGGTCCCTCATTATGGTCTCATAACTTTATATTTATAGGGTTCTCTTGCTCTAATTTCATAATTAACCTCGAAAAGGCTGACCACAAGAAAGATAAAAATGAAAAATGAATAGAAGAGGCCCAAAAAATGGCGAGAAAGTGCTAGAAGGATCGAGTGCCCCCAAGTGGGACCAGGCACCTTAGTGCTAAAATTGGGTGCCCGATTCTTGCTAAAATTATGGGGGATGTGTGAAAATGGTTGTGAATGTAGTTGAATTAGGTCACAAATTAGGAAATAAAATAAATAAAATGGCCAAAAGGAAAGGGGTTAATTAATATTTTCTTTACTCAATAAACTTATAAATAGTAGTATGAGACCGGGCTAAATAATTGTCTAATGTGCATGATTTTGTGACTACTTTTTGCCCCCACTTTATGTTGGTGAGAGGAAATCTCGGTAACATAAATTAGATAGATATGCATACCTCGATGTCCATGAAGAGTGTAGTAGAAGCGTGCTGAAGGACTAGAAAAAACATGGAATGATAAAAAGATGGAGGAGCATGGAAACTATAGATGAAAAATGCACAAAGAAAAAGTGATGAGAGTGAACCTAGGGTGGAACGTGTGTGTGTAGTTATTGCAATGTGTACTTTCATGGTTAGTAAAGCATGTGTACTATTGTGGAATGATGTTTTCGTTGTTGTCACTTATTGTTTACCCCCATTTGACTACTTGTTTCTCATACGGTTGGACCTGCAAGGAGAAAATGATCAAGTAGTCAAATATGTATGTATGTAAGTGTAAAAACGCTATGTAATGTAAAGTATGCTAATGTAAATGAAAAATATAAATATAAGTGTAAATGGAACATGTGCACCTAATCCATGTTGAGAAAGACTGTAGAAAAATATCTTGTATTGTTTGGTCTTTTTGGCAATCTGACACCACTAGATGAAGTAGTGTAGAGAGGCACGCCCACGGTAACCTCTAAGCCTGTATCTAATCCATAGAAATATGTACAAAGATCTCCATATTATTTGGGTTTTTTGGGTGATAAGATGCCACTTGACAAAGTAGTGTAGAGAGGCACACCCACTGTAAAATCAAAGCCTATAACTACTCCACAGAAATTCCAAGGACACCATGTCCTATAAAATTCATTGTGTATGGGATTCATAGAGTGGTCTGAACCCACTCGCTGAAAATAATTGAACCAAATCAGTATAGAATCTATGTGCTAGTATGTAGAAACCCCAAAATGATGCTCCCCCTCTTTAGGGGCACATGCAACGTCACTGATAGGAGACATTTAGCCCCAAAAGAGGGCCAATCACATGTACACTAAAAATTTCTTGGTAGAAACCAAGGCACGCACAAACAAGAAAGGCTAGACAAAGATAAATTTAAACACATATGCATGTAGAAAGCATTTTATAATCTATGCAAATAGTGTGTAAGCTACCAAGAAAAGTAATGTAAACACGTAATAAGACAAGTATGCCACACAAAGTGGGTTACAAACATGGGACATCACTCACAATGTTGCAAGACATGCAAGGCCATCATGGATGCAAACAACAAACAAGTGTGCACACCAAACATAGGGCAAGGCCTGCAAACAATAGTAGACAATGGCAAAAAATGTAACAAACAAGTATGGAAACCAATATCCCTACATAAAAAATGTTGCACATGAAGCACCCATTAGCATGTTAGAAATATAGCTAGTATGTCAAAAACGTGTATAAGCAAGTAATGTAAAGTGCTAAGTACAAAATGAAACAATAACACCTAGAAGATATGAATGTGTGGATGCCCCAACAACCAAAGTGTAGGCGAGGGTAGAACGTGAGCATCCATGTAGCATGTAAGAGTCTTGTATCTTGATTAAAACTAGAAGAAGGTGTGAATGTGCATGTGTGGATGATATAGATAAATGACATACAAGTAATCAAACTAGAATGTGTAATAAAGTGATCATGAACAAGTAAGAGTAAGCAAGAATAAAAGCAACCATATATGCAATATGTTATGGATGGATGGAAATGGAATGCAAGATGGAATGATAGGAGCCACGTGCCCCCAAGTGGATGGAAATGTATGCAACGAGGTTCATTTGTTTTTCCCCTCAACAGATTAAGAATGAACTGTAAATGAGAGTGCGTCATCGGGAAATGGTCGCGTAGTATGCATATCGTGTCTAATGTGCTATGATGAATGTGTAATGGTGATGATATGTGAAATCTAAGAGAGGTGTGTGTGTGGAACTTATAACCTAAGCATATACCACTATGAGATGAAGCATGGAATGATGATTTATCCTAAGTGTGTATCACGACAAGATAAATGATAAGGAATGGTGATGTAACCTAGGGTGTATACCACTACAAAAGGATGAAATAGGTGATGATTTAGCCTAAAGCATATGTCACTAAGATAGAGATGTCACATTGTGAAAAATTGAATAATAAATGTGTGGTGAATGTAAGGTCCATTTGATTTGTAAACCCTCGGTAGTTGAGTATGGACCGATGAACTAAAGTGCATCATTGGGTGGTGAGTGCAGCGCGTAGAAGTAATGTAATATAGACGACCAAGTGATGAATATGGTGTGTAAATGCGCGGTATGTTGAATGCAATGCTAAATGTGTAGGATGTGTAATATGTAATGTGTAAAATGCAATGTAATAGGTGTAGGTAGACTAGTAATGTAAGATGTAGTGATGGAATGTAAAGCTAGACTCATATGTAATGTAACCTAACATAGTGTGTAAAATATAGGTGATGTATAAATGCGTAGTGTGAAATAGCCTAATGGCGTATGTAACATGTAGAATGACTAATATGTGTATGTAGTATAATGTAGAATGTAGACTAGGTGTAGAATGGATGGTGTATGATGTGGTTATGTACGTAGATGGCCTAATAATGTATGTAATGTGTAAGATGAATAACATATGATCATAAACACGTAGATGATATAATTATTGGAAAAAGAGTAGAAATGTGTGATGTAGGAATGTGTAAATGTCAAAAGGTTGGATGCACGATGTGTGACAAAATTCAATGTGTAATGCCTAACATGCAATGTGTGGGGTTTAGTGTAGAAGTAATCCCTCAATAGTTAAGTGTGAATCGAAGCATAAGAGTGTGTCATTGGGTAATGACACTAAGATATATAGTGCATATGAATGCAAAAAATGTAAAGGAGAATGAGTGTCACTATGTTAATACTAAATAAGGAGGAGGGTGGGGTATCATTCCCCCGAGCATGTATGAATGCATACCCAATGATGGTGAAGGATGGATGTACTTCATCGATGTGGGAAATGGAAGTGGATGATCATATTTTAATAAGGGAGGTATAATAGACAAATGTTGTAGCGAGGAATGAAGCCTATGTGCATGTGAGGGATTAATATATTAAGAAGGTTGTGACATCACAAAATGCATTGGTGATAGGGATCTGCAGAGGTTGTGGAATGTGAAGGTAGAGAAGGTCCGCATGGAATAAACCAAGGTGGTGACCTATGTTGTGATGCAATAAATGTGTGAGGAATAGGATTATACTTATGTGTAGGGTGAGTGGCATGATGTGGTTGTACAAAGGATATGCAAGTAGGTGGACTAGGAGTAGATTGTGCATTGAGAAACATAGAGTGTTATGTGGTAGATGAAGGACGGGATGCACTTGGTACCATGCGGCGATATGAAGGCCATAGAGTGGATAGAGGGACACAATCGATAGAGATGACCTGATTCTTATGAGTGAACTTAAGACCCAAATGATTCATGGAAATGATAGATTACAAGAAATGAATCCAATTGATACCTAATAACATGTCATAACCATTAACCATGTTTCCAACAAGGAAAGGTACAAGCATAGTAAGAGGGCCAACTATAACATAAGGCTTAACAATGCCAAAAGGTTTTTCAAAAGGGTACTCGACTTGAAATAGAGGATAGCGAGATAGCCTTAAGGAGTGACATAGAAACACACTAATGGGCCATGATGGGTCAACCTTAGTGTTGTTGATGGAGGTGGAGCCTATAGATGCACGGATGTGCAAATGGTCAAATGTAAACTTGGCATGATAATTAATATTGGAAAGAGAAATGGCAGGTGGTGAAACCTCAGTGTTAGCAACAAAGAAATCTAGAGCCCCAAATTTAGGAGGTGATATAGTGTGATAGGTATGATTAGAAGAAGAGTTTGTTGTCTTCTTATCACGTTGTTGGGAGTCATTATTAAAAATATTGAGCTTACCCTTGTCATTGTTTGGGGTAGGGCTAGTAGATTTTGGAACTCAATTTTTTTATTGTTAAGTAGATCTTGGATGATGGTATGAATTTTTAGGCATTTGTTTGTAGAATGTCCAATGTAGCGATGATAATCACAATGGAAGTTTTCATTGTAATTCTTACCTTTTGGTCGTGATGGGTCTAATTTGAGGGAGGGGGAAGTGTAATAATATTATTTTCAAGAAGTTGTCTCAATATAAGATGTGGAGCCATGGGAAGGGTGCTAAATGTGCGCTAAGATTGCTATGGGTGATCCTCTTTAGACATTAGAGGGAGTGATAGTGTTGATGGTAATTTTAGTGTCGGTTGGTTTTGTAGTGGATGGTTTAAATGGCGTCTTGCTGGGAAAATGAGTGGAGGAGGAGGGTTGTTCTTGGTACTTAAGTTTTCCAATGGATAGAAGTTTAGTCTCACAAAGTTTGAGAGTGTGAAAAAGTTGATCAAACGAAGGAGAGGATTCAAAAGAACACTTTCTTGTAGAGGTGGTAGTAGACTTTGTATAAATAAATCCTGAAGTTTAGAGTCGGCAAGGACATTTTCATCTTAGCCAAATTATTCTTATACTCGTAAAACATATTTCAAAGGTGTTCATTTGAGCCTTGTTTAAGTTGTGCTAGTTAAGCATATGAAATATTAGAGCCAATGTTGATAGAAAAATGAGTAAGGAATGCATCGACTAAATGTGTAAAGGAAGTGATGGAGTGAACAGTAGTCGTAAAACCAACACATTGCATAATCGTGGAGACTACAAGGAAAGAGCTTAGCTAAAAGTAAATGGTCATCGACGAAATCAAGGAATGCCACATGAAATTATCTAAGATGATTTTGTGGGTCCCCATTCCCATTGAAGGTGGGGAGCTTAGGAATGCTAAAGTTAGGTGGAAGTGGATAAGTGGAAATGGCATGAGCTAATGGGGTATGCAACAACAAGGTAGAATCCAAGGATGGTGATGCATGGAAAGTGGTCTGTTGAAGCTTACAAATTTGGGCTTGAAGATCATGATAAAGAGAAGTTAAGTCTTGGTTATCAACATATGAGACTTGGTGGACATGAGAAACTAGGGTGGTGTGAAGTGGTTGGTAGGTGTAGGGATAGAAATGGGAATGGTAGAGATATGAGGAAGAGTAGAGGTAGGTTGTTGAGTATCAATGAAATTGGGGATGACTGCCAAAGTGGTGAGTTCAGCCAAGTTGGTATCTTTTCACGGGAAACATGTAAAAGTAAATCTAGGTCTTGAGGATGCTCAACAAGGTAATCATTGATAGAATTAAGGTGAGCTTCAATAAAATCTTCATGAGATTGAGCCATGGCAAGAGAAGAATAAACCTTAAGAATGGAAACAAAAAGTGGAGATTTGAAGATCGTGAACAATCGAGTCAGGTTCACTAAAATGATTAAATAAAATTATCTAAACTAATGGAAGTATAATGATAGTTAATCTAATCTAAGAGGAAAATAAATGATGTAAATAAACACTCTAAAGAAATATAAATTGGCTAAGTAATTAAAATAATAGAAATAAAACCCTAATGTGCAAGAGTAAAGTGAGGAAAGAACTCAATTGATTGCAGGTGGCTATCGCAGAGTGTCGGAGGTGTGATAAGAAATTCCAGAACTAGGAACAACTATACAAATGTCTCGAAAAGAGTGGATCTCGAGGATCTAAACATCTTGGAGCACCCGGGAAGGTAGTAGTGGGGTGCCTCGGGGTGCCCTTTTCTACAAAAATAGGTGCCTAGTCTCTAAAAACTCTTTGCGGTTGGTCTTATCGGGGTCGAAGATGGCTGTAACCTTTACCATTTGTTGCATTAGATATTCTTAACTACATTGAATGTATCAAATGGAGCAAGATGATGTTCAAGACCTAAAAAGACAAAGAAGTATAAAATCCCTAAAAATAAAAGATGCAAATGAATGGGTTAGATTGACCTCAGTTGCCACAATAATGGGCTTACTAAACTAAGTGTTGCACTACATTTTGGACCTAGATGTAGTTCTGGTGTGTGTGTATGTTGTTTCCTAGGTGATCTTGTGCCGATCGCACCTTGTGAAATAGCGAGCAATAGCTAAATGTAGAAATGTAATAGTATGTGTGCATGGAATAGAATAGAATCCCTCCCCTATGAAGTGTGATGCAAATGTCCTAGCTTGTGCCTTGATGATGGAGCTATGTAGATGCCAATGTAATAGATCAATGCAACTCTAGATGGGGTGATAGTAGTGTATGATGCTAGGTCCCTCACTATGGCCTCATAACTTTATATTTATAGGGTTTTGTTGGTCTAATTTCATAATTAACCTTAAAAAGGCTGACCAAAAGAAATATAAGAATGAAAAATAGCTAGAAGAGGCCCAAAAAATGGTAGGAAAATGCTAGAAGGATTAGGGTGCCCCCAAGTGGGACCAAGGCACCTAAGGGCACCCTAGTGTAGAATTTGGGTGTCCCAATTACGGCTACAATTAGGGGGGATGTGTAAAAATGGCTAGGCATGTAGCTGAAATAGGTCACAAATTATGAAATAAAATAAATAAAATGGCCAAAAGGACAGGGGGTAGTTATTACTTTCTTTGCTCAATAACCTTATAAATAGTAGTATGAGACCAAGATAAATAATTGTCTAATGTGCATGATTTTTTGACTACAATGGTGTTAGGTTCAATACCTATCATGTCATTGTATGACCATGTAAAGGCCTAACGCACTTGGAAAGATATGAGGTAAAGTCATTAAATTATTTTTAATCTAAGGACCGGCTAACTTTGACTATGTGAGGGTTTTGTAAATTCCCTATGTTGACAACGATAAAGGATTCATTAAGGAGTGTAGATGTACCAGGTGGTAGAGTCTTTTAAACATAATTTTCCTCCACCCCATATAGGATAGGATGGATTCATCGTCATGGCATTAAAGAATGTTGATGGTAGGGGAGTCTTTCTCTACCATTTTTGGTAATAATGTCAGAAGGGTCTTAATGCCTTAATTAGTCTACTAAGTGAGTTTTCCTAAGGTGATTGTATTAATTAAAAATATTAGGAGGAATGGATATGGTTTCATCTGTGTCCGTGGAGTCATCAGGTAAAGATGAAGTGGATGGCTCTATTTTTGCTATAGATTCGGGTGTGGTGATTGTAGAAGTGTTTGAGGAAGGCTTGTTAAAGCCTAGTATTAATTTCTCACAAGGCTTCAGAAACGATTAAAGGCCAAATCATGTATTCCTTGTTCGTAACATCCTAAACCAAAACCTTTCCTGACACAACGATGAAGATAAACTTAGGAAAATGATTGATTTTATAAAAATGAGAAGTCACATGTAAATGGTTTAGCATGATATTGACTATCGCGGTGTGAGGAAGGCTGATCAATCCATCCATAAACGAGGTTGATTTTTAGATGGGGAGGACCAAAGGAAATAATATCTCGATGTTTGGTTCGTATGCATAGGTTTTTTGTTAGGTATCCCATATTTTTTAGGTGTAGGGAGTGAGTTGAGGGATAGAAGATGGTACTACCCCAATGAGTGATGTTCCATAACATCTTAAAAGGAGTTATTATATGGTAGCTTAGATGTGGGGATGGAAGATCTGGTTGAAGCTTGGTTTGAGGACGTAATTTTTTTGTGGAAGTAACACATCATTGGGTTTGTGAGTAATGTGATAGGATTTGGGTTGGTGGGAACAGTAATTTTTTCCTTCATGCTCATATTTTAGATAATAATATAATGTTTATGGGACACAACACATAACGTGTATCCAAAGCCGTCCTAATAATATTTTATCTTTGGAACACTCCTTCCAAAATATAGAAGAGATCATGAATTATTTTAACACCTACCTTGATGGTTATAATAACCATGCCTAATGTAGGAGCGATAATGTCATTAAAGGTGTGTAACATGGTAGGTGACCGAGTGATGATGTTGTCGGTAACTAGAGTTGTTTGAAAGCATAAGATGATATGGTGTTGATATCGACACTATTTTTAATCATAACTCTCTTGACAAGAGTATCATTGATTTGGGAAGTGATGAAGAGTGGAAGGTCATAGTATTCAAGTTGTAAGGATGGGATTTTAGAATCATTAAAGGTGATAGCGTTAGACATTTTAGAGTTCCAAAAATGTTGGAAAACAATTGATGGTATTCTAATGTTACTCCGATGGATTAGAGAGCCTCAACCATTTTTTGTTGGTGTTGTGGAGAAGTTCAAACAACATTGTAGAGATACGTCTTAACAAGTGCTTAGTGGATTTGTTTAATGACAATGTTTTATAAGGAAGCGATAGATTAGGTGTGTGGAGTAGTGAGGATAAACATCTTGGCCTTGGAAGATGATCGACTAGGTGATTTAGGGGGGGAAAGGGAGATAGAGACTTTGGGTCCATTTTAATCTGAGGCATTTGAGTCTTGTGCACATGCTCTTGTAGTTATATGAAAGACATCTACTTGATGGAGAAGGGTTTTACTGGAGGAAGCCCTACTTTTATTGGATATGGATGCGGTGTCGGGTGATGGTTCAAAAGGAGTGGTTTTAAAGATTCGACAAGTTGGTTTGATTTGATCTGGATATTTTGGATTTACAGGAAAAATTCCTTTGTTAGTAAGGATTTTAATCATAGCATGGAGGGCTTTATAGCCCTCATTAGAGTGTCTCGATGTCGATGATAAGTACATAATGCTTTATAATTAGAACAAGAGGGATTCCATCCCAAGGAGTTAGGTGCCTTCATAGGGGGAAATGTTATGATAGATGATTGGATAATCTTTTTAAATATTTTAGTATAATATCCTATCATAGATGTGCTGGGTGACGGTGAGGATAAAGGGGTCTCGAATCTTGTTTGTCTTTAGGATAAAATATTATTATCCTAATATTTAATTATGCATAGTTTAATTATTTAATTAATTTTATTAATTAAATAATAATAGTTATTTTGTTATATGGTTATTCAACCATATTTGTCTTTTATACATACTGTTATATTGTTTTAAACAATATATTTGTTTGTATCTAATTGTTGCTTCCTGGATGTTATTGGAAGCCTGTATATTTAGGAATTTGGTTCACCTGTGGAACTTAATTCTTTGTTTGTATTTGGCTGTGCAATATCTATAAATATTGCAGCCCATTCTCTGTAATGGTTGATTGATTGAGATTAATAAATTGATCAGGCTTTCGTCCCTGTTTTCAATCATCATTTGGTACCAGAGTGAATTGAAGCTCCTGGCAAGGTTGGAGAAGGTTGCAGAAGAAGGAGAATTCGTGGAGAAGAAATCTGCAACAAAAGGAGAGCCAGTGCTGCCTCCTGCAGCTTCCCAGAACCCCCTGCAAACCCACAACCTCCTGTTCAGTTCCAGGTGTTTGGAACGCAATTTTTTTTTGCACTGGTGCACTCAGCACCAGGCAAAATTTGCTGAAGGATTACTTGCTATATTTGGAGGCCGTGTGAAGAAGGACTCCATATAGGCGCAGACCAGAGAAGGGCAGCAGTTGAAGGAGGCATGGAAACCCCTGCTGGACCTGATTTTAGTCTTCCACGCACCTGCACAAAGAGACAATGGCATAGCAAAGAGAAGAGGTCATTTGTTTGTTATATTTGTTATATCATAGAAATGGCATAGCATAGAAACAATATATTTGTTATATCAAAGTATATTTGTTTGTTTGTTGTGAAAGAGAAGCAGCCTGCATAGTGGAAGTGTATTTTAAAAAAAAAGCGGCCAAAAAAAAAAAAGCGGCCACATACTCCACGCACCATGGTGCGACACTTACGCACACAAGAAAGCAAAGCAAATCATACAAAAGCAAACCAAATAGGCGCCCAAACAAAGAAAAAAGTGGCACATATACTCCAAGCGAACCTGTTGGACTCACGCACGCATCTGCACAAAGAAACAATCAATAAAAAAAGAAGCTAAAGCAACAAACAAGCGGCCAAAGCTCTACGTCCTCCATCCAAGCGACCTGCACAAGAATACAGCGGTGAGCAAACAAAAGAGGCGGCTGAGAAAAACAAAGCAAAAGCGGCAAACAAAAACAATAAGAAATAACAAGCTTCAGATCCATTTTCTATGCATAAGGAAAACCTAACGCGCCATCCACTCATTCACAGACACGTGGAGTCTCTGCCAAGTCGCCATGCAAACAAGGTAAGTCGATTTTACCTGTAATTAAATACAAGTTCCTTCATTTCATAACAAGCGCCCTAAGTGGCCAAGTTGGTTATTGGATGCGCCTTGGGAGTGAGAGGTCTAGGGGTCAAATCCTGCCCCAACACTCAAAATCTCACTTTTTGAAATTTGGTGAAATTTTTGGCGAAACTGCTAAATTTAGCAGATTTTTTGAATTTAGTTATAACTAACTAAATTTAGCGGAGAAACCCCTAAGCTAGGGTAAAATTTTTTTTTCTCCCATCTGGTCTGTTTTTTCATTTCGGACATTTTTTGCAAAGGGAGACCCATCTAAAAATTGCATCTTCAGCTTCTTTTTTGCAATTTTTAGCATTTTGGGTCGTATTGGGCTCAGGAGGCCACCAGGGCCCACGAAACAGAAATTTTTTGCCTGCCATTCAAATTGTACAATTTTTTGAATGTAAATTGTATACTGCTGCATATTGTACTAATTTACTGAGTTGCCATAGTCAATAATCGCAAAACTTTATAACTCTTTCGAAACCGGCAGCATAATTGTAACCAAAAACAATAAAATTGGTTCTATAACACTCACGAGATCCTAGATCTCATTCGCAGCGTTCGGTATATATAGTGCCTCTGGGAAGCGCTTACGGGTAAAGTTGTCGTGACTACTACTGCACTTAACGCCTAATATAGCTGCAACAACGTCGTCTGGGCATCGTCCCTATAAATCGACGGGGAGTAATAAGGTCACAATGCACACACTATGAACCATCCCATCCGTCTGTGAACGATTGCAAGACATAAATCCGGATTGAGAAACTATCCAAGTATATAGCAAAGTTACGCGCGTATGAGGATATTTCTTTGAGCCGGTGTCAATAATCGCACAGACCCCATCAGTATTGTCTTGGTACCACGTATTGAATTCTTTCACGTACGTTAATGCCTCTTTCACGTACCACCGGGTATATAGAAAGGGCGAGCTTCTTCCACGTACCGACGGGTATATCGGAAGGGCGCGTATATAGAAAGGTTTGGTATATCGGACTGACGGTATATAGATTGGGAGACCTAATACCTAGAGTGATAAGAGCTAAACCCTGTCAGTGATCTCTGCAAAATGGGCACCAATGCCCCCAAATTTTTTCTTTCGGATTCACAATTTCTCAGAGGAAGCAACTATGCTGCATGGAAGACAAAAATAAAGACACAACTTGAGTTTGAAGAAATCTGGCCTGTTGTGACTGGTACTCTAACCAGATCACCAACTGATGCAACACAACAATGACAGTTTGATAGAGCAGATCAGAAAGCAAAACTCATCATCTTGTTTGGAGTGTCCGACGATGTGCAAGCCCACATTCGAGATGCCACAACAGCAAAAGAAGCGTGGGATAAGCTGAGCACAATATATGAGGCCAAGAACAAGAATGTCATACTAAATTTGCAGAGTCAGTTACATACATTGAAGTTCAAGCAAAATGAGAAAATTGAAGCTTTCCTAAGAAGGGTTGCAGAGTTGCGGGCTTCACTTCTAGCCCTAGGAGAAGAAGTCAAAGATGAATCTCTCGTTCCCATTGTTCTGAGAGCTCTCCCTTCTTCTTACCGCATTTTTTTCACAACTCTAAACTTGTCAGATATGACAATTAGTATTGACAAGCTGGTAAACCTCTTTGCAAAAAGAGGAAGCAATGCACAATAAGGATGATGAAGAAGAGCAGGCACTGTCTTCACATCAAAAATGGAAAGGAAAAGGTAAAGGAAAACCTAAATCCTATCAGAAGTCCCAACATCAGAATCAGTATCATGGGGACAATCAACAGAAGAAGCGATGTCCAATTTGCAAAAGAGGACATGACTTACAAGATTGTTGGTATAACACTTATAAGAAAGGTTCATCAAGCAACTCTGGACCACAACAACAACAATCTTACAAGGGACATTCAAACAACTATCACGGGTAGAAAAAGGGGAACTGGAAAAGAAGACCCCACCAGAAGTAATATTGCTTTGAGCAACAAACGATCAGGACAATGAAGACTTCTTGTTCAACTTGCTCGATCAAGTGAACCATCCACGTCATCTAGTGATGTCTGGTATGTTGATTCGAGGAGCCACTCGACACATGATCGGCCATAGAGACTGGTTTATTTCAATAAGGGACACGCCATCGAAAAATCATGTTTCGTTGGGAGATGATTCTTCATATACAGTTCAGGGGATTGGAAACATTTCTCTACCCCTTGGTTCACGCAAATGCAGACTATCAGATGTTCTATATGTCCTTGGGTTGACAAAGAATCTTCTTTCAGTCAGTCAACTCCTAGATCACAACCTGAAAATTGACTTTGATAGTCAATCCGGCAAGAAAATGTGTTTGATTCGAGATAAATCCAGAGGCTTGAAAATAATTACAAAAGCCTCAAATGTGGGACGTATGTTTCAACTTGATTTCATTCACAAAAATGATCAAGCACTTGTGGCTAAAAACTCCACCTCAACCCAGTTGTGGCATCAGAGATTTGGTCATGTAAGTTTCAAATATCTCGAAACACTTCGCCTGTGTAATATCGTACATGGGCTACCATCTCTTCACAAGGATACAGACAAGTGTCCTCACTACTTAGCAGGAAAATAACACAGAGTTTCATTCCAAAAGAGTACTTTTCGAGCTCATGGTAAACTTGACCTGGTTCATACCGATCTTTGCGGTCCGATGTAGCCAAGTCATTCTGGGTTCCAGTACTTCATGCTTTGTGTTGACGACTATTCACGGAAAATGTGGATTTTTTGTCTTCGCAAGAAAAGTGAAGCCTTTGAAACATTCAAAAAGTTCAAAGTAGCGAGTTGAGAAAGAAACGATCGTCACACATTAGAACTCTCTTTCTCCGGATCGAGGGGGAATTCACCAGTGATGAGTTCAGAGACTACCTACAAACTCACGAGATTCGTCGACAAATGCCTCCTCCACACACACCGCAGCAAAATGGTGTTGTTGAGAGAAGAAATCGTACTATCATGGAAATGGTGTGATGCATGATCGATGATTCCGGACTTGCAAAGACATTTTGGGCGAAGAAACAAAAAACAACAGTGTATTTGTTGAACAGAGCACCCACAACTGCTCTTGATGGAATTACACCACAAGAAGCATGGTCAAAAAGGAAACCATCCATTGCACACCTCAGAGTATTTGGGTGCAAAGCCAACATGCACATACCCAAACAGAACAGAAAGAAATTGGACATGAAGTCACAAAATCTCATCTTCATTGGATATAGTGAAGAGACTCTTGGGTATAGATTGATGGATCCTAAGACCAGAAAAGTCTACACAAGTAGAGATGTTGAGTTTTTCGAGAAGAAGGAAGCAGAGACTCCTCCTCCAGACTCGCAAGATGTAGATTTTTCACCTATTGTAAAAATTGAAGCTAATGTTCCCTCAGAAGATGAAAGTGATGATGGGATGATGGTGTTGATCAGATAGAACCACAACCCATGGGAACAGTTCAACGTATGCCTAAATGGTGTACAAGTACGTTACGAGATGCAAGAATGGATGTTCCACTGGATACATCCACCCCTGGACCACGGACTCACAGTAAAGCAAGAGAAGAAGTTAACTTTTCTTTGATGAGTAGAGTTATTGAATCAGATGAGCCCTCTACAGTCCAGGAAGCCCTACAGTCAAAAGCTTGGAAAGATGCCATGGATTCTGAATATCAATCAGTGATGAAGAATAACACTTGGCAGCTTGTTGATCTTCCACTAGGGAAGAAACCCATTGGATGCAGATGGATATTCAAAACTAAGTACAAATCAGATGGGACAGTGGACAAGTGCAAAGCAAGACTTGTAGTAAAGGGGTACGCACAAAAAGAAGGCATTGACTATGAGGAGACATTTTCTCCCACAGCTAAGATCAAAACGATCAGGATGATCTTTGCTCTAGCTGCTCAGTTTGGATGGAAAGTTCACCAAATGGACGTAAAAAGTGCCTTCCTAAATGGAGATTTACAAGAAGAAGTCTACATGACTCAACTTGAGGGATATGTAGTACCTGGTCAAGAAACAAAGGTATGTAGACTCAGGAAATCTCTGTATGGCCTCAAACAGGCACCCCGGGCATGGTACATCAAGATTGATGAGCATCTCGTACAACATGGATTCGTCAGAAATCCATACGATCCCAATCTCTACCTCAAAAAAAAGCAAGGGGGAGATGGTGATTGTTGTTGTTTATGTCGATGATCTAGTCATCACTGGAAGTTCAGTGAAGATGATTAATGCAATGAAGAAAGATCTTAATCGATCATTCGACATGACAGATCTCGGGCTTATGCACTACTGTCTTGGACTAGAAGTATGGCAGAAAGAGAATCACATCTTTGTTTCTCAGATGAAATATACCAAGACAACGCTCGAGAAGTTTAGGATGATGGATTACACACCAATTGCTACACCTATGGAGAATAGATTACAGTTATCTCGTTCAGATCCATCTCCTGAGGTAAGTGCCACTCTCTATCGGCAACTGATTGGGAGTCTCATTTACCTGACCTACACTAGACCAGATATCAGCTTTGCAGTGAGCTATCTATCCAGGTTCATGCAGGAACCCAAAGTTTGTCATTGGAAAGCAGCAAAGTGCATTTTGAGATATCTCAAAGGATCAGTGGATCTTGGTCTAGAATACAAGAAGAATGAAAACTTCTTCTTGACTGGATATTCGGATTCAGATCATGCAGGTAACATTGATGATAGAAAATCCACTTCTGGATTTGTATTCTTTATGGGATCTAGACCAATATCATGGGGAAGTAAGAAACAACACTTTGTTTCTCGCTCTTCCACAGAAGCCGAGTATCGTTCTGCAGGAGAAGCTATCTGTGAAGCGATTTGGCTACGTCGCATACTGGAAGGACTTGGAATACCACAGGACAAACCTACTACCATGTATGTAGACAATGAAGGTGTTCTCAAACTTGTTCGCAATCCAGTTTTTCACGAGAGAACAAAACACATTGAGGTTCAGGTTCATTTCATATGCAAACATGTGTTGAAGCACAACATCTAGCTTCAATTTTGTCCAACTGCTGAACAACGAGCAGATATTTTCACAAAGTCACTTGCACGTGACAAGTTCGAGTTGTTCAGAGCGTTTCTCTCCTCATCTCTTCAGACAATGCACAATTAAGGGGGGGAATGTTAGGATAAAATATTATTATCCTAATATTTAATTATGCATAGTTTAATTATTTAATTAATTTTATTAATTAAATAATAATAGTTATTTTGTTATATGGTTATTCAACCATATTTGTCTTTTATACATACTGTTATATTGTTTTAAACAATATATTTGTTTGTATCTAATTGTTGCTTCCCGGATGTTATTGGAAGCCTGTATATTTAGGAATTTGGTTCACCTGTGGAACTTAATTCTTTGTTTGTATTTGGCTGTGCAATATCTATAAATATTGCAGCCCATTCTCTGTAATGGTTGATTGATTGAGATTAATAAATTGATCAGGCTTCCGTCCCTATTTTTCAATCATCGGTTTGATGATTTAGAATCTTGAGATAACGGGGTCATGCTCTGTGTGACATGTTTAGGTGCTAATCGAGGAAAAATCTTAGGTTCTATAACAATAATCATGAATTTAGATGAGGAATGAGGCCTTAAGATAGAAGGCAATGGTTTTCTATCTTGTGGTAAGGTTGTATAAAAGATTAAGTGGTATAATTTCTATTTTTATGGATGAATGATTTTTGGATTGTGTAGTGGGATTATTGAGATTCTTGATGTGGTTTCAAGTGATGTGGTCTTTGAAAGAGATTTTTAAATTTGTTGTGATAGGTTTATTTTTGGAGATTTTTAAGAGACAATGGGTGGATTTGAAGAGGATGTGTTAGGTGTAGGAGGACTTGTGATCTTGATAGTGATAATATTGAAATAGTCGGATGATTTGACTAGTACCTCTATCGCAAGAACATTGGGCACGATGGTATAAGTAGGATATCTTTGACAACATTAATATTATGATGATAATTAATGGTGTTGGATTGGGGTTGATTGGTAGGTGAGGAATGATTTGGAAAAGGATGTTTAAACACATTCAAGTTTTGATTTGGAAGCACATTTGGATTGTCAAATTAAAAGTCACCTCGGTCAATGAGATCCTAAAGGATGTTTCTGAATGAACAACACATTTCAATTTCATGGTCTTAGAATTTTTATTAAGGATAAATAGTTTTTAAAGGGACTATACCCTATTTAAAAAAAAGGCTCAAAATCTAGAGATAGCAGTAAAAACATTCCAAAGATAAAAGGGACTAAATCCCTTTACAATGAGGCTCAAAAGCCAGATACAACAGTAAAAACAACAAAAATGGATCAGAATCCATGAAGAACTTGAGGACCAACTATATTTTAACCAAGAACTATAAAAAGGAGAAAAAAAAAGACAAAGCAGCATCAAAACAACAAGAAAACATCTTCCTGACAGTAATACAACAACAAACTGGAAACAACTCTACTTGACTACTTTATCAATCTAGGGAAGTGACATGGGAGGGATCATTCTCATCTAATTGTGAAAATACTAGGTCCCTTGCAGTGTCTGACTCCCAAATGGCAGATTGGAATTTCACTAAGAATACAAACACTTTTGACATGATGTTCCAGAAAATTATAGATAGCCTTAAGCACAAAATGGTACAATCATGTCGCCCTTTAACATTGCTAGTCTATTATCCAAAGAGTTGAGTTTCTTGAAAATTTGTAAAATTTTCTCATTATCCATAGTAGGTTCAACATGCATCTTCCTTTTACCTGCACTTTTACCAATATGCTTGAGTTCATCTTTGAGGTCCATAACCTCCCTTTCCAACTTGTCAATCCTGCTTAGAATCCCTTCTTCTTTTTTGTAGTAGTGTCTTCAACGAGATTGCTGATATGAAGCAGGTTTTTGGCCGACTCAATCTCTTTATTACTACAAAGAACCCTCGAGAGGTACAGGGGATTCTTGTTTCTTTTATGGCTAGTGGAAGCAGAGATGGGGTTAATGGAATCAGTAAAGGGGGGGCAACATGGACAACAGGAACATGGTAGGAATGTGAAAGATAATGGTGATGGATCAAGAGAATAAGACCTTGGTGGAGGGGGACAACATGGGTATGATTTTGGAACTCAATAACAGAGCGTTCCAGTGAGTTCAAAAGGTAATGTGGGAAATTAACAGTTAAATTCCTCCTGAAATAATTAAGGAAGACCAAATGCTTAAAAGGAATCATCACATATCTACCCTCAAGAGTGACATACCTGACCATCATTTGTGAAATTTCAGCAAATGGCTCTGGAATAGAAGACACTTTTATACCAACCGTAACATATTCAAGATTTTATCCTTCATCAAGGAATTTCTTAGTGTTAACATTCCTTTCGACACATTTTTGAATAATTTCTCCCCATCTAAGCTCAATCCCGTGACTTGAGCAATGAGCTCTTCAGTGATTTTGACATTGATATCTCCATATTCAACTACTCTTTTCTTCCAACCATTCACAAATTGAACTGAGATATCTTGGTCATGACCCTGCATTTTTTCTATGAGATTGAAACCCCACCCATTTGTAAATACTTCCACAAGAGCTCATCATTCTTCTAGTATAGGTCATGAATAGGTTCTATTTTGCAAGGAGGCCCACCCATTCTGTTTTCGTTTCTTCCTTGGTTCCCAATGGTAAAGTTTTGATCCCAATACCACCTTTCCTCACCACCTTTGTCACTTTGTATACCCAGAAAGCATGTGAAATCTTAATGAAATTATTAACCCTACATGCGAAGTTAATAATCACTTTCCCATCATCGAGAGGAGATTTTTTAATGATTATTTTGAATACCATACTTATCTTTGATGATGTCATTATGTACCTTAGCTAGGAGAAGGTCACCACTAAACCAATTTTGCATGTTATTGCTAACTCCATAGTTTTCCAGACTATCCACCACTTTATTACCTTCACAATAGGAATGTATGATCTTACATTATCAAAATATTTACAAATCTCTATAGCTTCATAAATAAAATCTCTAATGGTCCAACTTGGGGGTTAATTTTGATTTAAGAGATTTATAAATAAAATATGTAATGGTCCAACTTGGTCTTAGACTTGATGGTAAAAAAACAGGGGTGGATGGGAGGGAGTTGAATCATACATGCAAATAGAAATTTATTTGAAGACTATGTTATAAGACTCCCCAATAGGTGTGTAGTTATGTTGAGGTTAGATTTTCTTAGAGTCCGAGTGAATTTTGGATGTGAATTTTACAATAACCACATTTTCGATCCTTTAGATTTATCATTGCTAGAAGAGAGTTTAAATAATGACTCAGGTTTGTGTTTATTAGACACAGTATAACCTTACCATCTTCGAGAGCACAAAGCTCTAGTTTGTGGGCCATGGTAAAGGCTTCATTGAATGTTTGAAAGGATTGGATCTAGAGGGTTGATGATATGTGCTTAATGTAGGATCGAGTAAATAGCTCAATCAAATCAGTTTTTGGAAGAGAGAAGGATAATTGATTGATAATCCCCCACCATCTAGTGACAAAATATGTAACATAATCATCTTCAAATTGTTTAATAGCATAGATATTAGTGATGGATATATTACGAAGAATGTTAATCGAGAAATTCTCTAAGAACATATGCGCAAGTTATGCAAAAGAAAAGAGGGAATATTGTGGGATTTTGTTGTACTTGGTCAAGGGTGGGTCCAAATAAGGACATGGGAAATGTCCTTATAGTATTTTATTTTCTTTCACAATTGTTATGCGTGTTGGCATCTCATTGAGAAAGATATAAAATCTCACTTGAAGCTCGCACAACTACTAGGTCCCTCCTTTGTGCTTGTTTGTCAAGATGTTAGCATACATATCCATAATAACCATTATCAAACAACCATTCAAGTGAATAGTATTACATATATCATATCATGAACTTAAAATTGAAACACATGTAATAAGGAAGCATAATAGATCAGATAACAACTAAGATCAACTATAAGAACACATCTCCATATTCAGATACATCAATGACCATAATCCAACCATAGTTATCCATTAATTCATAAAACAACTACATAATAAGAAGTTGATACATAACATCCAAAACATGTGTTCATAGAGCCATGCACGCCAATATAAAAGACAGCATAACACTACTACATCACGAGTATCCAATACAATGAAGTAAAACACGTATATATAGGGGTGGGGACTTTCCCTTCACCACCCATGCACTTCCTAACAATAGGTGTGCTAAAAATAGCCATGTGTTAACAATTGCATGCTTTTATAATGGAGATAACAATATATTATCCTATAAATAGAACTTTCTCTAACCCTAATAATAGCCTCCATGCGTATATTTGAACTGCATGTCTAGTCTCTAATAGCCAACGCTTAATTGCCAAGGTACCCTTTACATGATGAGCACTCCAAGTCTATTTTTAGTCTGTCCTTGGAAAATGGATAATTCCTCAACTCAGTGTATCCTTCTGCATAGTCCCAAGTGAAACCCTACTCATCCTTATGCACACTTATTCTATTCCCATGTGCATGCGTGTTCTTGCTTGTTGTGATACATAGTAATTTTCTCATTCCAAGATTACCCCACACTAGGTATGTTTTCCATCCTTAGCAACACCAGAAATTGTTACGCAAAATAATTGTAGAGTACTCATCATGAATCAAAGAATGACGAATAAAGAATTCAACTTGTTCCAAAGAATCAACGAATCAAGATCTCGTAAGAGGGAGGAAAACTATAAATTCCTTAATCAATATCTTCTCCATATCCATCTACCCTTCTAATTCCTTATTTACCGAGAATTGGCTCATTATCAACAATCCTATGGACCTCTGCAAGGGTTAAATCATCAATCCTCTCCCTCAATTGTTCTATCAAAGCTTCCAACTTCTCATCTACATTATTCAATGCATCCATCCTATCGTAATCTGTGGGAAGAGTTCCTTTAGCCTTTCCTTGAGTGAGGTTTTAACATATTTATTAATTCCCTCTTCTATTCTACCTTGGCCAATATATTTTCTCACTCTGCCCTATTACTTTTATTTTTGGCTTGAAATTCATTTAATTATACTTCATCCCAAATAACCGGTAACCCCACAACATGATCGAAGTCCTCATGGTTATCATATACAACCTCTTCTACTTGTGTAACCACTTTAACCTCTACTGCCAACACATCATACTGCGAGGTGTGCTTCAATATTCTCCCTTTCACTTTTCTTATGTTACACCAGTTACTTCTTCTATGAAATCTATGGCAAGAACCTCTTTTTCATACATGATCATGTGTTCCAAGTCTTCCAGACGGTGCATGTCCGACTCATACATTTGTTAAACTTAAGTGACCAAGTCTGGGCATGTGAGTGTATTTACATCCATGATGTATTCTACCTTCTTGTATGTTGCACGCATCCACCCATTTTCTTTCCTTACTTTCTAATTTATATGCACGATGATCTTATCTTTCTCATTTATTTCCTTATCTCCTTATCTTTCTCCTTTATCTCCTTATGTAGGTTCTGACATGGCAATCCTTATCAAAAATCCTTACTCCAACGTCTGCCAATAGTTTATTAAGTGCATTGCACTCTTTCTCATCTATTAGCATCTATGAGTAAACTATCGGATAGGCCGCCCCTAGTGTAGAATTTTATCGGTCTCCATTAGAGATTATGCGCTAACCTCAAAATATGTCTCTTCCATGTGTGATTGAAATGCCTAGGAGAACATCTTTTTGGTGCATAGTAAGGATTATTCCTTTATAAGGAAAAACCAACATAACATGTCCTCTGTGGCCTCTGTACTTTGATATCTTGTATGTAACAAGTTATTCGAGATCACCATCATACCACATCATAGGGCCACAGGGTATATGTCTTGGCTTTTTGTTCTTCCCACAGTCCCTTTGGGGAATCTAAGTGCAAGAGTGTTCTCTAGGAATCCTTCTACTTTATCATCACTCTACTATGTGTTCCATTATGAAATATACCTCTTTCTCGATTTGATGCTATATTTTAGGTTTAATAACACACTCAACCATGTGCTCCTCGGTAGGATCCCGACTCTCTTCCAAAATCGGAGTTACGGGTACCTCAAACCCTACTACTTGTTGGTGCAAATCAGCAGCACCCCTGGATGTTGATCAGACTTCTAGTTTGATCTTTTGGACATCCAGTGTGATTGCACAACATTGAATCCTCTCCCCAAGTGTGGGACTTGAAAAATGGGAGAGGAATCTCTAGATTAGAGGCTGGTTCCTCAACTCCCCTAATCAGATATATCACTTACAAGTTGTAAAGGTTTTGAATTCAAAATCCTACTCTAAATTCCAAGGGGACAGAGATAGGGAATGCAAAAAAAATGAAACTAATGCTAATGAGGTGATGCACCAAAGGAGTAGCAGACACCTAATACTGCAATACATACACAATCCACAAGAAAACACAGCACAAGCATGCACAAATTGCTCAAGATGTAATGAAAGATCAGGAAACAATGGTAAATATATGAAAGGATTGAGGGATTTTAATCACAGAGCATACATTACCCTTCCAGGATCAATACAATGCATTACGGTGACCAACGAGGCAAAGGGGTGTATTGCATGGAAAGGTAAAAATTTCCACAAATTTTTCCAAAAAGGAAGAAAAAGGGAAGTTGCAAAGCTGGAAAAGTGTCTCCTCCTTTTTTAAAATGAGCCCATTCTCGCTTTTACGGTCAAGAAAGCGACCCCGGAGAGAAAACATGGGAAAACATGGGAGAGATTCAACCACCAACCAAAAACATAATAAAAAAACATGGGCATCCTTACAAGTCCATTCCCTGACATTTTCTACCATGCTGGGAGAGAATGCGAGCCATTCTTCATTAAAAATGGTGGTTGAAACATCATTTCCGTTCATGACCACATGCCAGAGGCGTTTTTCAATTTTATCTCTCAAAACTCCACAAAAATATAAAATTAACCCCAGAATCTTGTAGAAATTTCACCAGACTTTACTGTTGATATAAAGAACACAAAAAGAGCTTTGGATCGAAAGATATGTCCATTTGAAATTTTAGGGAAAAATAGGGCCAAAACGGATTGGCGGGTGAATAATTTAAAATTTTCCACTTTTTTGCATTTGGGAAAATTTCCCAAAAAAACTCCGCGCTCCACTTTTCCAAGTGCCACATGGCACGATCCTATTGGGTGTGGGCTTTTCCTTTCCCTTTTCCCCTACGGGCATGTCCTGTATTTTTAACGCCACTGGACACGTGGCAAGATGCCGTTGGTTCACATTTGGGGTGGACTTTTCCTCTAAAATTTCTTCGATTTTGCTTTGGGAAAATTTCCCAAATTTCCCCACCTTCCACCATTCTGAGTGCCACGCGGTGAGATCTTATTTGATGTGGGCCTTGGGGTGAACATTTCCCTCTGTGCAATCCTTTTGGGAAAAATTCCCAATCTCCCCCCGCGCTCTGCTTGTCTATGTGCCCATGGACACGTGGCGGGCCCTGACTGGTCGACGGGGCCACAGGCCAATAATTTTCCTTCCCCTTTTTCCCAAACACTTGGCCAAAATTTTAAGTTTCTCCCCACCCTCTGCCACTTCTTGGCCTAGGGACATGTGGCAAAACATGATTGGGCGCGGGCCTTTCCTCCTAAATTTTCCATGGCACCAACACTTAGTCAAAATTTTCAATTTTCTCCCCTTTGGACATGTGGCGCAATCCAATTGGACGGCGGGCCTGTGGGGTAAAATATCCCTTTTGAAATTTTGCCAAACACTTGGTAAAAAATCCAAGTCTTCCTCCGACCCCCGCCACTTCCAAGGACACGTGGCACCATATTATTGGTGTGTGGGCCTTTCGGGGAAAATTTCCCAAAAAAACTCCGCCAAGCCATAACTTCAAAAATACATGGAGTTAGGAGGAAAAATTTACCTTTCTGGAAAGCTGAGAAAAGATCTATCCAATGGTGCCATTTCTAGAAAGTCTTGAGTGCTGAAGAAAAAAAAAATTATGACTAAGGCACAGGAGAGGGAAGAAAGAAGGGAGTTAGCCACAAAATGAGCAAGGGGCACATCTTGGATAAAAATTTTGGTGACTCGAGAGGGGCCATCTGCATCTTTGGATGAAGTTTCCAGATTGCTGAAATAATCTATTGGGCATGGAGTCATCAAATTCTCTGCTTGGTACCCCAACTGACTAGAACACTGCAAGGAGGAAGATGGAGGGTGGAACATCACCTGATTGGAGCAAGGCCTGTAACACACATTTCTAGGAACAACAAGCTTGTGCCAAAGCACTTAGGGAAAGAAAAACTAATCTACAACAAAACAATGTGCATAAGCACTTGGAGGAATGAAAACCTAAGCTAATATGTACAAGGTGGATAACTTCCTTCAGTAGCAATGTTATAGATGGATTCCATTGACTGGAATCGGTAGTTCTTCACCATCCAATGAAGATAATTGGAAGGTATTGCTGTCCTTACACTTTGTGACCATGTATGGGCCACTCCAAATGGCATCAAATTTTGAATTCCTTCCCAGTTTTGCTCTGTCTACATCCCATTTTAACACTAGATCTCCAACTTGGAAAGATCTATCCTTGGCCTTCCTATCAAAGGTCTTCTTGATCAAAGCTTGATCCTTCTCCATTGCTTGGGATGCCTAATTTCTGATTTCTTAGAGCTCCATCAATTCTACATATCTAACCTCCATGGGTCCAAACTCCAATAGCTCCAATTGTTTCATGAGTTCCAATGTTGGCAACTCAAGTGACATGGGAAAAATTGCCTCTCTTCCATAAACAAGCTTGAATGGGGAGTTACCTGTAGATCTTTTAGGAGTTATCCTATCAGCCCATAAGGCTGATTTCAACTTAGTATGCCAAGATCTCTGATTTTCATCAAGATTTCTCCTAATGATCCTTAACAAGTTCTTGTTGGTAGATTCAGCTTGGCCATTACCCTGAGGGTAATAGTTTGATGAAGTACTTAGGTAGATCCCATTTTTGACAGCCCATTGAGTTACCTTGAACCCAATGAATGCCAATGCATTATCTGATATTATTGTAGCAGGTATGCCAAATCCAGTTGTTATTCCCTCATAGAAGTCCAGGATGCTAGATTCATTTGCTTCGTTGAGTGCTACTACTTCAGTTCACTTGGTGAAGTAATCTGTGGCTGTTAAAATCCATTTGTGCCCTTGGCTTGAATTGGGATTAATGACTCCAATGAAGTCCAAACCCCATTACATGAATGGCTGGTCAACTGAAATTGGATGCAATGGAAGGGCAGCTAGCCTCACTTTACACCCGTGAAGAAGGCACAATTCTTGCACCTCTTGACCCATGGATAGCAATCACTGAAAATCTTGGGCCAATAATAGCCAACCCTCATGATCTTTAGAGCTATCACTCTTGGTGCAAAATGACCACTAGCTGATCCACTATGGAACTCTTCCAACACCTTGTGAATCTGATTTGTACCAATGCATCTCAGCAGCACTCCATTCACATCCTTCTTGAATAAAACACCATCAACAAGGGCATATGGGATAGCCTGCAATATGAAGTGTCTTCTTTTGGTCTTGTTCATCTCTGGAGGGCATAGACCTATGCTTAGGAAGTGCATTATGTCTTGGGTCCAGCAAGGAGTGAGGACATCATTATTTTCCTTTTGAGTGCATCCTTGCTCATGGCTGTCTTGCAACACCAAAACAACCTCCTTCTCATTGCATGCTTCCTTTTGTTTGCTCAAAATCAGCTGCTCACACAACCCTTTTCCTCTGACCAACTTGGTGAATTTGATCTCAACGTCATACTCCATGATACGAGTAATCCACCCTACCCTCTTTTCATTCAGGTCTTTGTTGAGGAGGAATTCCTTAACTCCCACATGAGAAACCAGCAATTGAACCTTGTTGTTTGAGACTAGATGCTTGAATTTCTTCAAGCTCTGATTCTTAAGAACTTTCTTCTCAATGAAAGAATATCTCACCTCATAGTCCTCCAGGCTTTGGCTGAAGAAAGCAATTGGCTGCTCCTCATTGTCTTTGTTCTGCTGTACCAAAATTGCAGAAATAGTATCATCACCCCCAAATGCATAGAGGATGAAATCCTTGGAGAAATCCGGGTTAATGAGAGTTGGGGCTTGAGAGATGGCTTCTTTGATTGCTTCAAAACTTTCCTTGCCTTCTGCTATCCATTTGAAATCCATGCTTTTCTTTAACATCTTGGTGATAGGCTTGACTAGGGCTGCAAAATTTGGGACAAACCTCCGAACAAAATTTATTCTCCCCAAGAAACTTTGAAGGGCCTTCTTGTGGCTTGGCAATGGTAGTGCTCTTATGGCTTCAACTCTTTCTAGATCAATTGCTAATCCTTCTTTGGAGACAATGTGGCCAAGGAGCTTTCCTTCATGGGCTAGAAAAATACACTTTTTAGGATTCAAGGATACTCCAAATCTTCTGCACCTTTGGAACACTTGTCTCAAATGAAAGAGGTGGTCTGCTGCATTTTTGAAAAAATAGTGATATCATCAAGATATATCCAGCGTTGGACAACCCAAATGGCATTTTCCTGTATGCATAAGTTCCCCATTTGGTTGTAAAGGTTATTTTGAACTGATCCTCTTCTTTCACCATAATCTGATTGTACCCCAAATAGCCATCAAGTAATGAAAACCTCTCGGAGCCAGCAACAACTTGTAAAATTTGCTCCATGGAAGGAAGTGGATAATGATCCTTGAGAGATGCTCTATTCAAATCTCTGAAGTCAACACACAATTTTATTTCCCCACTCTTCTTTCTAACTAGAACCAAGTTGGCCACCCAACTAGAATGCTTAATAGGGAATATGATTCTTGACTCTAATAACTTATTCAATTCCTTTCTCATGAGAGGCTCCATGTGTGGATTGACTAGCCTTTGTTTTTTCTGATGGGTTTAGTACTTGGGTCCAATTCAATGGTGTGTTGAGCTAACTCGGGATTGAAACCTTTCAAATATTCATAGCTCTAAGCAAACACATTAGGGAATTCTTGACAAAGCTGTATGAACTCATACCTTTCTTGCTCAGTTGTCATCTTACCAACTTGGAGTGATTTGCCCTCTTCCACCAAGATGGACACTGAATCCTCTCCCTTGACTTGGATGTTTTCTTTCTCCTTCCTAAACTGATCATTAGGATTGAAAATGGACTCCAAAGTAATAAGTCCCTTTGGTAGTTTGTTGGTTCTCAGCTGTACCACTTGGTCACCATACTGTTGTTCCAACTTTTCCTGATTTTTAGCTGAGAACTCAGCCTCTTCTTACAAGAAATGGATGATTTACTGATCATTTTCAAACACTTGCCAACTTACATTGTTGTCTGGCACTGAAGGCCTTACAATCACATGGATGTTTGGTTGTACCTTATCCTTTTGGATGCTTTCAACAACATCAAAGGCTGCTCCAACTGCTGCAAGCCTGTCAGCAGCTTGGTTCTCTTTTCTAGGAATGGATTTGATGCCAAAACCCTCAAAATATTCAATGAGGTCCCACACTCTTTTGTAGCACTTGAGCAGATCATTCTTGACAGGATGCTGCCCCTTAACTTGGTTGACAATCAACTCACTATCACCGAAGACTTGCAAGTTCTTTATTCCTCTCTTGATTGACCAATGTAATCCTTGTATCGAGCTTCATATTCAACAGTGTTATTAGAGCATGCAAACTAGAATCTAAAAGCTGAATAATACTTAACTCCTTGAGGTGAAACAAGCATAGCTCCCCCTCCCGCACCTTGTCTACTCCTTGATCCATCAAAAAGAAACTGGCATACCTCGTTGTCATCCTTGTGGTTTGGCTTGGTGATGCTAGGAATAGGCTGATTTTCTTCGTGCATGTAATAGAATCCTAGCTCAGATTCTTCTATTTCTTGATAAGGATCAAAAGTATGCACCTTGCTTGCCCATTCAACAAGAGTTAGATCCAAGATACTTCCACCTTGGTGTCAGCTTCATCAGTGCTTGGATAATCTTCTTGATCAAACACTTTGAACAATTGGTATTGATTTGGCTTGGAGTGTAAGGCTCAATGTGAAAGTTTACAATAGGCTCAGATCTGATTGTGGCTTTAGTTCCATATCTTGTTCTGAACAATATATGTGACCAATCAGTAGATAAGTAACCTCCAATCTTGGCTGTGAAATCCCTTGACATACATAGGGCAAAGAGTGGTGGAAGATCTATTACTGAGACATCTTGCAAAACAACAATGTTGGGGTATGCATGTAAAGTAAGACTCAAGTTTTTGATCACTCCAACTGTTGTTACTGCTGTCCCATCCAATTGCACTACCCCTTTGGATATGAATTCATATTGAAGCCCCAACTAATCAGCTATTTGCTTGGGCATTACTGAACTACTTGCCCCAGAATCAATCATGCAATTGTGTACTAATTGGTTTCCAATGATAAATGAAACATAAAATGGAGGGGGCTTCAAAATTTTACCTTGCTTGTCCTCCATGATTCCCTTCAGGTTGGGCAACATTTGTGAGCACCTTCTCTTGCATTTGGACTTGCTGATTTGAAGTTGACCAGTCCTTCATGGCAGCTTATAGCAAATCTCTTTGGCCTGGGATAGATAGTGATTCCCACATTGATATGTTTACATTTGTCTTCTTCATCTGATCAATGATGTTGAATGGAGATGAAGCATCTCTTTGCTATCCCTTGGCCTACACATTCATTCCTTGCATATGGGAAGCAACAACTGGCATTTGAGTCGGCCTAGGAGTTGTTTTAGGCAGCCCTTGTGTGTTTGGAACTGAATTTTGTTTGCCAATAATTTGTGGAGTGATAGAAGATTGTGGCTTGCTTAGAGCCAATAACTTTTCTTCACCCAAATTTCTCCTTTTTGACCTTGTGTTGGCTGCAACACCTTGGGGAATTATTTGATTCATGCCACAAAAATCTTACGCTACCCGGTTTACAAGTGTGGTATCATTTGGAGCTGACTCTGCTGGAATGTTTCTTGTTGTTGGTTATTTCCTTGACTCTCTTCACCCTCCAGACTAGTTGCAGTCACCATTAATGCTTGATTTAAGGCACCGTTGAAGCACATAGACTAGTTGTGAGGTTCATTGCATGGGAAACACCAATCATACTCTTGAGCTATGTTGTTTTGCACTGGCACTAATGCCTTAGAGGCAGATATAGCATTGGGATTATAGGGCTGAAATGGTCTGTTGGCAGGAGGTCTTGTTTGATTTTGATTTGCAACTGGATTGGGTGGTCTTTGAGGCTGGTATGGCTGCCTGTTAGGCTGAGCTTGAGGCTGGAAAGGAGGTCTAAAACCTTGGGCTTGCTGCCTCTTGAGTGTAACCAGCTCATTGCCTAAATTTTGCAATTGCTTCATGACTTCTTGAAGTTCATTTGAGGCACTAGAAGATGAAGTAGAAGCTTCACTTGAATTTTGATTTCTTGGAGTGGGAATAAGGGCTAAAATAGGCACTTGACTAGTACTTGGGCTCTCTAAACTTGGAAACAATGGCATTGGAGGCATAGGAGCTAGCTTTCCAGCTTGAATCAAACAATTTGCAGCTCTAATGGCAATGCTATAAGCAACAAGGATAGTTGTGCCTCCCATGGATTGAATCAACATAGAAATATCAAATTTAAAGCTTTAAGGTAATATAGAAAAGCACCTTCTCGCTGCGGCCCTTACTTTATACTGAATTCTCTCCCAAGTCATTTGAAATCTGAAGTTGAAGTCATTTAGCTGCTCATTGGGAGATCTCTTGATGGTTGTTAGCTATTCCAAAAGGGACAAGTTGTCTCCCTTTTCTCCAAACTGCTCATGGAGGCTATACATAGCTGGTTCTAATTTTGGATAGAACCTAAGGCGAGAATCTTGAACCATTGCAAAGATTTCCCTTTGAATGAAGATGTCAGTAGTTTGATAGCAACTTACATCTCATTAATCTCATGGATTGCACAAATATTGGCAATATCCTTGACATGATCACCGGGAGTGGTTTGATTCTCTCCAGATCAAGTATGGAATGTTCTTGATGATGTAAGCGGGATTGGATTACGTGCATTGAGAGCAAGTGGACTGCTGCCAGTGAAGTTGACATAGGGGTTGTGTTGTGCCATTCTGATTGGCCTTAGGACCCTTGTTGATTGAATGAAAGGCCTACCAGGTGGAGGAGTTGATAGAGTTATATTTGGTGGAGATGGAGACCTTTGAATTCTCCTCCCTCTTTGCCTTCTTCTTGGAGATAACTGTAGATACTCAAACAACACCTCTTCTTCTCCAACTCTTGACCTTGTGGTGATTCTTCTCATGAGTTTTCAGGTTTGCACTGCTAAACCAGCTGATTCTTCTTCCTTGGAGTCACCAAATGTGTAATTTAGGGCTCTTTAAAGTAAGAAACTTGTAACAAATGCACATCAATTTTTTTGTAATGAAGATGAAGACCTCTAAGGTCCCACTGGGCATGCCAAAATTGTTGTTGCAAATCAGCAAAGACACCCACGGATGTTGATCAAACTTCTAGCTTGACATTTTGGACATCCAGTGTGATTGCACAACATTGAATCCTCTCCCCAAGTGCGGGACTTGAAAAATGGGAGAGGAATCTCTAGATTAAAGGTTGGTTCCTCAAATCCCCTATCGATATATATCACTTACAAGTTGAAGAGGTTTTGAATTCAAAGTCCTACTCTAAATTCTAAGGGGCAGAGATAGGGAATGCAAAAAAAAGCTGAAACTAATGCTAATGAGGTGATGCACCAAAGCAGTAGCAGACACCTAATACTGCAATACATACACGATCCACAAGAAAACACAACACAAGCATGCACAAATTTCTCAAGATGTAATGAAAGATCAGGAAATAATGGTAAATATATGAAAGGATTGAGGGATTTTAATCACAGAGCATACATTACCCTTCCAGATCAATACAATGCATTACAACATGACTAAGAGGCAAAGGGGCTATATTGCATGGAAAGGTAAAAATTTCCACAAATTTTTCCAAAAGGAAGAAAAAGGGAAGTTGCGGAGCTGGAAAAGTGTCTCCTTTTTTTTTTTAAATGATCCCATTAAAGCTTTTACGGTGCTGGCAAGAAACGACCCCAGGAGAGAGAAATGTGGGAAAACATGGGAGATCTTCAACCACCAACCAAAAATGCAATAAAATAGCATGGGCATCCTTACAGGTCCATTCCCTGACATTTTCTACCATGTTGGGAGAGAATGCGAGCCATTCTTCATTAAAAATGGTGGTTGAAACATCATTTCTATTCATGACCACGTGCCAGAGGTGTTTTTAAATTTTCTCTCTCCAAACTCCACTAAAATATAAATTGACCCCGGAATCTTGTAGATAATTTCACCAGATTTCTGTTGATATAAAGAACGTGAAAAACTGAGCTCTGGATCAAAAGATATGGCCGTTTGAAATTTTAGGGCAAAACAAGGCCAAAACAAATTGGCGGGTGAATAATTTAAAATTTTCCACTTTTTGCATTTGGGAAAATTTCCCAAAAAACCCCCACGCTTCACTTTTCTGAGTGCCATGTGGCACGATCCTATTGGGTGCGGGCTTTTCCTTTCCCTTTTCCCCTGTGGGCCTGTCCTATATTTTTTGACACCACTGGACACATGGCAAGATGCCATTGGTTCACGTTTGGGGGCGGACTTTTCCTCTAAAATTTCTTTGATTTTGCTTTGGGAAAATTTCTCAAATTTCCCAAATTTCTGCCATTCCAAGTGCCACATGGCAAGCTTTTATTTGATGTGGGCCTTGGGGTGAACATTTCCCTATGTGCAATCCTTTTGGGAAAAATTCCCAATCTCCCCGTGCTCCATTGTCTGCATGCCCATGGACACGTGGTAGGCCTGACTTTTTCCAGTCGGTGGGGCCATGGGCCAATAATTTTCCTTCCCCTTTTGTCCAAACACTTCACCAAAATTTTAAGTTTTTTCCCTGCCCTCCGCCACTTCTTGGCCTAGGGACACGTGGCAAAACGTGATTGGGCATAGGCCTTTCCTCCTGAATTTTCCATGGCACCAACACTTAGTCAAAATTTTCAATTTTCTCCCCTTTGGACACGTGGCGCAAGCCAATTGGATGGCAGGCGTGTAGGGCAAAATATCCCTTTTGAAAATTTTCCAAACGCTTGGTAAAAAATCCAAGTCTTCCTCCGACCCCCGCCTCTTCCAAGGACACGTGGCAAGATATTATTGGCTACGGGCCTTTCAGGGGAAAATTTCCCAAAAAAACTCCGCCGAGCCATAACTTCAAAAATACGTGGAGTTAGGAGGAAAACTTTACCTTTTTGGAAAGATGAGAAAAATATCTATCCAATGGTGCCATTTCTAGAAAGTCTTGAGTGCCTGAAGAGCAAAAAAATTATGACTGAGGCACGGGAGAGGGAAGAAAGAAGGGAGTTAGCCACAAAATGAGCAAGGGCACGTCTTGGATAACACTACCTCTGTCTCCATCACTAGGATTTCCTTATGATGTACACTTCACTCTTTTGTATCTGATTCCTCAATAGTATGCACCTATGGAATTAGCTGCACCACTTCTTATTCTTCATTTCTTTTAACCCCCTCCCCTCATCTCTCATTCTCTCTGTCTTCTTCACCGGATAAAACCTTCTATTTATTCTTGATGGGACTTCTTCTTTGTTTGTTTCTTGGTACTCATACTTGGTTTCAAATCCTTGTGCACATGATTTTTATTCGTAGTTGCACTTTGAGCAGAGGTTCATCTTCACTTCTTTCATCCTCCTCACCGATAGGAGGAGTATCCTTAGGGAATTATTTTTTTCCCCATAGTAATATACCTTATAGGCTCTTACGGGATGGTCAAGTCATCATCCACATATTTTGCATAGAATTTCCTCGGCTTTAGATATATATAAATATTTGCAACCACCACATTAGCTATTGCCAAGGTAATAGACTTGGCCATATTGATATCATCGATATCAATTTTTCTTTATACACTCTTTTTTGGGTAGACAAGTATTTTGTGTAGTGTATGGTGATCATAGTCTACCTTTGTCTGCGTTAATCCATAGTTTGTGTGCTTCTATGAATTTGTTCACAATAGTCTAGAAATAATGTGGTGCGAAGGAAAACAGAAGTTTGCACCAAGGTATTTTGGTTCCATCATTCAAAATAAAATGAATAATGCGAAATGTTTGATAGATTGAAAACGATTCCTTTGACTCCAACTGCATAGGTAGTTCACTAGGAATGCACCATTATGACCCTAATGTATATGCATCATCTTGAACCATTTATCCCCTCTAGCCTTGTATGCAAGAGTGATGGTTTCACATGTGTAATTAACAAAAATTCTGCGGGGGATGTATTTTTCTTGAGGTACTTCCATATTTTGTCATACATCCCATCTATCACCCCAAATTCATAAAACACAACGAGGAGGAGGATATTCTTGAAGATAATTTTATCCCCGCACACGCTTCTTCAATTATCTCTTATGCTATAAATATGAAAAGGTTATAGACTTTGCCTTAATAAATTTTCTTCATGACATGGAGCCATCACTTGTTTACTTTTCCCCATCATTCATATCCATTCAACTTGGTGAGTAACCACACAACCATTATGATAACAAGATCATCAAGCTTCACAATATCCATTGTGTGCCCCCTCGTTGATAGTGTAAAACTTTGGCAATACTTTTTAATTCATCATCATCATCATCCAAAACTAAATGGAGTTATATCCCTATGCTCTAAAGGCCATGTAAAATTTCTAATCTATGATGTAGTCAAGCACATCCTCCTCCCAACAAAGTAAAATAATTTTTCATGGATGTGTAACATGAGCTACTGATATAACCTCTTAGGCTTGCCAAAATAGAGGAGTTCATATAATTGAATAACTCATCCATTCTGCAAAATACATTTTCCCTCTTCATCATAGATGGGCTTATAATCTGAATTAATTTCCCTATCTTACGAACAAGCTCCATCTTTATCTCACGTGCATTTGAGTCAGTAAGATGGTTATAGTCATTGATTTGTCACTTTGTGCACATGAGAAAACAAAATCCTTCCCCATCAATAATCCATCGGGTATTACATCTATGAATAATACTCTTCTTGTATATCTTCTACCATGAGATTTTCCTTTCCCTTTCCTTCCCCTTAGGTGATTTGGTTAATAATTTCTTAGGTGTCATTTCCACGTGTAAACTAAAAATTTTAAATTACCTTGTTGTGTCTTAATTTCCCTGAACATTTTTCTTCAAATCGTTCACCAAAAAAATATTCACCTTTGGTTCACTTTTCTCCAATTTGTGCCCTAATCCTAGAAACCCTAACCAAAAAATGCACCACTCTTGTAAACAAGCTCCCAGGACCATCCCAAGTTGCAATTTTCTTCGAAAGGATATCTTTTCACTCGGTGATGCCCTTAATGTAGTCTAGGTAAACAATTTTCTAGCTTGGCACTCAATTTCACAAGGGTTCACATGATATTCACTCTTGAAAACATGCAAGTTCTTCTCAAGGTAAGGTAAAAATAAATTTACCCCGACGCCCTTTTATATATTTTCAAATTTTTACTGCATTAAATGCTCACCACCTACCATCGTACAATAGCTTTAAATATGATTTTTTTTTCTTTTTCTCACTTCTTCCGGTCTTTACTTTACGCACGATGTAGTTGTAACCTTCCAACACTCACTACTTCCCAAGTGGTAGACATCCTTACGTGCACTTCCTTTCACCATGTTACATAAAACTCGTGCCTTATACCTAGTAGTTCACCATGTCACTTCCTACCTCATGTTACACTACGCGACCATTCGTCATACGTTATTTTTCATCTTGAGCAATTTCATTATTATCACCATCCTTCTTTCCTTGTCTCGATACCCTTTTTCCACTCTTCTGCGTGTGCACCACTCGTAACTTGACAGCACACTATTCTCTAGCATTGCGTGCATATTTTCATCCACTTAAAATTTCCTTCAAGTACCCACTAGATCTCTTTTCCATTTGTATTTCTTCCTAGTTTTCCCCAAACTAAAAATATTTGTGGTTTTTTGTGCATGAAATAAATAGATAGTAATAAACTTCCTTTTCAAAATCACACTTATTACAACAAAATAGATAAATACAATAACAAAGCATAAAAACAACTAAAACGAAACATGTTAAAGGGAAGTCAAATCTAAATGGTAATCTTGCCTTATTTACAAACACCAAGAATCTTTATTTATAGTAGGGCTTCAACCTAATCCCATTGAAGTAACCAAGCAACATGGTGTCATCTAGCGCTTATGGCCCGACATGTGCATGATTCAAGTATATTGGTTACTACAAAAGGTCCCAACTAATGCACCTTTAATTTTCATGTGTGGCGCACAAATTAGGAGTCATAGAGAAGGACCATATTTCCAACTACAAATTTCTTGTTTTTATATGCCTATCATGCTATGTCTTTTGTCGTTCCTTCTCGGTCTTCTAGAGCTAACATGCAATGGCACGCCTCTCATTTAACTACATTAGTTTATCAATGTGCTCTTCTACAACTTGATCATAATCAATTCTACTTGCACACATAATATGTATGGATGGTAGCATGAATTTAAATGGTAGTACCACTTCTATACTAAACACCAATTGAAAATGTGTGGCCTTATTTAGTCTTTAATAAGTAGTCCTATAGGCCTAAAGTACAACTACCACTTTATCATCCCAAGCCTTTCTTCCAAAAACACATATTTTTGTCAATGTATGTCCCAAGATCTAGTTGAAAGCTTTTGCAGTACCATTAGCTTGAGGGTGATAAGGAATGGTTTTATGGTGTGTTACCATAAACTATGCCAATAAGATTCTTATTGTCTCATTTAAGAAATGAATTCCTCTATCACTTGTCAAGCAATGGGCAAACATACCTAATAATAATATTTTCACATAAAAATCTTATTATTGTTACTATAGTACAATCCTTTATATGTGTTTCCTCATCCCACCTTGCAAGATAGTTTGTATAAGTAATATTATAGCATGTGTCGGTCTTACACAAAGGTGGTGAAATAGGACCTACAAATTCAATAACCCACTTTACAAAATGTACCACGCTTGCTATATGGTCGTAATGACATCTTGTCTCTATGGCCAAGTTTCCCAAGGAATTAGAAATGATCACATGTCTTCAAAACAACCTTAACATCCTTGTATAAGGTTTCCCACCAAATTCCAACCATAAGTATCTTGCATGTGGTAGCATTACTGCATAAGCACTCCTGCTATTCTACCATGAGCCTCCTCCATAATAGCGTCACATTCATGTTCCAGAATGCAATGAATCAAGACTTCATCATGGCCCAACTTGTATACATCTCCGCCAATCAACTGATAAGGTTTTGCACATATAACAAGCTATTTTTCTCCAAAGTCTTCATTCCTTCATGTGCCTATCCAATGAGCAAAAATACTACAATATCTTCCAAATCTATGGGCACATGGTTCAACCTAAACATTCATGCATACGACTTAATATCTTCTATGTTTTACACATCCTCGCCAAAATGAATCATTGATAAATGCCCAAGCCCTGAATTTCTCTTACATGGTTTCACAATAATTGTGAAATCAAACTCCGTAAATGTAAGTATCCATATGCGAGATGGGCCCTTGTGAAACATGATTTTTGACTAAATACTTGAGTGTCATATGATCTCGTATAGAAAATAAAAGGGGCCACCAAAAATACTATTTGAATTTATACAATGTTTAGATCATAGACAAAGCTTCATGCTCAGTAGTTGTGTAATTTTTCTCTACGGGTGTCAACTTACGCTTAAAAGAAAATAAAATGATCCATAATTCCTTCCCATGGTTGCACACACACTATGCCAATTGTCATGCTAGAGGCATCAACTTAAACATGAAATTATTTTTCCCATAAAGGAAATCATAAAATAGGTGTAGTAGTAAGCCTCTCCTTTAAGGTTTCAAATGCCTATTGTTGCGCATCTCCCCAATAAAATTTCCCTTTATCCTTGAGAAAATCTTCTAGGGGTGCTGCAATATTTACATACCCTTGTGATTAAATTCATGTAGTACCATGTATGTCCTAGAAATCCATGTACCCCACTTTAATTGGTAGGTTATACTAGGCCTAAGATCACAACTATTGTGGCTAGGTCTACTAACAATCCTTCTTTACAAATGATGTGCCCAAGTAAGGTGCCAAACAAAAAAACAAAGATACATTTTTTTATGCTTAGAGAGATGCTCAAATTCTTGGATACTTTATACATAAGCCTCATAGTATCACAATGATCTTTGACTAAGCCATATACTATCTAATCAACCAAATACACATGTAGGAATTTATGAATAAAATGTTGAAAAGATTGCACCACTGATGCGCAAGAACACTGATGGCACATTTTTGAATCTAAAGGGTGTGACTGTATACATAAAAATTCCCCACTCAATGGTGAAATTTCTAATATCTTGATCTTATTTCGCAATGTGCACTTGGTGATGACCTAAAAATCCATTTGTAAAGGAATATATCTCGCGCCCAATAACTCCTTCAAGAATTTATTCTATAAAAGGGGTGGGAAAAGGATCAATAACACATGAAGCATTGAGTTCCCTATAATCCACAAAAATCCTTATCCTCCCATCCTTCTTAATGCTTATAACCATGGGGCTAACCCATTCAAATTCTTCAATAGGCTCAATAATTCCATACTTGAGCATCTTATCAATTTCCTCCTTCACCTTTACACATAGATTATGATTCATCCTATAAGGTCTCTTCCTAACTGGGTGTGTGCCTTCTTTCAGCTTGATATTAATTTTATTAAAGAGGGTGTACTCCTTTAATTCATGAGAGCCCTGTGGAATAATTCCTTGAAGTCACGCAAGAGTTCAATAATCTTTTCTACTTCTTGCTTTGACTAGTAATCACCAATAAAGGCCTCCTTGGGATCGTCCTCAGTGCCAATGTTAACTTTCTTTATATTCATAGGAGCATGGTACGTGTGTGCCTTATCATTCATAGTGTCCATTACCTCATGCATACCTTTAGTGTGGCTAACATCCAAATTTTAAACTTCCTCATCATAAATCATATAGAACAATTTACCCTTCTCTTTTTATTTCTAGGGGTGACCCATTTGCACTCCTTCTATCTCTTCAAGATCAAGGCACACCTCAAGATCAGATTCTCCAAACAACTCTAGCATGAGCTCTTCTTCCTTTGTGTTATCCCATAATGTAATGCACTTCATTATCTGTAAAGCTGCATGGACTAGAGGCTTAGTCAAAAATTAATCAAAAGTTTGAATCATACCTGTAGTCATCTCTTTCCAGTTTGTAGTCTCCCTTTTTAGCTCAACATGGACATACCAGGCATGTGCGCATCTAAACAATGTGGAGTAGAACTTATGTACCCATAGGGATGGCAGTAAATCCTCTTGGCCTTACACCCATAGTCTCTCACAAGTATGGACATGATGAGAAGCTAGATTCTTACCATGAAATTCACAAATGTGCATAGGTACATTACTTTGAATGAACCTGGTGGAAAATGTGATTCTCACTTCTCTCCACTCCAAGAGGTTATCTTTATGTGTTTCCTACTAACACTTTGTTGTCTCATACAAGTGTAGACCATCATGGTTCTTCTATCTCCTTCATTTAGCCACTAAGTCTCCATGGTGCACAAGAATGTATCAGGTTTTCCTTCGCTAGTGTACCTTAGTACCCGAGTTGAGACTAAATGCCTCACCATGCATAACCTGATCATCCTAATGACCCAACCTTTAAATTCATGATCTACCATTTCATACATACCATGTGACCATTTATCACAAGAAACACTAGTAGTTTCACTTGCATATTGCACATCTTCCCATTAAAGAATGCCTGCCTTTGATGTTTCTAGATTCTCTTGATCGCGCATCATCTATGCATAAATTTCATTCAACTCTTATTCACTCAAAGATCAACATAAAGCTACACCTTCTTTTCAAATAGAGATATAATCATGTACTCATCCTTGTTCTCAAAACTGATGTATCTCATGTTAAAAACAAATCAACATTGTTTAAATAACACTAGGGTCGCCTAAGTAATGCTAGAAATTTTTCTACTTCAAAATCTCCAACACTTCAAATTCCCGATAAACTTAGCTCCCTAAATGAAAATAGATGGATCCTTTAGTACCTAATAGACATTAACTTAGTTTTTTTTTCCATGTATAACACATTTGAAGATGGTTGTAGTGTAGATCTCCCCATCTGATTCCATGCTTCTAGAGTGAGTACATTTACCTCAGCTCCTGTATCTATCAAGATATTTCTTAATAACAAACCATAATTCACCACATAAAGTGTGATCTCCTTATCAAATTCATGGTCATGAGGTGGTATATTTACATGAAGTATCTACCTCTTGTGCTACACTCCAAAATACGATGCCATCTCTCGAAGCCATTCCCCTAAAAATGGAATAATTTTCTTCTAGCGCAACATCTTACATACCTCTTTCAAATCATTCATGTCCTTATATGAAATCTCAAAATTATTCACATGTTATCTTGTGCACACCTGTTATTTTAAGCACTGTATTTTTCCCTGCAGAACCCCCATGACTCCCATAGTCTCTTAATAGACTTCCTTTTGATGCGCCACGTCGGCTACTTAGTATCTATCACTTTATCCCTTGTTATAATTGGTTTGACCTTTAGAGGCTTGCACACACGTGATACCTCGGTGCGTTGTAACTAGGATGAGTTGTAATTCGGATCGGTATTCTTAGGCATCTATTAATCAACATTTGCGCATTGCACTTTTATCATCCCGGTTCCATTTTCCTTCTTTTTTCACTCATGTGCTCATATAGGTTCGAGAATTCTTATAACTTATGTTTCTTTCCACACCATGAGCAACTTGTATTATGAGGGAAATATCGTTGGTAATGATCAAGGGATCCATAAGTGTAACAAGTTCCTTAAGTGAACTGCCTCTACCACCACCCCAACCTCGGACACTGATATCATCCTTGAAAGTATTCATTCCTATTGTCTTTGTTGTTATTCCCTTCATTATGTTGTCATTCTTGCTCCTTGGATCTGCTCTCCACCCTACTTTGGTGTATTCCTATCTCAATGGATTTATGGATGTGATCAATCAATTTGTAGTCGGTGGTGTTGTGATTATTTGAATTGTAAATCTTACGGTAAATGGACAGACTTCTTATGGATCATGCATTACAAAAGAGGGAAATCCTAGACATCATGGTTTAGGTGACATAATTCACAATCTAGTAATAGTGCACACACTTAATTACATGGTAAATTATCTTTAGTATGTCCCATAACTTCACAATCCATCCACCATATACCACTACATGTATCATGTGTTGAGTTAGTAAAAAGATTCTCAATTTGTTTCTCCATAGCTACACTCTATACTTCTAATAACGGGCTCACTTCCGTATCAACACTTCCAACCTCCTCAACATAAAGAGAAACTTCCAAAGCCTCATAGGGATCCACGTATGTATAATGAGAGAATTCTCTTTGAATTGGATTTAACAATCCTCAAAGGAACAATGTGCATACTAATTAGGATGAATATCATAATATAATTTAGAAAATAGAGTCTCAAAACACATGTCATACTCCCTCACACTTTCAAATAAGCCCTTCTTGATATCCTTAAGCATGCATATACTCTTGTTCAAATTCTAGGATGTGAAACTCGGACAAAAACATAGTGTGCAAAGCATTGTAGTGAACCATAGTATAATGTGGGTCATACTTCCTATACCAGCTATGCATGTTCCCTTAAAGTGTAGTTGCAAACTAACTTGCCTTTCTATCTAAGGTTGTGATTCCCTTCATGCGCCATAACAGTTCACAATTATGTACATGCTCTCTCTGCATCTTTAATCCCTATAAGCTTTGGTAAATGGAGAGACATCTCATAGTAAACCCGGGGTGTTGTGTAAACTAGTTCCTAAGGTGGTGGTTGAGGTCCTTGTCCACAAGATCCAAAACTAGAACCTCCACCTCCATGTGGTGGCTGACCCGATCCACCTGATCATCCCATGCTCCCTACTACGAGCTACGATCTAGATGATGAACTTCCTTATGTCCCATTCGTCCGTACTAGGCTGAAACCAATTATGCTGCATGGTCTCAACTGCTTTCGACGTACTTCCAACATTCTCGCATGCCAACATTTTGTCCCGATGACGTTCCTAAAAATAATCCTACATAGATACATGAAAAAAATGGCATCGGTTGTGATGTAATGAATGTGCTACTAACTTGATTCCATTATGATTTCAACACAAAATGATATCTACTCATTTCTATTTGCTTACCTATACTAGCCTTCTTCTCAATGACCACCTCTGAATCTAGAACACCAAGCACAAGCGCTAGGTGGATAGGTGGGATTAGATGTGCACTTTTCATCCTTAGTCTTTCCTCGATGCACTCTCATCCAAATATAAAGGGGATTATCTACTACTCTTTCCCAAAGTTGGGATATCCTGATGATGCGAATCCTCATCTTCCACGAGAGCTTCAAAACCTTCGTGATCTATCATCCTACTCAACTTTAGTGCATCCTAAATATCCATGTATGTACCATGTAACTCTCTCATGCTTCATTAAACTTGAGCCATATTTCCTCTCCTGTTTTTCTTCTATTAGGTCCACCATCTTTCTCCACACTTTTTTGTGCCCTTGCGCAATGGGGTTTATTTATATATGGGTAGGCCCTCTAAATCCAATTCTATTAACAAAATCTTGATCGATAATGGTATAACATGCAAGTATGATCCTGCAGGCTCGTGTAAGAATATGAATTCCGCTTCCTCGGGGAAAATATATGTAGAAATAGTGTACTCCAATGTGTAATTGTGCAACACACTAGTCCATAAGTAATCTACGGCTCTAGTCCACTCCAAATCAACATGAAACAAATTCTGGTAATCTTTCTACATCCAAAGCTTTGGCCTATATCAAAAACACTTTCCTAATGCATATGTTGTCAACCACTCATAATTATACTAAAAATAAGCTAAATAATGTCTTATAGAGCTCATGATAAATATTATCTTCAACCCACCATCGTGCATTGATATCGAGTTCAGATTCTATACCTCTATAAAAACTTATCTTTTCCGTCTTCTACCTAGGTTTCAATGCTCTCAAGAGTTAATAAATATGAGATCTGCATGCAAAATCCTAGAAGATGGTTTGAAAAGAGGTCCTGACAATGGAACCAAAATGTAGTCTTTTATTTTCTCACATAATTTATATGCACGTTGGCACCTCATTCAGATAAATATGAATACTCACCTAAAGTGTGTGTAGCTCCCAAGTCCCTCCTTTGTTATTGCTTGTCAAGATGTTCACATATATATCCATAATAACCATTATCAAGAAACCATTCAAGAGAAGAGTATTGCATATATCATATCATGAACTTATACTAGAAACACATGTAATAAGGAAGCATAATAAATCATATAACAACTAAGTTCAATCAGTAAGAACACATCTCCATATTTAGATATGTCGATGACCATAATCCAACATAACACCACTACATCATGGGTATCCAATACAATGAATTACAACAAGTATATATAGGGATGGGGACTTGCCCTTCACTCCCCATGCACTTTCTAACAATAGGTGTGCTCAAAATATCCATGCATTAACAGTTGCATGCTTTTACAATGGAGCTAACAATAGATTATCCTATAAATAGAACTTTTTCTAACCCTAATAATAGCCTCCATGTGTATATTCAAACTCCATGTCCATTCTACAAAAATATCCAATTCTTGATTTCCAAGCTACCCTTTGTGTGATGAGCACTCCAAGTATATTTTTAGCTTGTCCCTGTAAAAGGGCTAAGTCCTCAACTTTGTGTGTCCTCTTGCACATTCTCACGCTCAACCTTGATCATCCTTACGTGTTCTTCTTCTACTCATGTGCACGCGCATGTTCTGCCTAATCTAATACTTTGTCATTTTCTCATTCCAATAGTCCTTAACGTGAGATATCAATAATGGGCAATAAGATAAAATGTATGAAAAAATGCCTTAATGTGTTGTTGTGGGGCCTCGTTACTATAGAATTTAATGAATTCGTGAGTTCCCAATGTGGGGATAAACCTTAAAGGCACTAATGGGTAGATAGGTTTTTGTAAAAATTTTCATACGAGATATTGTTCTTGGGTCCCATGGTGGTGGATTCAAGGCTTGTTATTCTAATTAGTAATGCCTATATATGATTGTTACGAGGTTGTTGTGTATGTGAAGAAGAGAGAAAATCTTGGTTATAAGGACGAGGGTTTGATTATTGGTAAAAATGATATGGTTAAAGGAAATTATGATGAAGAGGGGAACTCGTTAGGATATTTTTGGGATCTTTGAGAGACTAGGGGTTATGAGGGTTGAATGTATTGATAAGGAATATGAATGGAAGTGTTGATAATAGGTTGGGATGGATGTTATATGTATTGAGAAGGAATAGTGCTATTTTCCTAAACAGGGGGTAGTGGATGCTTGTTTTAAAAGGGGTGAGTACTAGCAATGGAACTCATATTGATAGGAGGTATAGATGTGGGGATAGATAAGACTAGATTTTGGATTGAGGATGTAGGTTATTGTGATGGGATGATTTGAGATGCAATAGGAGGGGTTATAGTAAGAGGAAACATAAGTGAGTTTGCAAGAGGTGGAGGAAGAGCGTTAAAGACTGCGGAATGGATATGGATGAGGACATCCTTGTGTGGTTTTGTGTAGCTAATGAGCTTCACGAAGGATCCAATGATGTAGATGGTTGTTGGTTGGACGTGTCTTGTGATGAGATAGAGTTAAGATAAAAACTAATGATAGGAGCTGATGAAGCAAGTTCGATGTGTCTACATCACTAATGGATGGGTAAGGGGAGATTTATTCTTTGAAGGGTTGATAATAAAGATTGTCAAGTTTAGAATAATCAAAAGTGGAGACTTTAGAAGTTGGACCATATTTTGGATAGGGGGCACAAGTGATACGTATGCTCTTGGCGAGAAAGGTAGCTAGAAAGGATGATCGATTTGTGTCTAGGATTTCGGTGAAATTAGGGTCACCACTCTAATAAAATTGAGGAGGATTAAGATATGGGGATTATGATGTCATAGATTGAGTGCTAAGAGAATATGAGGGTTTTGGAATAGTCCTAAACGTTCTCCAAATTGATCTATTACACTTTGAATATATTATATATGGGACTCGGCAGGTGTCTAGGGATTTACGAAGAGGGTTGGTCATATCATTGGTGTTTTGAAGATGAGATTTTTGTCTAGTTAAAAACATGAACTAATAAAAAAATAAACAAAGAAAAAGAAAAATGTTTGTTTAAAGAAACTGAAAAACAAGATGCACAAAGAATTTGATTATCTTGATTAATTTAAGAAAAGGTCTGAAATAAGAAAATAGCTGAAAGGGGACTGAGAAAAGTCTAGCTAAGGTTGGTTTTAGGTGAGTTTAAGGTCAGATTCCTTGATATGCTTGAAGGTATGTGAGTCCCAGATCTATGATGTTGTCAGTTCGAGGCATGGTATTGGGGCATACCCCCTCACTTCATGGTCCCAAAGTGATAAGGGTGTCGGGTGCCTAGCTGATATACCACCCACTAGATTGTTTATACTCAGCAGAACACCAAGTTGGATTTTCCTCTTGGTGATGAAATCCAAGTAGGTTTTCCTGGGAAGGATTGTTTAAATGAGAATTTGATGTGATATGTGGTTTGGTTGTATATAAAGGAGTTTTTGTGAATGTAATTCATTTAATTCCTAATTAAACTATGTGAGAAAGAAGTTATGAGCGTTCATTTTAAGACTTGAAGGAAATGTTAACTTTGATGAAAATAAGGAAATCAAAATGCAATGTTGAAAGAAAGAGCATTATTCCTTTTAATTTTTAATTTTAATTTTCACGCGTTTCTAAAACAATGATAATGAGGCAATACAAGATGAAAGGTTAGATTCTATTGAAAAGAAAAGAAAAAATATATAAAATATAATCAAAGGGAAATTGGTCCCACTTGACATGCTAAGATGTTTGAGGTGAATTTTGGTTTGTTACTATTATACTAAAATACTAAAAAATATAAATAAAATAGGGTTTACCAATTCCTGCACCGACAAACGCAATGTCGGGATGGAAGGATACATGAACATTGTTGAAGAATCCTCCTTTGCCCGAGTGAGAGGCCTACATATAAAGACATCTAGAGAAGAAAAATATTAGATAATGATTAAATGAGTTTCTTGGAAAAAGCCAATCCCAGGAATCCAAAGGGCTTCCTTGAAGGGTGTTAACTCATGTTTTACAATCAAGTGATATGATAATAAAATAAGATAATGACAATATGATTAAAATTCTAGAGGGATAGAGAGATCATGCTCCATGTTCTAGGTGGCCCGGAGCTAGGATATAGCGAGACCGAAGTCCAAGAAATAATCAAACCATGCTTTTTCTATTGTGTCCTGTATTTCACGTATGATCTCAAGTTAGTTTTCGATGTCCTCAATCTCAGGTGCCAAGGCAATGACACACATGCTAAGTTCATATGAGATATCTAACTTGATGCATGTGCATCATTGAAAGGATAGTCAAATGCAATTTTTTCATTTAATCATGGATGTGGAGCTCAAATCAAGAGTATTAGAGTATGTGGGGGCATGTGAGAGATAAAGAGTTATGTGGCTAAGACATTCAAAATTTCAAAATTCTTGTTTTCCCTCCAAAATTTAATTCAAATTCCTAAAATTACAAAAGTAGAGTTCTAAGTTTGTTAAACATGTAAAAATGGTCTAATAAGGTGGTTTGGACATGTGAAAGGGGGTCCTAGGTCATACTAACTCATAAATGTTGAAAAATCTTATAAAAAGATGATTTCCCTAGGTATGGCATATGAAGAGGCATATATGAGTCTTGAAAAATAGTTAGGTTTCAAGAAGAAGTTACATTAAAAGGAGAGAAGCTCGAATGGAAAAAAAAGTTAGAGAAATAAACCTTCTAATAAGGTGAAAGGATAAGAAAAAGGAAGTGGTCCTTGAGGAAGGAGGACTAAAGAGAAGGAAAGCTGGTAAAAACAAGATATTTTATATGAAATATGATATTTTTTTATGAAATTGTAGTTTAGATAGATGAAGTTCTATTTTGAATAAGAAGTAAAATATTATGCATACGTGATTTCATTTGTCTCTCTGTATTTTCTAGTTAGTAAGGTGTTGAATCATGAATGACTCTGTATGTAAATTGTTTAGAGGTTGTAATCCAATATGTGATGACCATACCCTATTTTGCTTATATGAAGAAACTAAGACTACACAATAGTTTTATATTTTTGTGTAATATCTTGTAGTGGTAAGGTGATAGATGTTTGAGTGAACTTATTGGAGAGATACTAGTGTGGAGATATTGAGAGGTCCTAAAACTTGCAGAGTACATTATACTCTGTTGATGCTAGAAATGCATAGTAAAATGCAACTCGGTCTTCTACGGGAAGATTGAGGTAAGGGTAGGTATTTTATTAAATAGATTTGATCATGGTCACATAATCTAGGGCCCGGAGTGTGAAGAATCTATGTCATCATGTTTATAGTATGAAATATAGGGAACTATTATAAGAAACCTTATTTCTAAGACGTATAAACCATGCCTTTCCAATCAATGAGAGAACACAGTTATTAAAACTAAGAATATTTGGTATGATAAAGATATACTTGTAATCTTAGAAGGAGGAACATGACCCAAGGAGTCTAAAGTAATAATGTAAAGTCTTGAAATAAATTTATAATAATTTTATATCAAAATAAAGCCTATCGGGTTTCTAGGAAACCCTAACTAGGGTTTGTATACAAGGAGAATTTTGAGGGCCATAAAATTCATATAAGGGTTTTGAAATTTGAAAAAAAAAAAAATTAGTTACATTCATTTGATTCAAAAAAATTATTACCAAATGATGGAAAAATCTAGAGATGTTGATGACAAGATATAAGGAGGAGGCATGTACAAATCTAAAGATCTTATGAAAACCTTATTTTGTGGAATTTAAAAAACTTTTTCCAAAGAAACCCCTAATGAAAATTTTTCTACATGAGGAAGGGATAAATTGGTGGTCAAAAATTTATTTTCTTATTTAAATTAGTAAGGCAATCAAAATATATGAAGGATAATGTACCTAAACAAGGCTAGTTGAGACCCAGAGAGCTAGAAAGGTAAAAGAGTGGTTGAGAGAGAATATAAAGTAGTTAGGTTATGAAATTCATCACAAACTATGAGGAAGGTAAAGAGTATATAAATAAGTTTACATTTCCTTTTTGGTATGCATGGAATGATTTAACCATGGATCTTGTAGGGTATTTGTTCTTGAGAGTACCTAGAGAGTAGTTTTTAGAAAGATTGGTAAGAGTTGATGTTGTGACCTTTTTTTATCAAGTGGATGATTGAAATAACCTTGTTTGAAGTTTTGGAACATGGGATAAGAGTTTGAAAGGTTCTAAGAGGTAAATAAAGTAGTTTAAAACAATTATATGGCAAGAGGAAAGAAGACAAAGGCATATGCGAGAAGAGGATGGATAAGAAAGAAGAAAAGGTGAGTAAGGAATTGATGTTGATAGAGGACAAGAATGATGATGATGAGGTGATAGAATAATTTTTTATTCACTTGAGAAATATGAACATAATGATAATAGTGTTCAAGTAGTGATAGAGAAAGGATAATTCAAAAGAATGTAAGTTGAAGAGATGACAATGAAATAATAACCTACAAGGGCAATTAAGCCTCAAGTTTGTGAATCTAACATTGTGTGCAGGTGTGTGATTGTAGGTATGAAGATTGAATAATAAACTTTCCAATTAGAGGCATTAACATTTGATAAGGATGATGAATTAAAGAGGACTATGAACCAATAACCATAAGTCACGGGTGTGTTGGAAATTAGGACACTGAGAGGGGATGAATCGGTGTCTTATTAAACTTTTAAAACCATTTTCATTTCCTAAACCTTGTTATTATAAAACCACACACAAGATAATAACAAGAAAATTTACATAGAGACACAATATTTAATGTGGGAAACCCAACTAGAAAAAAGACCACTGAAACCAAGAACTCTTCTTAGGACAAAATGGTCCTATATCTATTACATTTATTTCATGGTTGAGCTTCAACTCAACTTGGAGCTGTAACTCCAAAAGTTTTACCAAGCTTGAACTTATTCTTTGATAAGATTAAAATTTTCTAGAACCTTCAACTCCCACTTTGATTCAGATATAACCAATCTTTAGTGATCTTGAACTCATAGGGAAGCTACGCAACTCCCTACTGCTAAGTTGCCATTTAGAATTTATCAAGATGTTGATCACATGAATGTGTTGTCTTCTACAACTAATGGTGACCACTAAATTTTCTTACTCTTCTTCTTCTCTATGCTACTAACTTATCTTTCCTGAAAGTATGATCAAATAAAAGGCTAAATTCACAAGGCTCATTTCACACTTATCGGGATATTCTTGATGAGTCACACAAAATAAGTTTTTTCTTTACATGTGGTCAATTTGCAACAAGGTTTCATCACTTTTTTTTAGTCATCCTTTGTTTCATTGTTCGGGATTCTTCAAAAGATGGGAATTAACACTTCATACTCATGTTTTAATTCTTCATAAATTTCCTATCACTTCCTTCTTCAAGAGAACACACACCTACACAGTCTATTACAAACTCAATAATTAAACCGCACACACTTTTGACCTCACAAATTTTTGTCAATATTTCAATGATAATTCATACATACTAGAATTTTCATTCTACTTTATGTGATAGTTCATTCATACTTCCATTTGGATCAACATGAATTTAATCATTCACTTTCTTCTCACACGACCCATTATCCCTACAATTTCTTCCTATATAAACATAGCTGCATAGTTTCAACACCATTCTGTCAAAAATAATTCTTTTTATATCCAAAGAAACAAATATTACTTGTCCTTTTTCATATTCTTACAGGCACTTCAATTTTCACTCTTGATAACTCGCACTTGGAATGTAAAGGGTCTTTAGGTAAACTACCTTATAATTGTCAATAAAGGAGTTCGATTACAAACTCACCATTCATAGTTTATTTTGAAGATTCTTTGAACACAACCTAAGAGAAATAAATCTTTAGTTCCCTGTCATTATTCTGTTGAAAAATTATTTTCTTGACTCCATAATGTTTAATCCAGGACCTTACATGTTTTACTGAATGACTAATGAATTTGAAAAGAATAGTCATCATTAGGAAACATTACATCTTCTCTAAACCTACTTTAAAATCCCTATTCTTCACGTTAATTAGTTAGAATCTAGAACTTAGTGGAGAAAATACAGAGGGTTCATGTGGGATAACAAGGTGAATTCAAAGGCACGAAAGCATCGGAGAGGATCTCGCCGCAATGCAGAGATAGATTCGGGACTTAGCCATTTTCATGATGAGGATCTATTTTTGGAGATAGCGCGCGGAGCACTCAAACCAATTGGAGACTTGCATGACAAACATTGGCTATCTTTGGATGATTGGCTATGAAGTGCTTTGCATGGATGCAGGCTAAAGATAGAATTATGGACTGATAGTTGACTAAGGAAGATCTGTTGTTAACACTCATGTATGTAAGCCTATTTTTGTAACGGCGCATGGTTAGTAATAGCATGTGACCTATTTTGGGAATAGATAAGTGGTGAAGGGAAAGTCCCCACCCTCATAAATATGTAGTGAACTGTGTAGTAGATATATATAGAGAGAGAGGGAGAGAGAGCATAGATATACGTGTGAGAACTAGGGTGTAGTGAGATTATGCTACTAGATCTATTACGCGCATGAGCGTCTACTACGGTTATTGTAATAAAGCTTCGTGTATTTACTGTAATTAATATAACGGAGGTTGTGGACTGAAACAAGGTGTTCTTAGGGTTATAATTTAGTATTGCATGCTTTATTCCATTTTGGTTATCTATTAAGTCTTTTATGTTCTAGATCTAGGTTTGACTATGCACTGTATGAAATATATATTAGTTATAGATCTAAATGATTAAAGTATTCATTATGTTAACATCTTGCAACAACAACCCTAAAGAGGGGCTTGGTACCTTTGTGCACTTTGGGTGAGTGCTCATTCTAGGCTAAGTGATGTGCCAACGTGCCTGAGCTTGTATTGCTGAGTTCTAGGCTACATCGTTGGTTTCATTATCAGGACCTCTTTTTCAGTTGTTTTCAGGATGGTTCACAATGAATACATACCGGTTGACCTTAGCAAGTGTTGAGGAGTGGATACATGATCTAGAAGAAGAATACGCATAGTAGTTCGGCACTGGATCTGATTTTAACACACGTGTGTGGGTGTAACAGAACCTGTATGATAGTTTATATGATAGATTCCTTGTTATCTTTCCAGTAGAATTATACAAGTGGCTGATTGCATATGCATCTAAGTGAAATTGGAGGTATCACGCACTTGTCTTGACGTAAGAGGAATTTTAGGCCCTTTATGATGTTGATCTGATTTGGACTCGAGTTATGGATACGTGGTTCCGTGGTGTTTTGAAATGTTATATCTTGGAGTACTCAATTTCCACTTATTCGTGTCTAGAGGTAGCTGAACTCCATTTTTATGATGTCCAAGGGGAACTTACTTGTAAGGCATTTCCTTTGGTGATCAAGATCCTAATGGTGACTTTGAATTTGGAGAATAAAGCGATGGTTAACTAAACCCCACCACGCGCGAGGGCAAGAGTAGGTTGAGTGAAAGATGGAAGACCTAATGGCGAAAGGAAGAGAGAGGAAAGGCATCGAAGTATAATGAGCCATACGAGAGGGAGGTGGAGAAGAAGTATGAAATTGCGAGTGGATGGCGTTGAGGAGAGAGATGGCTCGTGAAGGATTTTGAGCTCATGTAGGGGACGTGGAGCCGAGCATTGAGAATGCCCCCATATATGAAAGCATGATAGGGATCCCTCCTCAGCCTCATGTAGAAGCACACCAACAGAGATGACCTAGACCACGGGCGCGCATCTGAATCCACACAGGAAACCTTGCTCTTGCATTTGGTTTCCTAGCATCTAGTACAATATAGCGATCAACAAGCTAATTCAACTAGTGGAAGAGTAGGAGCGTGTCTTATGAAAGGCACAAAGATGGCGGTGTAAACTACTTTGTTGTTATATGGGAGTACCTTTTTTGGTGTATCATATGTGTAAAATACAAGTGCACCAAATTTTAGACTAACTTCTTGAAGTGGTAATGCTTCCCATTGTTAGGGTACAATTCAGTTCTACTATTGGGACACGGAAAATACATCTTCTAATCCAACACCAACTACATATTTGGGATTAGGAGGCATAAGTAGCTCTAATTCTAGTGGATCTAGTTGTTTTAGAGCGGGGAAGCACAAGAGGTTGTGGATCGGGTGGGCTAGGTCTGCACCAACCCCGAGATATTTACATGGAGATATCTCTTCATCTTCCGAATATATGGGCATAGAAGATCTTCCTGAACATGTGCATATGTGTGAAATACTGTGGCACGCAAAAGTAATCATGGATTCAGCATAGGGCTAGCCAATTTACTACTATGTTAAAAGGGTGCACATAGCTGGTACATGAATTTTGACCATGATCAAACTTGCGTAGACTATACAACTTTAAAATATGCATTCCTTAAAGAGTTTCACATCCCTGAGTTTGAGCAGAAGAGTATAAGTGCACTCAAGGATATTAAGAAAGGCACTACTAAGAGTGTTAGAGAGTATGATGCCCATTTTAAAACACTATTATCTAAGCTTTCTTATGATATACATGTAAGCCAACATGCACAGTGGTTCGTTGGGGGCCTAATTACCCCTTTTAGAAGGGAATTATCACATAAGACATACATTGATCCACATGAAACACTTGAAGTAGCCTTATGCGTTGAGGTAGTTGGAAGTATAGATACAGGGGTAAGCCCATTTTTAGAAGTGCAAATTGCAACTATGGTAAAACAATTGGAGAAACTATCAGCAAATTCAACACATAAGATGCGCACAAGGATTTGGTGCATAGATTGTGAAGTGGAAGGTCACACAAAGGATAGTTGTCCTCACAGATTAGTACGCTTGTTGTTGTTGGATTGTGATATATGCCATTTAAATCATGATGCTAGCCACTGCCCATTATTACAATGCACAATAAGGAAGAACATTTCAAGCTATTGTAAAATCTATAGGTCCATGACTCATGACACGGAAGACTGCCGGTGATTAGTCGGATCCATGATGTTATAGTTATTGGTGTATGATAGACGGGAGTTTTATATAACTCTTAAAGGTAAGAATGATCATCGGGACCAAGATCACAATCAGGCACACTATGATTAGAATGAAGGGAGTTTTGAAGGAAGTCGTGGCATAGGTCAAGGATCTTTCAGGTGGATTTTGGAGATGAAGTTGTGGTAGTAGAAGAAGTGAGTTCCCTTGTGGAACATGTTATACTTGTGGATCTCTGACTAGTATAGGAATGAATGTCCTAAGAATATTACATGTTCTTTTTGTGGAAATAACCATAACTATGAGGAGTGCCTAGACTTGTATGAGCACCTTAATAAGCGGCATAAAGAAGAAAACTAGGTGCATGAATGGTTAGGATACAACGAACTATGGAAAATCAATAGATGCCTAAGTTGGAAGCATGGTCCAAGGCATTGCAAGTGAAGATCATGACCCGTGCTAAGGTAGCATGTGCCCGAGGCACATTGCGAAGAATCCTACCATTACTAAGGAGGAGGTTCTACATGCATAGTACCCAGACCCTGCCCATCAAAAAGAGGTTTATCAAGAAACCATGGAAGTTCTCAGGAATCTTCAGGGTGAGATACAGTACCTAAAAGATAAATCATGGAAGATTGAGCAAAATAAAGCATCGAGAGATGGTCCAAACTGATATAGATGACTTAAGGGAAGTGTGTAAAATGTTGCACCGGGAAAATATCGATCATTGTTGGGGGATTGGTTAAAGGAAACACTCTGTGTGTAAGTGTTGAGACTAGATGGCAGATCCTGCATGTGAATCTTCCCCTTCATAGCCTAGATTATGACAAGGAAATCACTTTGAATGTTGTTGTGGATGGGTGGCTATTGAGTAATATACTGATTGATATAGGCACGGAAGTCAATGTTCTTACCTTAGATGTATGGGTACAAATGGGGAGACCCCCATTATAGCCATTCTCTAATGTATTGTTCATGGCTAATCAAACTAAATCCACTCCCATCGAGTTTTGAAAGATGCATCCATTACTATACAAGGAGCCAAGTTCATTGGAGACTTTGAGGTTTTAGCGATGGCAAAGTTAGATAGCTTCCTAGCTCTATTGGGGCATCCTTGGTGCTATGAAAATAATGTTAATCTTTGGTTCAAAAATGTTATTATTATCCAAGTAACTCTCCTAGTTATCTGGATAACTTATATTTTCATTAAGACTCTGATGTTTCACATTTTAGGTTGTGCACACTCAAGATTGTCCTTTTGACACCTTGGCACGATTCTGGTTCCTCTGCGCACCCTTGTGCACCTTCACGATCTCTTTGCATTCTTCTATCTCCTTCTATTTTCCCTTACATACCTTCCTCCTACATGCCCACTCTCTCCTATCCCATTATACACTCCTTGTGCACACCTTCGCAGACTTACCTTCCAAATCAGCTAAGTCCCTAGCATTCCTCATACTCGCTTATATAGACTCGGTTCCTTCGCGTGTCCTCTTTTCTTCCTTCCTCCACGTGTGCATGCCACCCCTCTTTCCCTTTCGTATGCTTGCTTCTCACTCTCACACATCACATGCAATTTCATTCACCTCTTTGTACTTTCCTCTTGTGCCTCTTTCTTACTGCGCACGCCCTTGCACCTTATCCTTTGTGCCCTTCTATGCCAAGTCATCTTACATCGGACTTGAGTATGCTGCGTGTGACCAATCAAATCATGCTAATAGGGCTTTGAATGTAGACAACCAACTAGTGCATGACATGTGGTAGAAAATAAAAAAAAATGAATAGTTAGCCATCAATTCAGCCAACCTGCGCATGCCACATGTTTTCCATGTGTTGGCGGCTCGACATCTTCGATAGCTATATCTTCTACTACAGATCTTAGATTGGCATCCGCCTAGACTTGTCAAAGAACTGCTGACACAAGCTACACATTGGACTTTTCAAATTCAAATATAGGTGGGATTTGTTAGGCAAAAAATAGGGAAACGTCTCTCAACTCATCAATGCACACATCCAATCGACCTCAACTACCGATTTCATCAGATCTTTCCTTCTTCCTTCTTCCACATGCCAAAAAAACATGGGAAAGCACATCTAATAAACTTGTAGGTGGATTTACAGGCATTTATCACTTGTTGTTGGTGGTTGAAGATTTGAATCTGAGTTTCCCTCTTTTTCTCCTTCTCTTCTCTCCTTCATAAATAGTAGAGTTCTACTTTGTAAAAACATCTCTCCTTGTTGTAACGGCACCATGCCAAAATGGTGGCCAACTTCCCATGGGTCTCAGACCTTGGCGTGGTCTCTGTAATGTTTTCTCACCTCCTATCATGAATGTAAATGACTGTGCATCCCTTAAGCAATAAAATCATGTTTTGTGGAACTCTTGTCTTCCCTCTCTCGTTTTCATTACATCTCACCTCTCTTTTACGTTTTCTGGCATGTTTTGTGTATTCCTCTACTTGCAGTCCCCACGTTCATGTGTTGTGCATGTTGGAAGGCTGAGCCCACATGTTGATACGTGTGTGCGTCATCTACCCTCTTCTCCGTCTGCCTATTTTTCCTTCACCACTCATGGAGAGAGAACGATCCTTTCCTTTTGGCACTATCACCTACGTTAGCTTAGGATTTCTCATTTCTACACATCCTTCTATCCCTGGTCCCTTGGCATGTTTAGTCTGGGATTTCCATTCAACATTAGGAGTAGCAATAGCGTTAGAGGTAGGTAGAGGAACTGGCCTTCTCTAGAGATCCATCCCAAGCATGCAAGGTCCCACAACCTAGGGACAGTTCCATTGTGGTCTCGAAACCTTGGCCCTTTCAAGATCTGAGATACGGGTGCATGTTTGAGCAACCAATAGTTTTTGGCACACCCGGTGGGACCAAAGTGAAGAGCTTTACATCTTCATTTCAGCAAGTTCAATGTGTTATTGCTGAGATCCAACCTTTGGAGGCATTTTTCAACACATCTGGTGACTCCATTGATTCAACACACCCATTATCTTATGTGCAAACTAGTCTCCCCTCATTCCTCCATTCATTTCTCCTTTTTCACCATTCCACATTCCTCTTTTGAAGTTGTGCAATCATGACTTCTTTCCCACCATGGAATTCTCATTTGTAGTAGCAGAACTATTTCCCTCCATCCCCACAATTTCAAAATCCTCCTCCAAATCAGTTTTATAAGCCCCATTATCTCGAAAATTCATACACACCTTTTTCTAACCCGAATGTTTATGAAGAACAATTTTATCCAAATGATGGTGGAAACTCTTTGGCCGATGCTAATTTTGAGAGGTGGGTACTAGAGATTGCGATGGAAATGATGTAACTCGAGATTATGTGCTCTATAAAGGTAGCTAAAGTTGGCTACAAGGTCCCTTGTCCATGGGTCGACCTTGTACCAAGTTGGTTTAGCACCCAAAAAAGCTATACTTCATCATTAAGATGCTACCCTAGATTAAATATTAGGTGGAGGAAGTGATGGAGGATAAAAAACATAGCGCACGGTAACCACGCGGTGGGGAAACCTTGCACTACCATCTTACAGCCCTACCACTCCTCCGCACCAACCTACACCATCTCAGCCCATTGCGTGTGTCTCTAACTTCTTGTGCGCTGCCCCTATTGAGAATTCCCCATTCATCTCACCTTCATTTCTCTTCCATTCCCCTTCTTATGCATGCCTCTGCTCTTCTTATGTGCGCACCTTGTGAAATCCCCGATTTTGTCACCCCCAAATCTAGATTTTTTTATTTTTTATTTTACTTTTATGCAGCTGATTTAAATACCCATATATTTAAATCTACATAAATCTTAATGCAATTCCATTCCATAACTGTCATGAACCATGTGTAGTCAGTATGAGAGATTACTGAACCTATTCATTCTCCCTCTATGCTCTTGTATGAGCTCATACATAAATTTATCCTTGGGTTCTCCTTTATCAAAATATGATAAATATATAAGTGAAGACCTCTAAGTGTCTACATGGGTTCCACCTATGAAATCCATAGGAATCTCATAGCTTAGTCCTATCTAAGTGCCTACCTAGGATTCCACCTATGAAATCCACAGGAATCTCACAGCTTAGATCATAGTGAAATCTCGACAGTGTAATCAGCATCTTACACCACTTTGCACAAAGTTTATGAGTCATGAATGTCATGCTCATTTCCATGATGACACACTCATCATTAGGAAATTGTTGTTTCACTTTTATTCACTTATTCAATTATATGGATGCATAACGTAATTGTTGTAAACAATTACAATTCTTGAACAAGGTACAAATTCAGTTTAACCTACAACACTTAAATTACCTTTCAAGATCTCATGCCCAAATTAACCATAAATGGAAAACAACACTATTTAGATCTATGATCGGTATTACCATTTAAATATTGTCCCGGCTTAATAAACTTAAGCCCATGTTTCTTTATTTTACATTCCGAGAGATATGTGCTTACATAAGGCTAAGTATTAAGGTATGATTCATTCCCTTTGTCAAGTACCATAGACTATCTATGGTAGTACACAATTAAGCACAAGCACTTCACTTCTCTTAGTTGTAGCTTAATTCAAAGTGTTCATTTGTTTTAATATGTCCATCAAGCAAGTTATGATTGGAGACACTGCTTGCCCATTCATCCTCTCATGCTATAGCCTTTGTACGTAAGACCTTTGATCCTTTTAACAATAATCATTTACTAATCCTCATGTCAACTTCCTTGGTGATCGTAGTCTTATGACAATGTACATCATCCATAGGACCAACATCCTCTTTCTATAATTCGACTTAAATCCACACATTCTTATGGTTGTATTAAACTTATCTATATGCAAGAGTGGACTCCAATCCTTCCTAGAGGTATCAACATACCTTGGTAATTGATTAGTTAGCCTTGCATTCCCTTTTATTTGCATACTTAATAGGCATAAATGGTATATCTGACCACACACTTTTGTCCATAAGGATTTAAAATATTATCTGAGTGAACGATAGTCAACATCATACAATTTACTATACCATTTAGAACTTAATCTCTATATTATTACTTCATTTGTAATTTATCCTTCCCAAATTCCAATCCTTCTACTTATTCCATTACTATTTCCATACATGGCATCGCATCTTAATTTAATTAAGAGTGAGCCTTCGCCATTATTGACAATGATTTAAACTTTAAGATTATGTTTCACTTTAGTTGGATTATATTACATACCCTTTTATGGTAATAACTAAGATTCATTACTTGAGAATATGGTATTATTACCTATCTACCGAAGCTATTGGTGTTTCCCCTTTTATTTCTTTAATAATTTACTCTAATATTATTATTTGAATTCACCGTAATTGAGATTAGAGTGCTACAGGTATCCATACATACTACCAACACATATTCATATTTTTCCAGTCAAGCTAACTGGTCAAGTTATTAAGACCCCTTTGGTATAAGGTTACTTCATCGATTATACCAAACATGATTTAAGCAAATAGCATTCGGTTATATTATGATGATACACAACAATGTTGCATGCATCATTACCTACGCTGTGATGCCATCCTACTTTCAATAGTACTTGAAATAATCTGAATTATTTCTTTATTTACCTCATTGTTAATGTGTAACATAATAGAATATTTTCTCAACAGTTTTATTGGGTAACAATCCATAATAACTACATGCTTGTAGCTTGACGACAATGGTTAAAATAACCAATAACATTTCCAAGTATTAAATTTATTATAAACCATAAAACAAATTGAATCTTACATCCAATTGGAAATCATATAATCATAACTTATATTTATTCAATTAGTTGATCTGTAAAGATCTTTGATTTACATCACAAAAATTAAAGAATAAGATAAAGGGAACAAGTGTCTAATCAACCTTGATCATAAATTGAAATAATATTATTTCCTCTCTGGATAAAAGCAGAGATCTTTTCAACACACTATCAAGGAGAAGCTCATAAGTGAGCCATTATATCTTAAGCTCCATAACCCTCATATTCACAATATATCAAGACTGAAATTTCAGTTTCAAAACAATCCAATCACTCATGCATTCTAAGGCAAATACATTTTGCACCATCCAGACTTTACCACAAAGTTCCCTTTTTCCCTGCACTGAAAAATTGATGTACAAAATTGCACATGGTCAGTCCAACATGACTGGCATGAATAGCCCTTTTCCCCACCTAATAACTTATGCAATATGATTTTTAATTAAATGGTAGGCTGCAACATTACGATTATAGTAACAACACAATAATGCAAGGATTCAATCATCAAATGTTACAATAATTTCTTTTCATCCATCTAAAAACTATTCGCTGTCATAATTTTTTTAAAATGTCTTAATAAAAGGAATTCACAGAAATAGAACACTTAACAACTTAGGATAAAAGCATTCATGGCAATCATTCCTCATTCAACATCATGGTAATTTATAAGTCAAACCAGTTGCTATCAATAGTTTTACTAATCCAACACAAAGTGGAAAATAAGATACTTGCATGTAGAATACAAAAATAACATAATGACTCCCATTCTCGATGGGACTAGAGATGTCAAAAGTTAAGAAATAACAAAGGGTATCTCACCCTTAGACTGAAACTAATATTCACCAGATCAATTGTATGAAAGTGATGAGATCCTATTATCTCATGATCTCGTTTTCCAATAAAGGAATATGGCATAATTAATAGAAGCTAATGGCTTAATAAAATTGAGCCAATGGTAGCAAAACTTCTAAAAAATCATAACTATATTCTTATACCTTTGTATCCTTAAGATATTATTCTTGGCATCCATATGGACTGATTTCAGCATGCTACTTTTGTACACATAGCGAAAATTCGCTAGAAAATATTTTCAGAACAACCATAAAAAACGTTACTCCTCCTTACTTTCCATTAGGCATCTATTACTGGAATAGGTCGATATCTAATTTAGGAAAATAATATACATTTCCTTTCAGGCATGACTTATATAATCCTATAAGTATAATTTATTATTTTCTTTAATCCAAGATAAATATATCTTGCTAGGGAATCTTTATTTTTCCCGAATATAGAAAACACTAAACTTAACATAAGACATTAAGCTATCCAATCTCCAAGTTTTAGAAGTTAATTAAGTAAATTCCAATTACCCTTAACTGAATCGAGAGCTTTCAAAATTATCTGCTACCATCTTGCTTAGTTCAAAACCCTTCCCAGCTAACGTCAATACTAATCAACGATGCAAGGGAAATCACTTATTACTGGCTTGTTCGCATTGTCAGGAGGTCTCTATATTCACATTACGGTGACCGATAAGATTTAGCTAAACAACATATACAGAGCTTGGAGCTCCCTAGATAATCATTCATGCTTAAACATGCACACCAAATTACCAGCTAGATCAATTTATCATATACGCAGTATTAATCATTTTATGCACCCAGACTTAATTGGATAAAACTGCTCAATTAAAAACAACCAGATCAAAAAAATCCCTTATGGGTTTTTATGTAAGATTATCGTTGTATTCTCTAAAATGGAATTGACCCCATGGTCCGGGAGGTAAAACAATTCGAAACTAAACATGGTTTTAGTTATACAACGAAGCCAACATAGTCCCCATAATACCAAAATCATTGAGCATGCCGGTTAAGGTAATTTCCCTAATCGTATAAATATTCAGGCATATGGGTAATACCCAGCTAATAAATTAATATTCAAATAGAGAATAATAGAACTCAGGTAAAAGAATTTGCACTTTCCCATAGTATAATAGCACACAGTTTAACAATGATAGTCACACATTACAACAACACCCAAACTAACAGTTAATACTGTAGATCTCTGAAATCTCAAACACAATCACTCATAATTTCACAAGAATCATACAGTACATAGTAGTGACCTTCCTCATGCATATTCAAACCAAAGAAAATGTTGCAGAAGATTATCTATTCAAATATAAGATTGAATAAGATATTAAGAGGGGGAGAGAGTGATTCATGCCTGATAAAACCAAAATCCTTTCACCTCGCAGTTCTAGCAACTATTCTTCCCTTCCAAGATGTGATTACCAGTATTTCTTTCTCAAGGCCACACAAAACACAGTTCCAAATGAAAATAAAGACTCATCTATCTCACGTATCCTCCTTCTCTACAAATTATTGAGCTCCTTTTAATCTCACAAAGTTTCCAACGAGCTACCTTTCAAGAACTGCTGCAAATTTGGTTCCCAAAAATGGAACTTTCGAAAGGAGGAGGGTTTGTAGTTGCAACAAGAAAGAAAAAAATAAAATGAACCGCTTGCATGTTGATAGCTTCTCCAAGAAGCTTCACCACTTCCAAAGCTTATCTCCACAATTAAATGCATTAAATATATATTCAATGCTATTTAATATTCCAACCAAATTCCACCGGTAAGATTTTCCCTCCACAAATGGCGCGATTTATAGAAAACTTATATTCTTCTTCCAAATTTAACCATTTGCATGGATAGGCATATAACTATCTGTTCCAAAAGGTGAATACCTTCATCAAATTCGAGGTTGGTGATTAACCAAGCCTGGTAGAAAAATCATAAATTGTATTAATTTATACTTGGTGGGTCTTCAATATAGTCATTCGACTTATAGACCCTTAAGTCTCTTGCATGGCCTATCTAATTAATAAAGATACCCAGAAATATTTGATTTCATTTTTAAATTGCAGGTAATATTAATCAAACAACTATCTCATAGTCTTTCAATTATTTTAATAATTGAATGCCTCTATATAGCTTAAAATTTTTACAATTAAATATGTAAACTTATAGAAGTTTATCATAACAAAGTTTGCATGGAGGACATTCGGATAGGTCAAAGGTGATGATCACATCATCTTCATAGCCAAGCTCACCGGAGATTAATCAAACATTTATCCCATGCTACTCAATGTAATATTTGATCAAACTTAATATAATGGTCGTGAAAGAAACCAAGTTCAATATGCGGTTTAGTACCTTCCATAATATCATTATTTCCTCATAATGACTAAAGTATAGAAGTTGTGTATAAGTTCTAACCATATTTTTGCAACTTAAACTCATCTAACATGCAAAAGTAAAACAATAATAATAATATCCATGAAGGGACAGATGCCAGTTATGCATCCCCACAGTGAAGGTTTATCTTCTCTATCTAGAAGATATTTCACAACACACAACATGACATAATAGCCATCCGAGATGATTAATAAAACCATCATTCTACAAAAACAAGATAGCATGCCAACATGTAGAATGAATTACAACCTTAGTTAGTTTGTAGCTATGAGACAACAAGAACCATTACGATGTCACGTGTACAATTGTGCATGTGTATGCATACCCTTTCATCTATGCGTATGTGTCCACAACGGTACACGAGACAACGTAGTGGTACCAGATGCCACGCTACTCACAAATTATTTTAATGCTTCAATTCATTTTATGAAAAAAGAGAATGAGGGATTGAGGGTGTGACACACATTCCATCCCTTCTACGTTTATCCTCCCATTTTCTTCAGAGTCCCCTATGTCTAGTTGTACCAAAAATGAACAACCCCTAGCCAATGTGCCTCTCTAACCAACGTCATCATGTTTGATGACTGTAAGATAGTTGAAGAATGATGTGACTCATGTGACTCTGATTGGGAAGAGGAAATCATATGGGTGCTTGTTCTAGAGGAAAATCAGTTAGCTCCAGAGGGGCGTAGTTCTAGAGGAGACCAAGTTGCTTGTAGAGGTAGAACCATGCACGCCCTAGATTTGCATGCCCCAGCTTGCAAGCGCTCTCCTTTAGGAGGAAAGTCTATAAGAAAATCCCATCTATGGGATTGAGCTTCAAAGTAATGGGAAAACCACAAGGATTAGATCGTGCCCAATCAGATATCTGGCTAACCTAGAGCCATAGAAAGAGTTGTCACTGGTCATGCTCATTTCAGAGCATGAGGTAGAGCTTCAGCGTGCCAAAGGTCAGCAACAACACCTCCTAGATCCAAGTACAAAACAAATCTAGGAGGTGTATGTTATGTTTGTTGATACTTTGAGGAGGGTGAAACAACATCAGTAGGGTGGTTTTCACTCTCATTTCTTACCATGTTCAGCGCCAATCAACTACATGGTCACAATTTGTGAGGAAGGGAAGCTACTTCTCCCTACCTATTGTAGGTTTTACTTGAGCACCCCTTGCCTCTGGTTAGTTTAGGTTAGTTTAGGTTTGCTTTCAGTAACACAAGTGCTTGCGCACACTCTGCATGTTCCAGTTAGGACATGTATGATTTTTAACTTTTGTACAATGTTGTGCTTCTCTTTTGGCATGCTCCCTTTGACACCTTTCCTTTCTTATTATGCCTGCGCACCCCTTTTTTTGCTTCTTGGGATGACAGTTCAATTTTGGCAGAGGCAGTTCCAACGGTCAGTGCATAGCTTCCACTCTCATCAATCCAATTCAGAATATCTTCATATGAGAGCAGCAATTTAGTTCAAAGTTCAGATAGAGCTTCAAGTGACTCCAGGGTGTTCTTCAAGTTGTAGACCAAATCTTCAAGATTAACACTTGACTCCATGCCCAATGGACTTCTAAGGCTATTGGTCTCTTCATCTAGCAGGTAGATGGCCCTGAAAGTCACCAAAACTGTTATCCAAATAACTCTCCTAGTTATCTGGATAACTTATATTTTCATTATGACTCTGATGTTTCACATTTTAGGTTGCGTGCACTCAAGATTGTTCTTTTGACACCTTGGCATAGTTGCAGTTCCTCTGCGCACCCTTGTGCACCTTCTTGTTCTCTTTGCATTCTTCTATCTCCTTCCATTTTCCCTTGCGCACCTTCCTCCTACATGCCCACTTTCTCTCCTATCCCGTTGTGCACTCCTTGCGCACACCTCTACAGACTTACCTTCCAAATTAGCTAAGTCCCTGGCATTCCTCTTACGTGCTTACATAGACTCAGTTCCTTCGCGTGCCCTCTTTTCTTCCTTCCTCCTACACACACACCCCTTTGTTTCCCTTTCATGCACTTTCTTCTCACTCCCATGTGTCACGTGCACTTTCATTCTCCTCTTTCTGCTTTCCTCCCGCACCTCTTTCTTCCACGCATGCCCTTGCACCTTCTCCTTTGCACCCTTCTGTGCCAAGTCATCTTCTATCAGACTTGAGTGTGTCATGTGTGACCAATCAAAGCATGCCAACAGGGTGCCAAATCTGGACAACCAACTAGTGCATGACACGTGGTAGAAAAGAAAAAACAAATGAATAGTTGGCCATCATTTCAGCCAACCTACATGCGCCATGTGTTTTCCATGCACCGACGGCTTTGACATCTTCGATAGTTGTATCTTACTGCTCTGAGCTCAGATCAACATGCTCCTAGACTTGTCAAAGAACTACTAACACAAGCTACACGTTGGACTTTTCAAATTCAAATATAGGTAGGATTTATTAGGAAAAAAACATGGAAACGTCTCTCATCTCATCAATGCACACATCCAATCAACCTCAACTACCAGATTTCATCAGATCTTGCCTTCTTCCTTCTTCTACATGCCAAATAGACATGGGGAAGTGCATTTGACAACCTTATAGGTAGATTTTTAGGCATTTATCACTTTTTGTTGGTGGTTGAAGATTTGAATCGAGTTTCCCTCTCTTTCTCCTTCTCTTCTCTCCTTCTATAAATAGCAGAGTTTTGCTTTGTAAAAAAATCTCTCCTTGTTGTAATGGCACCATGCCAAAATGGTGGCTGAATTCCCACGAGTTTCAGACCTTGGTGTGGTCTCTGCAATGTTTTCTCACCTCTGTTGTAAATGTAAATGATTGTGCATCCCTTAAGCAATAAAATCATGTTTTGTGGAACTCTTGTCTTCCCTCTCTTGTTTTCATTGCATCTCGCCTCTTTGTTTGCATTTTTGGCATGTTGTGCGTATTCCTCTACTTGCAGTCCCCATGTTCATGTGTTGTGTATGTTGGAAGGTTGAGTCCACATGTTGATCTATGGTATGCGTCGTCCGCCCTATTCTCCCGTGCCCTCTATGTTTCCTTTGCCGCTCATGGAGAGAGATTGACCCTTTCCTTCTGCACTATCACCTTCCTTATCTTAGGATTTCCCTTTTCGCACATCCTTCTATCCCTGGTCCCTTGGCATGTTTAGTCTAGGATTTTCATTCAGCATTAGGAGTAGCAGTAGTGTTAGAGGTAGGTAGAGGAACCGGCCTTCTCCGGAGATCCATCCCAAGCGCGCAAGGTCCCACAACTTGGGGATGGTTCCATTGTGGTCTCAAACACCTCATCCCTTTCGAGATCCGATTTTTGAAAACAATGAGGAAAGAGTTATTATCCCTTTGTGAGATGGTAAATCTACGCCTATGTTGAGCACATGTAAGTGAAGACAATATAAATAGAATTTATGTACGCATCATCCGAGACCCATAGATGCTTGAGCTAACTAAAGAAGTAATAATTTGGTGGGAGGATGCATAGTCCATTAACAATACTACAAGTTTTGCTTGTGATAATTGGGCTCATAACACCTATGAGTTGGTAGGGCACGAAGTAAAGAGCATATTTTCTAGAGGCAGAAAACCATGTTATGTCAGGAGAATAGGTAACAACTCGGTACCTTGTTACATCGGAGAAGGAGATCCTATGGTATTCTTGCGCACCATGGAAGAACAGTGGATAGACCCATTGGAAAGAAGAAATATGCTAGCATATACACTACGTGGGACAATAGCACATTGGTGGATGGCCCACAAGGATAATCTTGTAGGATGGAATGAAATTAGGATTTATCTTACTACTAGGTTCTTCAAGAGCAATGCACCTACTCAAATATGTACTTATTATGGTAATCAACCTGTTTAGCACCACGTTCAGAAGTGTGAGAGACTCTTAACGAAGGGTAGGAATATTTACCACCTTCACTATGGGTGCACAAATTTTATTCCACTTTACAAGGATGTGTGCGTGCTTGGTATGTATATGCATAACTCCATAGAGAGACCTAAAATTGGTAGGATTTAATTGTAGGAATGGCCTAGATGTTTGAATTCTTCTCTACAAAGCCTCCGGTGGAAGAAGCATTGAAATTCATCAAGCGCTTAACTATGGGAGATAGTGCCAAGGCTAAAGAACTCCTTCAAGAGTTATTAGATGAAGGGGAATCAGGAGCACATCTTGTTGAAAAATAGAGGCTGATGCCACATTACTTCAACACGCTTTCCTTGAGAAAGAAAAAGGAAAAATGGTCTACTTAGTGGATGACAAAGAAGTAGAAAATCTGGATGTAAATCATTCAACAAGTAGGCGTGAGGTATTGGACAAGTATAGATATGACCACACATGCCTATCATGAACCTATGAAGACAAAGAAGGTGAATATTGTATACGGGGATGAGCCTAAGGAATTCATAATTGGAGACTATTTGTCAAAATCTGAAGTGGAAAAAATCATCGAGTTACTAAGGGATTACCAAGACTTGTTCCCTATGGGGTCACATGAACTTAAAGGCGTACATGAATCGTTAGGGGAAATGAAGATAAACCTTAAAGAGGGTACGTGCCTAGTTAGAAAAAGGCCCTACAGATGAACCCCAACTTGCTTGAAAATTCAAAGAAGAGATTGACAAAATGTTAAAGTTTGGAATTATCAAGCCCCTTGATGAGTCAGATTGGGTTAGTCCAATGGTGATTAGTATCAAGAAGGATGGATAAATTAGGATTTTCATGGACTACAAGGAGCTAAATTTTGCATGTGTGACTGATCCTGTCTTACACCATTCACGAAGAAATACTAGAAGGCATTGCGGGTGCGAAATCTATTCATTTACTGAGATGGGTTCTCTGGGTATCATCGGTTTGTATTGCCCAAGAGGATTAGGAAAATACTACATGTACTATGGAATGGGGTAGCTTCTCCTATAATGTAATGTCATTTTGTCTAAAAATGCACCTGTTGTATTTTCGCGCATAGTTGTTCAAGCATTCAAGGAATTTATTCACAACTTCTTTTAGGTCTATTTAGATGATTGGACGGTGTATGGATTAGTTAAGAATCATTGTGACAATCTATGCTTAATGTTTGAAAGATGTCAATAGTTGAGTATCTCCTTGAACATCAAGAAGTGCATATTTTCTACACCATTTGGGATATTTCTTGAACACATAATCTAAAAGGAAGGTTTGTTGGTTGATCCAACCAAGGTTGCAATCATTATAGGCCTAAGGGATCCTACCAGTTAGAGTGAGGTGCACATATTTTTGGGTCATATAGGATATTACAAGAAGTTTATCAAAGGATATGCCAAAATTGTCACACTGTTGGAAGATTTATTAGAAGGGAAAGGTATGTTGTCTTGGGAGAACCACAAAAACATTCATTCAAGACATTAAAGGAAAAACTTACTACCACACCTATTCTATGTTTTTCTTCATGGGACCAACCCTTTCATGTACATGTTAACGCCTTTGGCACGACCATTAGCATGGTTTTGGCTCAACCTGGAGAAGGTATTGTAGATCATCTTATCTATTTTGCTAGTAGAAACGACTCGACTCTTGTAGATGAGAATTACATAATTAGAGAGCACAAAGCTTTTTCAATGATCTATGTGCTACGTAAATTCAGCCAGTACCTACTAGCTACACCATTCTTATTTTATATCACATGGCATTGAAGTATTTGGTAAACAAAAATATTCTACAAGGGTGCATATGTCGATGGGTTCTCTTATTTTAGGAATTTGATTTCATAGTTGTGGTAAAACTAGGGAAAAGTAATTCTAGACCAGACCACCTATAAAGAATACAAATGAGAAGAAGCACGAGGCATTTGAGGATACCATGTTATATGCATACTTATACAAGTTACAACACATGCCATCGTAGACTAGAGGACATTGTTGTATTCTATAAACAGGGGATGACACTTGGAAGGAATGAAATCCTTGGAGAAGAAATAGATTGTTATACGTGCAGCCCCCTATATGTTAATCGGTGGTGACTTGTATAAATTAGGGTTTGAGATGAAATATTGTGCCGTTGTGTATTAGAACATGAACACATAGATATTATGGAAGAAGCCAATGGTGGTATTACAGATGGCCACTATGCCGAGAGATACCACTTTGCACACAAGATTATACTCATTGGATTATGGTGGGAGACCCTGCAAAGATTGTAAGATATTTTGTAAGGCTTGTGATCATTATAAATGCCTTGGGAAACCCGGTCAACAAGATGAGATGCTGTAAGACCCATTACTAGTGTATAACCATACGAGAAATGGGCTATAGATTCGTGGGTCCTATTTCACTAGTTTGTGCATAGAACTAGATCACGTTACATCATAACTTTCATAGATTATCTGACAAGGTGGGTAGAAGCAGCACCTATAAAGGATTGTACAACAGCCACAACAGTGAGGTTTCTTTGGGAAAATATTATTACAAGGTATGGATGTCATTTAAGTTTGATTGGTGATAGGGAATACATTTTCTTAATGAGACAATCAAAATTATATTGGATGAATTCATGATGGCACACCATAAGACTACACCCTATCATCCTCGGGCAAATGGCATTGTTGAGGCTTTAAACAAAATTTGAGCCGGATATTGACAAAAATATGTGATGTTGGAAGAAAGGATTTGGGATGATAAAGTATCTGCGATACTTTGGGCATATTAGACAACATATAAAAGGTTGAAAATTTAGCCACACCATTTCGATTAGTGTTTGGTACGGAAGTAGTTCTTCCTATGGAATTTATGTTTCCTTCTTTGCATATTGCGTGCGTTGGAGGTCTTTTTGATGAGAAAGCATTAGAAGAATGCATTGAATAGTTAATCCAATTGGATTAACGGAAAGCCATAGCACGTTGGAGTCAAAAACAAGAGAAGGTCGGGCATAAAGCATGGCATGATAGACACATCGGATAAAAATTTGGAGATAGGACAAATGGTTCTCCTTTATGATTGGTTGGGGCTGTATGTTATCACTCACATACTTAGATCATGTGCTTGTCAGTTAGAGGCCCTTGATGGAATATGGTTACTGGTTACTTCAACGGGAGTAGGCTAAAGCCCTACTATAAATAAGTCTTCTTGGTGTTTGTAATAAGGCAGTGTTTCCATATAGATTAGGTTTTCAATTCTACATTCCCTTAATGTGTTTCCTTCTTTGTTGCTATTCTTTGTCAATTTAGTTGGTGTGTTTGTGTAATAAGCTGTTTACGTGCCATAAGCTAATTACTATTTGAAGAATTTTTATGCACAAAGGACTGCACATACCCTTAGTGTGGGGTAGGTTGTTGATATCTAGGTACAAGAATGATGAAAATAATTCCAAATGAAAGGAACTATCTACGGGTGCTATTCAAGGTTGGAAAATTGAAAAAAGTGATTTACGGACATAAGGACCGAGAGATGGATAGGAGTGAAGAAACAAGTATAACACGAGGTAAGTAGGGGTCGGGAAGACTACCAGTGGAAGGTGTGGTGATGAGGTACTTAAACGCATGAAATCGTCTAAAGAGAATTCCACAACCAAAAGGTAGAAGGATGCACTAGAAGGTTATAGCTTGGGCGCGAAGATGTACCACATGGAAATAATGAAAATGGTCACTTAATGAGAGGATTGTTGGTAGGTGGAGGAGTAATAAATGCACTAACTTTTTGAAATTCTATATAAGGATGGGATGCGAGTTCATTTTTACTATTACAATTGAGAGAATTTGAAAAGGGTTAAATGTGAATGAACTGAGCAATTGTATTAAGGTGCAAATAGTGTGAAACCAGACATGAGGAGAAGGGTTGTGCACAAGAGAAACGTGTATTCACATAGAAGAAAGGTTTGAGCAAAGAATACATGTTACAAACAAGCAAGGGCATACCATTTCCACTAGGGCATGGAGATTTAAGCTAGGGTTTCAATTTTCTTGACTACAGAGGGAAGAAAGGAGATATTTTTCAAATGGCACCAAAGAAAGCACCTGTAGCAGGAGATAAAGGGAAGAAGAAGGTTGAAGTGGAAGAAGAGATTGCTCTTGACAAAAATTTTTTAGAAATTCAATACCCGAAGGGCGTGATTGTGGGTCAAGAATGGAATTCCCATATCCACCAATGTAAAATCAACAACTATAACAATCAAACATTAGATAATAAGAAAGATCTTGATGCGTTGCCAAGCATGAAAAAAAACAAGCGCATGGAAGAGGATATGCCAATATACGATGACACTGGTGAGAATTTGTTGAAGCATATTGGAGTCTACCAGCTGTATGAGCTTCCATATTTTTGAAAGTATAAACCATTATATCAATGGTTGATGAGCGGGTCCATGAGTACTTCTTTTACTTTATCGATAGAGGTAAGAACCACAGTTGCTTTGATTTCAATGGTGATAGGACTAAGGGCCTTAGGGTTGGATCTGCTAATGATTTAATTGATAAACCCATAATCTTGGAGGTGAGGAAGGAGATGGGGTATACCAAGGGTCTACGTGGCATGGACATTAACAAGTTGAAGAAGTACTCGGTTGTGCAGAAGCGCACATCTTGTGACAAACCCGAATGACCAAGAAAGGTGGTCGCGAGTAAACACAATGTGGTTGCACATCACCAAGAAGATGTCTCAAGGAGTGGTCTACAACATTACAGATCACATAGCAAAGACAATCATCAAAGAAGTGTGAATAGGTGATAGAATAAGTTTTGGCATTGTGTTATTGTCCTTAGTATTCATGGAGATTGGGGTGCCTAATGGGCCAAAGGAGAATATTTGGGAGTACCCCATGGAACACAAGTCACCTGTGGAGAGGTTTGGAAAGTACTTGTGTGATGTATCAATGAGTGGACCATTTAAGCGAGGGTGGAGATTTGGTATGACAGACTCTACGTGGTGTTCAAGGAAGAGTGACGCATACCCAAGGAGTTACCTTCAGTGGTGGGTAGGGTAGTTCGATTTCTCGTATACCAACACTTTTATATCATGTAATTTGTGATGAAGGATGAGGCTTGGAGTCAATGGTGCAAATTTCCATATGCCTTCACAACAAGTATTTCCGGGCATCACCATCGGTTCTCGAGATGCGCACCGCTTAACCTTCAATGTAGACAAGGTAGATTGTGACTAACACACTCTAAGGAAGAAGTATGTATATCCAGTGTAATTCATACATTGAAAGACTTATTTCAGATATTATAAAAATGAAACACCGTGAGCTTAGTAGTTGGGACACGAAGCAACACTTTTATACCTACAAATTAAACCCAAGCTAGAGAACGCTAAGTAGTGGAGAATGATTTTGTGCTCCTGGGGCCACCAAAGGGTAAGCATACAATGGAAAATGTTCCAACACCCAGTCCCACAAAAACAATTCAAGTCAATGATGAAGAGGAGGAGCATGAGGATAGTGGTGGTTTGGAACACAAGGTAGAAGACAACCTCCAAATAAGGATAAAGCTTAGCACGTAACTACTCCACCTCAGCCACAAGAGGGAGATGAGGAGGACTTGGATGTAGTCCAAGGAGAGTGCCGATTCAAGAGAGTATTCAGGAGGATAAGGACCCAAGGTGCTACTCTACGAATAGTGTGTAGATCACCTCGACTCTCTCCATAAAAGGAGACAACCGAGAAAAGGAGAAGGAAATTAAAGTTGAATGAGGAAGCGGAGGATTCAGAGTAAAGTGCACACAATTATCCTACACATCCAGAGAACGTAGAGGAACAAAAAGATGAAGAAATTATGGAGAAGAGGAAGAAAAAGGGGCAGAAGAGACAATAACAGAGACTGCTCAGGACATAGCAACAAAAATTCCCAATCTAGAAGCCCAAGTTCCTAAGTAGCCTAGATCAAGAATAACAAGTGGGGAGTATATTCCACCAGCCATGGGCTACACCGAGGACACAAGTAAAATTGTCCACACCCGTTTCCAGAGCACAATGGCACAAAAGGAGTTATACAACTGAGAGTTAATGTATGAAGATATGGTGATTGTGTGCACAAGGAAGTAATTTTCATGGCTGGTGCACACGCACATGGATGAACCAGACTTTGATGTATGTGAGGATTCATGTGTGTCAAGGAGATTAAAAAAGACACCTCGGGCTAGAGACATAACGATAAAAGCCTACTTGTTATGTCTAATGAACAAGTGAGTAATGTTTTGGTAAAGGTCTCAACAGAGGTTACACGACGGAATATGGATAAAGTTGTGATAATTAGGGCACCGAGGAGGAGACAAAGAATAAGGATGAGGAGATAGCACACCTAAAACAAGAAAAATACTTAGCATAGAGGAATAATCCGGTGTTTATCAACATGGCGAGATTTATATTGGTGACAATGTCATGAAGGCTAGGCCACACTTAGAGCCAAAGGTACCCAAGACGTTTCCTTCGAAATACATTATGTCGAGTACGTTGGTGGACATAGTACTTAAAGATGAACCTCTGCACATGTGCGAGCCAAATGATCTAGTATAGGAAGCAAAGCAAGAAAAGGCTTCGATGATGTGGAAGATTTCATCATATGAAGGATTGCTTGAGCTTGCAGGGGAAGAACTCAAAAAGGTGGATCAAGTGTTGAATATTTGTATATCGTTAGAGGTTGTTATAAGGACTAGGACCATTTTAGAATAGAATACGGTCCTAAAGGCCATGAAGGATGAGACATTGGGCTGCATAGAATGATTAGCACTTGTTAAGCAGAAGCATGAGGCCCTTACAACAGCTCAGGAACCACATAGGGAAAGGTTGGATGAGCTTGGAAAACTCATTGCTCAAAATATGGACTTGTTAGAAGGGAGAATGACTAGCATGTCTAGCATTGTGTTGGTATTACAAAATGAAAAAGGAGAGATTGCAAGGGATGAATTAGAGTTAATTATAGTGGATATTCTAAAGAAAGTAGAGGCCACACTCAATGACCTAAAACCTTAGATGCGAGAGAAAAAGAGGAATATCTAGAATTGATTATTCGGTTGTAGAAGACAATACTATAAGTTGAAGACATTCTTTCATTTATCAAAATTATTTCTATTATTTTCTATTCATATTATTTTATTCATGTTTGGAGACAACCATTATTTGGGGAGATAATGAAACTAGTGTGGGGTAATGTTGATCAGTTAGAATCTAACACTTAGTGGAGAAAATACAAAGGGTTCATGCGGGAGAATAGAGTGCATTCAAAGGCACGGAAGCATCGAGATAGGATCATGCATAGAACAGATGTAGACAGATTCGGGACTTAGCCATTTTCATGATGAGGATATATTTTTGGAGATAGCATGCGGAGCACTCAAACCGATTGGAGACTTATGCGACACACATTGGCTATTTTTGGATGATCAGATATAAAGCGCTTTACATGGATGCATGCTAAAGATAGAATTGTGAATTGATAGTTGACTAAGGGAGATCTATTGTTAACACTCTTGCATGTAAGCCTATTTTTGTAACGATGTGTGGCTAATAATAACATGCAACCTATTTTGGGATTAGATAAGTGGTGAAGGGAAAGTCCCCACCCTTATAAATATGTATTGAACTATGTAGTAGATATATATATATAGAGAGAGAGAGAGCATAGATATACGTGTGAGAACTAGGGTATAGTGAGATTATGCTTGCTAGATCTGTTACGCACATGAGTGTATACTATTTTTATTGTAATGAAGCTTCTGTGTATTTACTATAGTTAATATAATGGAGATTGTGGATTGAAACAAGGTTTTCTTAGGGTTATAATTCAGTATTGCATGCTTGATTCCATTATGGTTATTTGTTAAGTCTGTTATGTTCTAGATCTAGGTCCACTATGCCTTTGTATGAAATATGTATTAGTTATAGATCTAAATGATTAAAGTCTTCATCATGCTAACATCCTACAATAGAAACCCTAAAGAGGGGCTTGACACCTTTGTGTGCTTAGGTTGAGCACTCAACTTAGGTGAGTGATGTGCCACAGTGCACGGGCTTGTATTGCTGAATTCTAGGCTACATCACTTCATTATTCAGGTCTTCATTTTCTTCATTTTAGCCACAAGTAACATGTTACATTCTTAGTCTTGGTAGGGAAGAAATTTGATTTATCAAATCATAATACACAGTCATAATTGAAGAAATCCTATAGTCATCAAGGGATCATCACATCATTGATCATGACCAAAAACATGAGTAAAGAAATACAATAATCATTGTCTTCGCTTATATTTCATAGACTATGTTTATCTGGGGTTTTGAAATTCAAACCCTCAAACCCTATTTTGATCTCTTTGAAATGTTATTATTCATTAAATAGCCTTGCAGAATATTCAACCATAAATCGATCTTTGAGTATTTAGGTTCATCATTTCATTTGATTGTTGAGGTTTCGATGAATTCAGACTAGAAACAACTTGTTGACAAGACTGTAATAGTTAGGGTTTCAACTTTCAAACCATATCTCTCCTCTTAAACATTTATACAATATTTTATCTTACCTTTTAAACCTCCTAACTATTGATCACTCAAATAAAGGAGTTTACCACTCGCTTAAAGCATTTACTTTCATGAGACAAAATAAAATTTGATCAAGGAATGATAAAATAGTCTCAACTCTTTAAGATCATGTCAGAATGCACATGATCAATCTTTGGAGAAAATTACTACATGATTTAAAATCTTGTTTAAGCACCTAGAATATTGTTAAAATATGAACTTGATCTTTTCAAAATTAACATACCAACTCTCATTTCTTAATTCAATGCTCAAGACAAGACTCAAAGGTGAAATTCAATCATTTTTCAAGCTTTCACAAACAAACTTGTCAAACTGATCTTAGTAATGAGTGTAGAATGTGACTAAATTCATACCAAAAAATAAAGGAGAGTGCTTGAACATTCTGATATAATGAATTGGTCATCACATGTAGGCTTTCACACCTTGTGACTCACTTTAAATCCTTCAACCTAGACTGAATGTGCAAGATTTACAAGAATAGAGTAGTTTCATACACCATAACCATGCTTGGATAGTAAAAACACTACCATTTTTTCCTGGAGAGATTATTTTTCACTTCTAGGGATTTTTCCAATTTGAAAAATTCATTTCAAGTTAACAAACTACATTTTGTGCCTACCACTTCAAGAAGGAGGTCTGAAAGATGAAAATCTTTGTCTGAAAAATGCTCATAACTTATTTGTTTCTTAACCAATTTCCCTCAAAAAAAATTTAAAAAATTTAGGTGTGGATATATATTAAAAAATCCATTCTATGATTTATCTAAGGAAATCTCTACAATTTTTCTTGGATGCTAAGAATCCAGGGTGCTCAATTTTCCTTCCTTAAGAAACTAGTTTTAGGAAAACTTGCATAACTTCCACACATTTCTTCAAAACTTGATGAAATTTGGCATGAAACACTACAAGACACCCCTATACACATATATGATTTTATTTCTCATAAATAATCATGTATTATTCAAACATATCTGACTTACCCTTGCATTCAATGATAGTCCTTAAAGGCAATTTTGGTGGACTTTTGAATTTTTCCTCCAGAAGCTAAAATATACCTATTGGATGCTTATACATGTCATAGGAAATGTTCTTAGGCTTCTCTCATGCTTACTTGGTCTTTATATGACATTAAATTAGCTCTTCCACCTCATTTGGTTCTAGAACTAGGCCTAAATGAGCCAGTTACAACTATGACTCCCAACATTTGACCTATTACTCACACCCGAGGCTCTTGATCATGATAAAATCATCATGAATTACCTTTATAACACCTATCTCTAGCTTACTAATCATGTACATACCTCCAGTGGACTCCTACCTCACTGACCAAGCCTGAAGAACACTGAAACCAACCTGAATGCTCAATACACCACTGATGAGACACTACCAATCAACCTTCATACACTGAGGCGAGCCTCACTTCACCACTCACCCCCTTTGCCATAAATGTCACTTGAAATCAATTAAAACACCAATTACTAGGGTTCAACAAGGTGAAGAAGAGTTAATACAAGAAATTTTATTTGTTTATGAAAGCCTTGAGCAATTAGAGATGGAGATAAAAACCTTGGATCATGCTATATATACGGTGAAACCATGTGAATAAGAGACAAAAATTAGTCCAAGGAAATAGGAAGAGCAACACGGTATGATGGTGAATGAGAGAAAGAAAGTAATAAGGAAAGAAAATGAAGAAGATGACAAAGCAAGGGATGAATACAAGATGGATATGAGCTATACATGGATGAAGAAGGTGGAAAAAGATGAAGAATAGTATGTATTTGTTGTTAGTATGTTTATTTTTTTAGGTACAAATGGTAGAGGCATGAGGATAGTGAAGATAAATATAGAAGTTAGGAAGAAAGTAAGCCAAGTCAAGGCAAGTGCAAGACAAAAGAACACCATATGGGATCTAGGTGGAAAAAAACATACAAGGACAATAGGTAGGAAGGAAGAAGGACAAGGACAAGAAAAGAAGTTGAAGAATTTAGTGAATATGAAACTAAGAAAACAAAGGACATGGTAATTTTTTTCTCCACCTTGGGAGTATGATACAGGGGCATCATCAAATGGACAATAAAATGCAAAATTTTCATTCAATCACGGATATAGAGATCAAATAAAGAGTATTAGAGTATGTGGGAGGCATGAGAGAGAGAAAGAGTTATGTGGCTAAGACATTCAAAATTTCAAAATTCATGTTTTCCCTCCAAAATGTAATTCAAATTCTCAAACTTGTAAAATTGGAATTATAAGTTTGTAAAGAATGTAAAAAATGGTCTAGGAAGGTGGTTTGGATATGTGAAAGGGGGACCTAGGTCATACTAAGTCATAAATGTTGTAAAAGAGGCCATTTCCCTAGGTATGGCATATGAAGAGGCGTGGATGAGTCTTGAAAATTATTTAGGTTTCAAGAAGTTAAATTAAAAGAAGAGAAGCTTGAATGGACAAGGGAATTATATAAATAAACCTTCTCGAAGAAGGTGAAAGGAGAAGAAAAAAGGAAGTGTTCCTTGAGGAAGGAGGACTCGAGGAGAAGGAAACTAGTAGAAACAAGAGATTTCATATGAAATATGATATTTTTATATAAAATTATAGTCTAAATAGATGAAGTTCTATTTTGATTAAGAAGTGCAATATTATGTATGCATTATTTCCTTTGTCTCTCTACATTTTTCTAGTTATTAAGGTGTTTGTTTTCCTAGGTTTTTGCAAAGGAAAAATTCACTAGAAAATAAGACAACCATACCACAGTGTCGAAAAATTTCAAAGTCATACCTTCCCAAGACACCCCCAAGTCATTCCATCCCCAGCACCAGTCCTATCCTATCAGTAAAATGATCCCCAAGTGGTTGTCATTAATCCCCCTAGGTGATTTAAGAAAGTAAAATCAATCCCCCTAGGTGATTTAGGATCTTCTGGAACATTCAAGCATTCAAGCAACTTTGGGAAGGACTGCCATTAACCTTCCTAAGACTGGTGCACCACCCTCAAAGTAGATCAAGAGGAAAACCCTCATCACAGAGGAGTATTCAAGTGCTAGGAACACCAAGGATCTGATTTTGGAATATTCAGGGAAGTTTTGGAGATTTTGGAGCCGATTCACCAGAAGCGGTTTTTGGGTTTGAAGGAGCATGCACCTTGAAATAGGACCTGAGCTTAAAAGAAAGATTATGGGAGCTTCATAGTTATGAGAAAGCCCAAAAATTACCTATGGAAATTATTTTCAATTTTATACATGGTGGAAAAAATGGGACCTTTTGAAACTTCATGCATTGTTTTGGGCAACTCACTCTTCCAAAGACACAACAAGTGATCCTGAGAAATAAGGGGATATTTTGAGGTGATTCATCCAAAATTGGACATTTAAATCATCACCATTGGATTCAGTGAGTTTTTGGAGACAGAATCATATACAATTTCACCAAAACGTCATCCAAGAGCTCGAGATATCGTCTTTGCAAGGAGTCAAATTTTTTTGGGACATGTGAAATCCTGTAGTGAAGGCACAATTTTATGTCACTACTAAATATTTTCAAAGGGAAATGAGGTGAATTTTTTTTCTCTCCTCTAAGAAGCCATATGGTCACTCATATGATCATGCACTTACCCTTCCATCCCCTGTTGACCATTTTGACCATTCACCCACCTATCGTTGCATGTACGCCACTTGTCATGCCCATAATGAGGCACAATTTTTTTCACCTTATTTCCCTTAAAAAAATGGAAAAAATGGAAATACAAATTTTCCCCATCCTTAGAAAACCCTTGCTCCCTCATGTGACCTCAATCCGGCTCCCAAGTGCTCTAGTTCATCCCCCTCTCCTAAGTTGCTCATCGAACAAAAACATGAAAAGTGTCAAGCCTAGGATGAAGCGGAATTTCATGTCCCATTTACACCTTTTGTAAAGGGATGAAAGGGACATAAAAATTTTCCCCATTCCTACCCCTCTCATTCCAAGCATATATATACCAGCACTTAGCCATATTCTCACCACTTTTCCCCCCACGCCTCCGAATGCTGCCAGAATGTTGCGGATTTTCTCTAGGAACAAAAACTAATTTTTTTACACTAAAATAAATCCATGAAATCCTCAATCTAAAAACACTAAAAATCACAAAAATAATGGATCAAAACAAAGAAAAATGGAGAAAAAACAAAGATTTTATGTTGAAAATCCTCAAAGTCAATGGAACGAAAAATCTTCGTATCTTGCAAACTGTTGAACAAATCAAGACACTATTTTTTTCATTCCTCAAGATTACTAGGTGCCTAAACATTCCTACAAAAAAATTTCATTTATGAAGCATTTTTTTTCGGTGAAGAAACCCCAATTTTCCCGCAGAATTTTTTTGAAATTTAAAATCTCTCAAACCGGTGATCGGGTGAAGTTGAAATTCTAGAGCACTATTGGGAAAAATCCATATAATTTTTTTTTTTCATTTCATCACGAACTGACCATTAGAGAGGAAATTTCCAAAAATAATAAGCCATCCTACATGGGTGGCTATCATTTTGGGTAATTCATCACCATAAGCAATTGCGGACGAAGACAATGCACACCGAGGATGAAAATGAGGTCGGTGATCGTCAATCAAGGAAAGAAAAAAATCATCACTTGCTAAAAATAGTAAGTTTCCATATAGGAACTTGCCATATTTAGTAAGTCATCTCAGAAGGGAAATCAAGGGAAGAGAAGTGTACACGGGGCGATGTACAAGTAGATCTCATTGGTGCGATCAATTTGGGGTAAAAATTATTGTTTGCTAAAAATAGTAAGTGTAGTCACTTGTCTTAACCCTTGATTCCTAGACATGTTGGCATATCACCCATCATAAATTGAGCACTCACAGAAGCACACGAAAGTGCAAGACCCCTCTTTTATGTGAGCTTTGTCAAGAATGTTACCATGAATGGTGGAGTAGTGCACAATCGTAAATGCATACATCCTATAACAAGAATAAAGAAACTAGACCCAAGCATAGATGAACCATATTATGACTATGAACATCAAAAACAACATGTAGGAATCAGATCTAAACCATGAACACAATATGAACAAAAACATTGAGATCCATAAGCACTGATATTCAAAACAAACACCATTGTATTAATCCACCATTGTTACAGCCAAATACATCATAAGAATCATAATCAAACCAGATACATCAATAGAACAACATTCTAACCCTACAATGACTCTTCTCAAGAAGTTCCAACAACATTCCCTCGCATTCCTCTCTCTCTTTTCCATGCAAATCCATACATATACAAGAGAAGGGTGGGGAATCTCCTCTACCACCTATTCATCACTCAAGAGTAGGCCACATGCCAAATGTCATCATGCCCTACCATACTCAAGTACCTAAAAGCATGTAAGATTTCTCCTAATGACAACTAAACTATAACTAACTCTACTTTCAACTCTTAATCCTAGCATAATGATCATATCCTAAAGTAGGATTTTCTTGGGTTGCAAGTCTCCATGATTTAGCCTTATCCATAATCAATTCTGGCCACATCTCCATGTGTTCTTCATTGCAACTCTAACTATGGCCCAAAATGTGGATAAGTCTCAATCTTTTTTCTTCTTGGGCGTGAACATTCATGCTCTTGTTGAAGCTACTTTTGTGTGAGACTTTGCACCTTGTTGACGCATGACAAAACCCTTCGTGCCTCAAGTACTTAGTATTTTTAGGGCTCAACATTAACCCACACTAGTTTGATTAACATCCTCATAAATTCTTCGTGCTTTATGTATGAAATCCCATTGATCCAAAAATAAGATAAGGTAAAAATGTCATATTTTTTGCAACAGTCTAAATTGTTAGCTAGAGGAGTTCAGGGAACTCTGCATCTATCTCCCCTTTAACTTCTTCCATGCCTCCAGTTCGGCCATTGCTTTTTCAAGCGCTTCCTCCACTATGTTGGGTACCTATTCTGGTGTAATTTATTCAAATTTCCCTTTGAGATCTTCTATGACCACCACCAGCTCCACGCAAATTCCCTCAAACTTATCCATGCATTCTATGATAGAATCTCAGAGCTCACCAATCCAAAATTCTAGCTTCTCACACTTGGCCTTTATCTTATTCTTTTACATTGTGGTGTTGCTTATCAACTAAGCATGCTCAATATTATTTATCAGGACCCTCTCTGTAAGACCTTTACGATGACCTCTTCATCTATGACTTGCACATCAATAATGGTCTCACATTTATGAAAAATGTTGAAACCCCTATCTACTAATATGTTTTCCTCCTTGAGTTGGGTGAGAAAGTCCTCCAATTTAGTAATGGGCTTCAACAACAATCTTGTTGTTTTCATTCTCCTTCATGAGCTCCTCTACTATGGGTCCCACCATCCTTGATGTTGACCAAAACATCCCCACCAAGTCTTCCAAATATTTCATGTCATCATTATAGTCTTTCTTGGCTTGGCTCACCAATGTTGAGCATTGTTCCAAGAATTTTTTAACCAAGACACCAACTTGATCATACGCTTCTTTTTTCTGTGCTTCTTTACCCTTCAAACCATTACAAATTCTTTCTATTTCCTTTTCCTTCCCTTTTTGATCTGCGACAAAGGTATGAATAGTCTCCCCTATATCTAATCTCCTTTATGACTTTTGAGGACATCTTTTTGCGGTGTTGCACACCTTCTCATCTATAAGGTGGCTTGGATCCACCACTTTATAAGTCACCCCTTTCCTATTATTCAAATAGATGGTCTTAATTGCATGATCATTGACCTTGAACTCGGGCTCCTCTGCATGACAATGCAAATTCTAACTTATCATTTTCTTGGTCCTCGTTATGCCCCATCTTGGTCTAAGAGATCCCAAGCATGCAACTTCTCTGGGGAAACGATGTTCTGGAACCATGTGTTCAACACTTTCATGGGATTATCCAAAAGTCCATATGAGGGGACCTAGGCATCCACCTCTTCCTCTCCACCTTGCACTTTGTGTGTTGCTTCCTCGGGGTGTTTGATCCTACAACAAACCCTTTATCCTCCTTAATAATAAAGGAGTATCCTTTATTCTTCTCTTCTTTTTGGTGGGATGGATAGGTAAATTTTCTCTCACAGACTCTTCACAAATTCCTCTTTTGTAGGAATCTTTACCCTCACGCGCACATAAAATTTTTCCTTGGCATTCATCTCAACCTTTATCTTCTCCTGCTCCTTGAGCTCCACCTTGAGTTCCTCTCTCAATACAGTGTGATCATCTTCCAAGCCTGTCTCCATCAAAGAACTGGATACATCATGTACCTTAGGCATTTTCTTCTCTGAATATTCTTCTTTGGGCTAGTTAACTTCTACATGCTCTATTTGTGAAGCCTCGACACTTACCTACTATGATGTACCTATGCCCCCACTACTACTATGATATGAATAATACTTCCTTTTCCTGGAAGTTTCCAATTTCCCCTCACTTCCTTCTTCTTCTTCCTCTCCTTCTTCTTCCTGGACCACTCTCATAGGTGGGATCAATGCCTCTCTTGGCTTGGAAAGGTGGATTTTGTAACCTCCACTTCAACTCCCCTTGCATCTTAGGGCACATCTACACAAAAACTTAGTGGATGAAGCCCTTGATAGTGAAATTGATCTGCAGATACAAATCCAAGAAGTCTTTCTCAAAGAGTTCAACATACGTTGGCCTTACATCATACTTATAGGTCATACGAAGGGTGTGAACATCAAAGTCCACTTTGTTGGCATCAATGGTCAGCTTTGCATATTTTAGCCAATTATTGATGGCACACTTCATATATTTCGCAGTGAATGCAAATGGAATTTTACACCACGGCCCCATTTCTCCATTGGCCATTTTAAATTTTTCCAAGCTGAAGTGTTGCATAACTGCAAACTTCACTTGGTCCCCTATAATTGTTGGCAACTCTGGGAAGAATACACCACTCATTCTTGAAGGCCTCACACAGTCTCTCATACCATTTGTTCATCTAGGTCTTGTAGGCATTCATGATGGAGATCCATCAAAAGTGAACTACGAAAATCACATTGCACAGGAGATGAGTGCTTTGGTGGGTAAACCCACATATTCCCATCTAGTCCATCGGGGACACCAATTTCCTAAAATATGATTAATAGTAGGATGGACCCCCACATGATCTTTTCTCTAGCTTCATTTTGTACATGCGCTTCCTCAATGATACTCTTCGCAATGAATTGTGTGAAGTTATAGTGTGCTTATTTTGATACTCTATATGTAATGTACATGTATCTTATGTTTATCTTCATCCATCATTTTGATGTTCCCAATTTGTAATGTTGGATCATCCACACCTGCATCTAGATTACTTAAGCCCTTCCCCCTTATCATAATTCAACTACTTTGCCAATTCTTTAATTTTTAAGTTGGCACATAGGTTGAGTGCCATATCTTTGCCAATGTTTCATAGGCTTGTGACTCTCCTTATCAACTAGCCATAATTCACATTCTTCTCCCCAAAAGTATAAAAATTCCTCATGTACACCCATGACATTAACCACCGAAAGAGAGGGGTGGGTTTAGCGAAGAAGGGAAACTCCCATAGCTGCAAAAATCCAGTTTTATGTAACTCATGTTGCACCAAGTCATCAACCTTAGGGTTTTGAGCTCATCTAACCCTAGGATGTCTTTAACTAGATCCACCCACATCAAATTTTCATGTTCTTCTATTCGTGGTTGAACTCGCTAATTTTGCACCTATATAGATTCAAACTCCACTTCTCTACTTTGATCACACCTAGGGGTACTACATTTCGAGTATATCTCTACGGGTTCCTCCTTCTCCACCACCGATCTCTTGGTTCGTGCCTTTCTTGGTGCCATTTTCATTCCTTCACTATGTTCCCTAGGTGTTCGAATTCTCCTTGTTTACTGAGCTCTCTAACTTTGATAGCTTCACTCTTACACAACCCCCTATTGCCTCATTGTTTACTCCACTTGCCACTCCACAAGGTCTCATCATAGTTTGCAAAATTCCATTGGTTCCTAAAATTACTTTGCTTATTTATCACACCCTTGTCACACTTCAATCACTTGGGAGCACAAAAATTTTTTGAAGGCAAAGGTAGTTAAAATTACTACCCTCACCCCTATTTATACTTTTCCATGACCTCAACGTCCTTTTGACCCACGTGTCTTAAATTTAATTTTTAACAAAGTAATTTTTTCCACTTACTAAACTTCCGACCCACCTCACACTCTACAATCGTAACCTTCTAGCGTGCTAACACTACTTCACTGCCACATACCTCCTCTACGTGCCTCACTGTGCCAAAGTAATTAACCTTTGTGTTATCCACTAAGTAATTTCCCATGCTTCCGCCTACCTCACATTATACTGCGTGATTGTTTTTCCCTCCTTCATGGTCTTCAATCATCTCAACCTTCCTTAGAACACCTCTAGTACAAACCATTTTTTCATACCTTTGCACCAATATCCTGAAGGAATTTTCAATCAATCCAACCTCCCTTAGAAATATGCCAACCATTTTTTGCATTATACTTCAATCCACCCCACACTAAATGTATGTGCGGTCCTCTGCACATGGAATCACTTAAAATGTAATTAGCTACTGGTGTGCCAATGCACAACACAAAATAGGACTAAAAAGAAAAAGCATAGTGATGATGAAAGGAAACACATATAAAGGAAAATGCATTAAAGGAAAACCTAAGCTAAATGGAAACACTTTGCCTTATTACAAACACAAAGAAGACTTATTTATAGTAGGGCTTCAACCTACTCCCATTAAAGTAACTGGGAAACCATGTGCCATCCAAATCTTCTAATTGGAAAGTGCTTCTGATTCAAGTATATAGGTCATAACATATGGTCCCAACCAATGCACTTGGAAATTTCCAAGATGGCACAAAAACTTGGAGTCATACAAAAGAACCATTTGTCCAACTTCAAGCTTCTTGTTCTTAATGTGTCGATCATGTCAAGCCTTCTGTCTTGCTTTCTCTGTCTTCTAGCTCCAACGAGCTATAACACACCTCTCATCCAACTGCATCAGTTTTTCTATGTGCTCTTCAAGTGCTTGCTCATCAACCAATCTTCTGTGTGAATAATACGTAGGGATGAAAACATCAACTCAATTGGTAAAACAACCTCTGTGCCAAACACCAACTGAAAGGGTGTTGCTTTGTTCAACCTCTTGTAGGTTGTTCTATATGACCAAAGTACAATAGAAACTTTATCATCCCAATATTTCCTTCCAACGTCACATATCTTTGTCAATGTATGGCTCAAAATATTGTTGAAAGTTTCAGTAGTTCCATTAGCTTGTGCGTGATAGGGTGTAGTCTTATGTTGTGGTACCATAAACTCTATTGATAATATTCTAATAGTCTCATTCAAGAAATGAGTACTATCACTTGTTAAAATCAATGGACTTCCATACCTGCTTTATGATCTTCTCCCAAAGGAACCTTGTTGCAGTGTCCGATCCTTCTAGGTGTTGTTTCTTCCCACCTTGTAAGATAATCTGTACAAGTAATGATGTAGCGCAACCTAGTCCTATGCATTGGTGGGGAAATAGGGCCCATGAAGTCAATTTTCCATTTTTCAAAAGGTTTTACACTTGCTATAGGCCTCAATGACATTTCATCTCTATGCCCGGCTTTACGAGTCTGGAAATAATCATAACCCTTGGCATATTCTATGTAATCCTTGTACAATGTTTCCCACCACAAACCAGCCATCGAGAATATTACTCAAAGTGGCTTGCCCTACATAGTGTCCACCAAAATCCCTCCATGAGCTTCCTCCATAATACCCACACACTCATGTTCGAGTACACACCGATGCAAAATATCATCCCACCAAGTTTGTATAGATCTCCACTAATCAACATGTAAGGCATGGTGTGAATGGAAAGTTGTTTTTTTCCTATACTCTTCATTCCGTTAGGAACCACACTTGTTTGTAAAAGGACAACAATATCCTCTAAATCAGAGCGTGCGCATTGTAATCTAAACAATTATGCATCCGGCATTGTGTCTTCAATGCTCTACACATCTTCACCTAAATTAATTCTTGAAAGATGGTCAGGTCCTTAATTTCTCTTTCTTGGTTTTACTACGACTAAAAAGACAAACTCCTAAAATAACAAGATCCAACGGAATATGTGCCCCTAAAAAACATGTTTTTTTACTAAATACTTAAGTGACATGTGATATGTGTAAAACATAAATCGATCAATCAACAAGTATTACCTAAACTTATGTAGTTCATAAATCATAGACAATGCTTCACGCTTCGTTGTTGTATAATTCTACTTAGGTGGAGTTCAATTTTTCTTCTTGAAAAAACACAAAGGGTGATCATGAATTCCTTCTCCAGAATATGTTATATATTCTCTAATTTACATCCTAACACATCCACATGCACATGAAAGGGATTGTCCCAAGAGGGAAAGCATAAAATGGGTGCAGTAGTAAGCTTCTCCTTCAACATATCAAAATCCACATGTTGCGCCTCATCCCAGTGAAATTTTCCCTTATGCCTCAATAGTTCTTCTAAGGGCATGAAAGTCTTGGCATTTCCTTTGATGAACTTTCTGTAATAACTTGTATGCCCCAAAAATCTATGCATTGCGCTTTGATTGGTAGGCTCCTCCAAACCCAAAATAACAACTTTGGCAGGATCCACCAATAAACCTTCCTTGCAAATAATATGACCTAACAATGTGCCAAAAGGAGTAGCAAAGACACATTTCTTAATGTTTAGAGAGATAATTAACTATCTACACCTCTCAAACATCAATCTCAAGTTTTCACAATGATCTTTCACCAATCCATACATTGTCCAATCATCCAGGTAGACTTGTAGAAACTTATGAATAAAGTCTTGAAATGCTTGCACCACAATGCGTGAAAATACAATAGGCGCATTCTTAAGTCCAAAGGGCATAACCGTGTAAGAAAAAATTCCCCATTTAGTGGTGAAAGTAGTCTTCTCTTGGTCTTCTTTTGCAATCCTTACCTGGTGATACCCGAGAATCCATCTTGTAAAAGAGTAGATTTCATGCCCTACTACACCTTCTAATATTTCCTCAGTAAAAGGCATTGGAAAAGGATTTATAACACATGTAGCATTCAAATATTTGTAGTCCACACAGATCCTTATCCTCCCATCCTTCTTGATACTAATCACCATTGGGCTAACCCATTCAGATTCTTCAATGGCCTCAATGATCCTGGATTCCAACATTTTATCAATCTCTTCTTTCACCTTCACACGCATATTAGGATTCATCCTATAAGGCATTTTCCTAATCAAGTGCACACCTTCCTTCAACTTAATCCACATCTCTCCCAATAAGTGATGAACCCCTTTTAATTCATGGTATCCGCATGGGAAAAATCCCAAAGCTCACACAATAGCTCAATTATCTTTGAAACCTCTTGGTTTGTCCAGTAATCACCAATGATTTCTTCTTTCAGTTTTATTTCTGTGCCAATGTTGACATTCTTTGTTTTTAAAGGCTTATGGTAAGCACGTGCCTTCTCATCTACAATATCCAAGATTCCATGCATACCCTCTTTATGATCAATATATAGGTTCTTTATTTCCTCATCATCTATCAAGTACACCATTTTTCCTTTCTCTTTTTTACGGGAAGGTGCACTCAAACTGTACTTCATTTGTTTCTTCTTCTTCAAAGCGCACCTCTAAATCAGGTTCCCCTAGAAAATCTAGGATGAGGTCCTCATATTTGGCACTATCTCCCAAAGTAAGGTGTTTGACTACCTACAAAGATTCATTCACTGGTGGTTTAGAAGATAGATACTCAAAAGTTTGAATAACACATGTTGTCAACTCCTGCCAATTTCCTATTAGACAATGTAACTTTGAATATACATACCATGTGCATGCACAACCTTGTAAGGTGGAATAAAACTTAAGCTACCACGAGTGAATAGGGTAAAGCTTCCAGGACCTTCCATCCAGGATTTCTCACATTCTTGAATCTTGTACGAGGTAGATTCCTTCCTATGATAGTCACATATCATTGAAGGTGCATTGTTCCAGAAGAAATCTAATAGATAACACGATTCTTAGTTTGTGCCACTCTATAATATTATCTCGATCAGTCGTCCACCAACACACTATTGTTCCACATAAAGTATAAATAATAATATTCCTTCGTTCTATTTCACAAGTCTATTGGACTTCCATAGTGTGCAAAAATACATCAGGGTTACCTTCTCTAGTGTAACTTGGTAATTTTCTTCCTCCCAGACACCTAACGATGGCATCTTGACAACTCCAGTCATGATGCCCTTTAATTATCTTCTAACTAACTCATAAGTCCCATGCACCCAATTATCACATGCAATGCTAGTCATATCACTCATGGACTAAGCATCATCCCACTTTGAATGACTCCTTCTCTTGATGGTTCAATAACCTTTGGGTCTCTAATGGTGTGCACATAAATTTTATTCATGTCCTCTTCACCCAAAGGATCTACATAAGGTGCAAACCTCCATCATTAGTGGAATAATTACACACTCCTTGTTCTCAAAACTGATGTATCCTTTATTGAAGCATAAATCAACATTATTCACATAACACAAAGGGTGTCTAAGTAATGTTGGAAAACTATCTGCCTCAGCAAGTGCTAAGACTTAAAAATCCCCAGTGAACTTGGCCCCTTGAATGGTTATGGAAGCATTCTTCAAAACTCCGATGGGTGTAGCTTTAGTTCTATTCACCATGTACAACACATTTGAAGATGGTTGCAATGGTGGTCTCCCCATTTGATTCCATGCATCCAAAGTAAGAACATTAACCTCTACACTTGTGTCAATTAGTATGTTACTTAGGATCCATCCATCAACTACCGCATTCAACGTGATTTCCTTATCGTAATCAAGAATATGAGGGGGAAAATTAGGATACAAGATCTGCCTCTCGCGTGCCAAATTTCAATGCATGGTATATTTCCTCTCAACCACTCTCTTAATAGGGGAATGATATTTTCTTGGCGCAACATCTTACATACCTCTTTGACATCATCAACATCCTTATGAGGGATCTCAACATTCTTTACCTACTCTAACTTCTGTGACTGATCTTTCAAGTATTGAATCTCTCCTTGCAAACTCCTAATAACCTCCATAGTCTCTTGGTAAACCTCCTTTTGATAATTGATTAGGGTACTTTCCATGCAATACTTCTTCTCTTGTAATGAGAGGCCTCTGCTTTGGTATTTCTTTGGCACGTGTAGCTTCAGTGCATGTAGTTACTAATACATGTTCCAACTCAGGATTAGGCACTACCTTAGGCATGAACAGGGGCTCAACATGCTTCACACTAACCATTCATATGCCCTTGTCTTGCTTCTTATGATTATAGCTCATGTGATCATACAAATCAGGGCACTCCTCATACTTATGTTTCTTTTCACACCATGAGCATTGTAGAAAATCTGGACATTTGTGCTTGCAGTGATCCATAGATCCATAATTGAAAAAATTTCCATGGGGGAAGTCACTCCTTCCTCTGTTGTGACCACTATGGCCTTCGAATCCTCTACAAAAAAATTCTTCCTTGTCTTCCTCCATCTTTGTACCCTTCATGACTAACACCCCTCATTTTTATAACTATTTGCAACATTGGTCTGACACACACCAATATCAATTTGAATTTGGTCTATCAACTAGAAATCCTTCGTATCATGAGTAATAGATGTACAAATCTTACAATAGCAAGACACATTCTTATGGAGTGCACATTGTAACAACATGAATATACTTGGATCATGATCCCGTGACAGATTTCACAATCTAATGACATGGCACGCACCAAATTTTGAGGGCAAATATCCTTGGTGTGTCCTTCTACTTCACAATTTGTACACCAAATTCCGTTGTGAGTCTCATGTGCTAAATTTTCAGACAAATTTTTAATTTTATTTTACATGTAAGTAATTTGTTCCTCTAAAAGGGACTTACCCTAGTATCAATGCTTCCAATGACCTCAGCATGTAAAGTAACCTCCAAGGCCTCACATGGATCCATGAAAGTCTTATGTGAAAGTGCTCATTTGAAAGGTGTTATCAAGCCTCCAATGAACCACTGAGCATGTTGAGAGGGATGGATATCATAAGATAACTTCAACAAGAGATTCTTAAATCACACATCATACTCCCACACACTCTCTTCCATACCCTATTGAATCTCCTTGAGCACGATGATGCTCTTTTGCTAAAATTCAGGAATATGAAATTCCACCAAGAAGGCATCATGTAGCACATTATAATCCACCACCGTCTGATGCGGGTCATACTTTCGGTACCAGCTATACACGTACCCTAGCAATGTAGTTAAAAAATGGCTTGCCTTCTGCTCCAAGGAAGTGATTCCCTCAGCGCGCCATAGCAATTCACACTTTTGTACAAGATCTGAAACATCCTCAACACCCTTATAATTAGGTAAATGAAGAGACATCTCATAAAATACATTTTGATGGGGTTGTGATTGTTTCCCACTAGATCCACTAGATCCACTAACTCGTGATCCACAATATCCTCCTCATGTAATAGGTACAGGGCCTGAAGTAGTGCTACTCTCCGTTCCCACCATTGTGCTAAACTGAGCTCCAATAGTCTGTAAATTTGAACTACTTCAAGACATGATACCCACGTTATGTGCACCCACACCTTGTCCAAATGATGTGCTTGACATGATACCACAAAACAGAGAATACTTGTCTTAGGAATTGGAAAACTAATTGTAAGGGTTAGGTCACCGGTGGGTTCAAATATGCACCTACGGTCCATCTCCTTTCTTCATCTAATGATCTCTCATCAGGAGTCGAGGGGGTTATTCTTCCGCATTTTCCAAAATGGGGTAGCACACTGCTCAGGTTCCACATCCTCCATGTGAACCTCAAATCCTTCCTACAACATATGCCTCTATACATCCATCGCTCCTACAATATTGTGTTGTTTCGTCAATTACCTCTCCCGCACTTAATTATACTTGAGCTTCCTTTACTCTCTCTCTCTGCTTCTACCGTAGGATCCACCATCCCTTACCACACCTACTTTTACACCTTGTGCCCGGGGGATTTTAGCTAGCAAGAGGAAATGATTCTAAACTCGAGTGATGATCAAGATCTTGATGGCTAACAAGTAAAGAATGTAAGAAAGATCCTCTCGGTTCTCACAAGAACTCAAACTCAACAATCTATGGGAAAGAATAAGTAGAAACCACGTACTCCAACATGTAGCTAGTCAACACATAACTCCACCAATGATCAACATATCAACATCATATAGCTGCTAATAATATTATTGGGTCCAAACAAGAGGTTGATAATACTAACTCTTCCTCGATGCAAACATTGACAACCATTCATACAGTTCTCTTTGGAAAATAGAAAAAAAAACATCTCATAGAGCTCATGATATATATGCTCCTCTACCCATGTACATGCATCAAACTTAGGTCCAGTGTTGAATATCTGTGTAAACTCATCCTCTATGTTCTTAAGCAAAGTATCCATGCTGGCCAAGGTCAAGTGTTATGCCATCACACACCATCCTTGCAACATCCCTTAATTCCTAGATGCGCTAGCATATCACCCAACCTAAAGGCGGGTGCTTATCCAAAGCATGTGAATGTGCGAGGCCCCTGTTTATGTGAGCTTTGTCAAGAATGTTACCATGAATGGTGGATTAGTACACAATAATAAATGCATACATCCTATAACAAGAATAAAGAAACTAGACCCAAGCATAGATGAACCATATTATGACTATGAACATCAAAAACAACATGTGGAATCAGATCTAAACCATGGACACAATATGAACACAAACATTGATATCCATAAGCAATGATATTTAAAAAAACACCATTATATTAATCCACCATTATTATAGTAGCCAAATACATCATAAGAATCATAATCAGACCAGATACATCAACGAACAACATTCTAACCATACAATGACTCTGCTCAAGAAGTTCCAACATCATTCCCTTGCATTCCTCTCTCTCCTTATTGTGAAAATCCATACATATGCAAGAGAAGGTGCGGACATGCCCTTCACCCCCCTATTCATCACTCAAGAGTAGGTCGCATGCCAAATTTCATCATGCCCTGCCATACTCAAGTACCCTAAAGCATGCAAGATTTCTCCTAATGACAACTAAACTATAACTAACTCTACTTTACAGCTCTTAATCCTAGCATAATGATCATATCCTAAAGTAGGATTTTCTTGGGCTGTAAGTCTCCATGCTTTAGCCTTATCCACAATCAATCCTGGCCGCATCTCCACGTGTCCTTCATTACAACTCTAATCTGTGGCCCAAAATGTGGCTAAGTCCCAAGCATGTTATTCCAAGGTGCAAACCTCCATGCTCTTCTTGAAGATACTTTTGTGCGAGCCTTTATGCCTTGCTGACACATGATAAAACCATTTATGCCTCGGTACTTGGTATTTTCAAGGGCTCAACATTAAGTTGTCTTGTAGGCACTTACTATTAATAGTAAGTCGTTCCAAAAGTAGTTTTCACCAAAGGAGTACACAGAGGCGTAATCATTGGGCCAACATCATCAATTTAGATCCAAGGTGAATCTTGACATTTTATAAAAATAGTAAGAGCTTGTTCCAAGTATAGTAGGTGTTTCAAAAGCTATGAAGTCCAAGTTTTCAAGTGTAAGACCAATTCATTCAGGTGTGAGGGATAGAAATGTCACTCACGAGGACTTCAAAAATTTGAAGAATCGAATGTTTTGTGGGTGGGAATTGTTCCAGTTTGACATCCAGGTGTGTACTCAGAAGATCACAAGAATGGTGGTGCTTCATGCCATGTAACAAAAATTCCTTTTTTTCGTCAATAGTTCACTCACCGGTATTCATGGATCACTTCCTTAGGGTATACTGAGACAATCTCAACAAAGTGTCTTTTGAAACTCATCCCGCTCTATAGATTATAAGTAGGTCATGCGTAAAGAGGAGTGGTAATCGTCATCATCAAAATGTTCAATTTATACTCCATTAGAACTTTCATATTAGCATGGAATTTTTATGAAAGGTCATTATAGGGGTCGGTTTCCATTCTGAGAATTCTTCAGAGTAGATCTCCATAAGCAATGCCTGTGGCCATCGAGGTGATCATCCAAATAGTGCTTCTAAATGATCAAGCTCAAACTATTCATGGACCATATGAAGGAGTTTTCTCAAGGCGTAAGGAGTTTGAGGATCTAGAGTTCATCATATTAGAACATTTCATCAGATCAAGTTAGCAACATCATGACATGATTCTTCCTCCTTATTCTCTCTCTCTCTCTCTCTCTCTCTCTCTCTCTCTCTCTTCTCTCACCCCCACTTTCTCTCTTCAATGTTCTAATTTTTCATTGGGGTTACAATTTTTATTTGTCTTTAATGTAATAAAAAGTAACTTAAGTTTTCTAATGTAATAAGTCACCTTTATGTTATAAAAAGGGACTTAATGTTTTCCTAGGAAGATGAAAAGTTTTAAGTTATGTTGAGACATATGAAGAGTCATTTCTCTTCTTATAAAATGTAAAGGCTTCTCATTTTGAAGGAGTTGATTGCAAATTTGTGAATTTATGAGAGATAAGTTCCCTACTTGTGGAAGAATAAAGAGTTAGCCATTTTCTGCTATTTCCCCTCTCTATTTTCCTCCATTCTCCTATCATGTACAACTCTTGATTTTAAATGCTAATGAAGGAAGAATTTTTTGTTTTCCAAGGCATATGAATGTGTGCATATTTGTATGCATGGTTTCCTCTAGTGGTAACTTTAAGATCTTTTTTTTTCTTCTTTTAAATACATGTGTTGAAATTTCTAACTAGTGTGTGTAGGAATCTAAGTTTCTACTTGCAACATTAGTTCTCCTACCTCTTATTCTCACTCCCTTCCCCACTCTCAAGAAAAATTCATCTCTAGCAAGTGATTGCTATCTTTCCTGCGGGTTCAGTGGAGCAGCCCTGTTGGATCCCAAGCTGCAAGGCCACTAGGAAAACCCCACCTTTTCATGCACATGCAAATACTGAAGTTACATCCTCTAATTAAAGTGACTTGAACTCGCATGAAGCATTGGTAAGAAACCCATGAATTTTTCCACATGAAAACTTTCTCACCAACAAGTGTTGAATCATGAATGAATCTACATGTAAATTTTTTAGAGGTTGTAATTTAATATGTGTTGACCATACCCTATTTTGGATTGTATGAAGTAATTAAGACACAATAGTTTGATATTTCGTGGAAGATCTTATAATGGAAAGGTGAGGGATATGTGATTGAACTTGTTGGACAAAGACTAGTGTGGAGATATTGAGAGGTCCTAAAACTTGAAGAGTGCCTTATACTCTGTTGATTCTAGAAATTCATAGCAAATTGTAGCTCGGTATTCTATAGGGCGGGTTGAGGTACGGGTAGGTATTTTCTTAAATATCCTTTGATTATGATCACATAATCTAGGGCCCAAGAGTGTGAAGAATCTCTATCATCATGCTTCAAGTATGAAAGATAGGGAGCTATTGTAAGAAAACTTATTTCTAGCATGCATAAACCCTACCTTTCCAATTAATGAGAGAACACAATTATTAAACCTAAGAATATTTGATATGATCAATAGCTACTTTGGTAAGCTTAGAAGGAGGATATCATCCCATGATCACTCCATACAGAATAAACATTACCACAACTATGAAAGTGTACATAAAATCAACTCAAAAGCTTCATATTAGAATGATGAAAGTGGTGTACATACAAGAGGAGGAAAGTACAACTACCATATAGATCGGTGTTGAATAACTCTCACTAACGATACTAGAAGTAAATATGACTCCACATAACTTGTAAGTTAACTCAACATAACTAATAAGCTAACTTGACACAATTGGTACACCTAACTTAACTAATCAAGCACAATAAGTGTAGAGCTAACACAAGTGCAAGAATTGTCCTAATAAATGAATAAAAGGATGAATAATAACCTCTAATAACACCCCCATAAGCATAGCTTAGGTGGGTGGAAAATAAGGTGGGCCCCGACGGCGAGGCCGATGAGGTACCCACATACATAAGCTGGGAAAAGGACACCGCAAGGTACCCAAAACTAATAATAACAAATTAGAGAGAAAAATATTACTACAAGGAATCCCAAGAAGCTCAACTCAAAAAACTTGTATAATACTAAAGAAGTTTGGTGTGCATTGTGGACTAAATCCACTACTTGATCAAAAACTCAAAAATATTTGACACCGGTATTCACCAAAATAGCTCCATACAAGGATATTGTCAATGGAGTGATGTTGAAAGTGTAAAAAAACCTAACATAATTTGATCAACTGCTACAAATAGGTGTGTCATGATCCAAGAACAATAACCAAGGAAAGGACACAAGATCCAAAGAAATAGGAGTACCACAATCCAATAAATGCCAATGTAATAAGGCAAGGACACAAAACCAAAAGAAGTAGGATCGACACCACACCCTTTCATATTGCTTTGAATGGGTGGAGTGGCACTAAAAATATGTATGAGTTGTTAAAACAACTACTCAATCACTGAAAAAATAACACTGGGCTTCACCAGAATAGATCCCCCACAAGAGATACTTTCAACATGCCTAAAAGTGTCAAAAATATAGATACGAAATATCTCAACAAACAAGAGAGATACCATGTCGGAGAAACCATTGCTTCTCATCCCAAGATCACTTCGATAAAATAAACATTATCGAAACCATGAAGAGTGCACATAAAATCAGCTCAAAGATTCATATTAGAATGATGAAATAGGTGTACATATAGGAGGAGGAAATTTCAACTACCACCTAGATTAGTGGTGAATAACTCTCACTAATCGATCTGGAAGTAGAGTTGACTCCAAAAACTAGTAAGTTAACTCAAGACAACTATTAAGCTAACTCAACCCAACCGTACACATAAGAAAGCTAACAAAAAAGTGTAGAGATAACACAAGTAAAATAATTATCCTAATAAATAAATAAAAAGATGAATAATAACCTACACTAACAAAGATATGGAACTATTGTAACATACCTTATTTCTAGCACGTATAAACCCTACCTTTCCATTCAATGAGAGAACACAATCATTAAACACAAGAATCTATGGTATGATCAAGAGCTACTGGTAATCTTAGAAGGAGGAACAAAACCCAAGGATTCTATAGTAGAAATTTGAAGTCTTGAAAGAAATTTAGAATAAAGTTATATCAAAATAAATCCTACCATATTTCTAGAAAACCCTAGCTAGGGTTTGTATACAAGGAGAATTTTGAGGGCCTTAAACTTGATTTTAGGGTTTGGAAATTTTAAAAAACTATATTTGTATTTACCTTCATATGATTCAAATATATTTATTACCAAATGATGGAAAAATCCATAGATGTTGATGACAATCTATAAGGAGGAGGCTTGCATGAATCTAAAGACTGATGAAAAACTTGATTTTGTGGAATTTGAAGAAGTTTTTCCAAAGAAACCCATAATTATAATTTGTATATAGGAGGAATGGATAAATGGGTGGTCAAAAATTTATTTTCTTGGTTAAATGAGTAAGGCAATCAAAATATGTGAAGGAAAATGTACCTAAATAGGGCTAGTTGAGACCAGAGAACTAGAAAGGTAAAATAGTTGTTGAGAGAGAAGATAAAGGAGTTAGGTTATGAAATTAATCACACACCATGAATAATGTAAAGGGTATCTAAAGAGGTTTAAATTTCATTTTGGGTATGCTCTAACCATGGATCATGCAGGGTACTTGTTCTTGAGAGTACCTAGAGAGTAGTTTCAAGCAAGATTGGTAACATGTGATGTTGTAACATTTTTGTATTAAGTGGATGATTGAAATAACCTTGTTTGAAGTTTTGGAACAAGGGAAAAGAGTTTTAAAGGTTCTTGAAGGATAAAAGGACAAGAATGGATTGGTTTTAAGATGGGAATAAGAGAACTAGTGAAGAAAGGTGTTAGATCGGTTAAGAGAAGGTAAGGCAAATGAAGTTTGCATGAGATTTAATCAATTTGAGGATACATTTGACAATTCATGAAGGGTATAAAACAAGATATTGTATTTTATTTAACCAATTGATGTGAATTTGATCAAATTTTCAAGATTTGTCCATTTCAGGCTTCTTTGAGAAGATCCTCTTGGAAGAGCTTTTGGGTGTGAGTTGTTGTTTGAATCTTCTTCATTTATTGAATTCATGGAATTTTTATATCAATATGCATCATAAATTCTCCCACATGAAGGGATTTTTCATGATCAAGATGTCATATATGCTTGTAATACGGTGTTTTTGTCCTCGAACATTCATCTAAAGACAAGACATGATTGTAAACATGTTTGTTAGCAAAATTAGATGATAAGATCTAAATATAAGGAATAAAGAAATGGATCAATGGTAATTAGGAATCAACAACGATTAGGGAAAAAATGGTAAAAAGATTGTTTTAGGTGCAAGATGTGATATCGTCAATGCTAAGATGAGGTACGAGAGGATATAGAGACAAAATGAATATAGAAATATGGTATTCGAATATGTTTTAAGAGTCAAATTAAGTGCATAAGGGTTGGGGATCTAATTGATGGTGATCTAGGATTGACGTTGATCCCTGGTAAAATTGGTTGATATGCTAAAAGTTGGACAAATAGCTAAATGAAAGACATAAGATATGATGGCTATAAAGAGGGATGAAAACATGTGTTTGATGAGATAAAAATAAAGTAAGATATGATTAAAATAAATGCATTATACCTTGTTGAATTTTGATGAGGATGATAGAGCTTCAAATGGCATCTTGAATGTTAGAGGAATCCCAAATGATAATAACATACTATTAAATATCTTATAACGTTCGATTTCGTGCGGGTTCTAAACAATTTGTCGGGTGTTTAATCTCTTTAACTTGTCTAAGCTGTGAAACTTGGAAGGAAGGTGGTTCACATAGATCAACGATGTTTGTAATGATCATCTTCTATTTGGTCAAGATGGTTAGGAAAAAAATGAGGTATGGCAAATGGTTAAAACCAATTACCATTTGAGGCTTGTAGTTTGTTTTTGAATGGTGGGATGTTAAGAATCCAATTAGGAAGAGGTTAGGGGTTAGAATGGTTAGGGTAATTTAGGTTAGGTTTTTTTAGGTGGTTAAATGAGATCCGATGTAGGTAGATGAGGTTGTATAATGGTAAATTAGACTATAGGGATAATGGACTTAGGATAGTGATAATAGTGTAAATAATGATAATGTGATTAATATGTGTAGGGTCACCTAGGGCTGAAAAAGTAGTTTCTACACCTATGGAGAGGATAATAATGAGTAGGAAACACGGTGACTAATCACTTATTAAGTAGCTCACGAGATAATATCATGTTTTCTAACATTCTTGCTAAACTAAATAAGTTCTTTCCAATGTGGTTGACTTAGTATTTGAGATTAATTTCTTGGAACATACAATTTGTTTCCTATGTAGGATTTCCACTTCACTTATATGAGCACATGTATCATGTATATCTTTTGTATCACATTAATTTCCTTTAGCCTTATGTGTAGATTGGTCGTGATGTGTAGAGATATGATTGTCATGATCATGTTAGGATTTCTTAGATGTATTATCTCATCCTTGAGAGATTTGATCGTAGTACACATAGCTTGGATTTGTACTTGAAAACCATGTTATAATGCTTGAATAGATTCTAGGATAACATTATTAAATATTTCATCATTACTAATAAAAGGGTTGAAATACATCTCAAAATGGAAGCCACATAGGAAGGATTCGTATCAACAGGAAGCATTGTTTGTTGTAATATTCCAAATGGGTATATTTGGATGTAGGATACTCGTGAAGAAAGTAAAACAAGGAAACTTGGGGATTAGTAACATAGGCCATCATAACACAAAATAAGATAAAATCCTCCAGTTTGATAAGAAATCATACACTAATAAGCAAACGGAAGGTTGATAGTCAAAAGACCACATAAGATAGAACCCAAAAGTGATGTTTGGAAAAAGTAATTACTTTGCCAAATTACTAAAACAGCCATTTATGAAAATAAAATGTGAATTTAACAAAACAAAAAGAGGTGCTATATAATCTAAATATTAGGAACAAAAACCTCCAAGGGATTTCCAAAAACATGTATTATTTTTTTATTATGCCCTTATTACTAAAAATAGTAATTTTGGAAATCCAAAATTTTTGCAAAACTATGCCAAAATGGAGGTTTTCTTTTAATGTATAAAAATAAAGAAAAACTTCCAATGAATTTGAAATAAATTCATTTAATTTTTAGATATGCAATGAAAGGTTACTTTGCAATGAGGAAATCATAGAAAGAAACCTAAAGAGTAGGTCCAAGTATGAGATCCCAGGGAAAATTTTGAAAATAAATTTTAGGTCATGCCATGGATTCAAATATAAATATTAGAACACTAATAGATCTAAAAAAAGAGGAAGGAAAAACCCTTGGGAAACTAGGGTTGATATATCCAATCACGAATCGTGTTCACCAAACATTTACACCCTAATTATACAATGAATGAAAATGTTATGTACACAAAAATCTATAGGATGTAAGGGTTTCTAACATGATATTATTATGATTTAATAAACTTACAAGAAACTATGCATAATCGTAACAATGTATTAATACTTGTAACAACGATAATGATATAAAATAGCTCAAATACATAAGAGGAGATGAAGACGTAGTTATACATAGTAAAAATAGAGGAGATATAGATGCATTGAGAAGTGAAACAAGATGATCTTAGGTGGGATATGCTTCATTTTTATATTGAAAATTGAAATTTTCTGATACAATACCATACAACTATTGTATGGTCTTACCCTAATTTTTACGAGTCTTGGTTAGAGTTGAATGGTCTTGACTAGATTTGTATAGCCTTGTACCCTTCTATAGTCATCTTCTGTAACTTTTGTGTGTTTTTATTGCCTAGAAATGTGCTTCACTATATTTCACTCTTACTTGAGCAACCTACGATTACCTAAAAAAGTGGAAATCCTAGATGCATGCAATATCATTCATCAAAAATTAGATAACAAAAGGATAAATCATGTGTATGGTGAGGCTGAACTACCCTTAGCATTCAATCCTGCCAAACCAATCCAAATGTTGTATTGTATGCCCTTGAGTGGAATCAAGCATCGGGTAGTTCTCACAAGTGCGTGTGCAAGTGTGAGTGTGATTTAAGCCAACCCCTAAGATTTCCCTCATGTCTCTTAACACAAATATAGTGGGATAACTATAGAATAGATAATATACTCAATACAATACTTATGTGATGTAGTGTGATTCAAATGTGTGACTAAACTATTTTTTCCATTGAAAACATTTGAAAATTCTTGGAGCGACTTTTCTCTTGATAATACATGGATCTATGACATTACATGCTTGAAAATGGAGGAATATAGAATATTTGACCTAGTTGAGTGCTTTATACATGTAGTGGTGGAAACTCTAAGTGATTTGCAACTAATTTTGGAAGATTTAAGAGATCCTTAAGTACTTTTGGGTTGATATTTGCAATGGTATATTTTGAAAGTGTCAGTGAGTAAAGTGATGTTGGATTTCTTATATATCCTTTCATAAATGAAACATTATGATAAGGTCGACACTAGGAAGATGAAATTCCACACTTAATATATATTCAAATTTCAACCAGAGTTAGAAGATACAAAGGAGAAAGATTGTACAATTTAGTCAACAACATACATCTTATCTTAACCAAACTATATAATTTTAGACTAATAACTTGTCATATGAAACCAAAAGTTTTGGAATGATGTTATAGACACTCAAGTTTTTCAATTTACCTTTTGACATTGCTTATTCCAACTATGCTTCTTGGCTAAGAAAAACACCCATATCCTATCTCCACTCATTCTATCTTGTCATCTCTTTCCTAACTTGTTTATTCCTATACACCGATGCATGTAAAATTATTAATATAATTCTATAAAATCAATACTTTAGCTCTTACCATCATTGTGCAAATTTTAGATTTTATTCACCGTCTCCTATCCAAAATCATACATTTTAGTCATGTTGTATAATTCAGTCCTAGTTAGCTTGTATAGTCTTACAGACATATTCTCCAACTCTACTTTCAATGCAATATCATTTTTTGGGTCTTTTATCCCCAGGCCAACCTTATCAAAATATTTTATCTTCAGACCCTATATAATAAATTTATACTCACCTCATTTACTCACCTAGAAATCATATGACATTCTATTGACATACTCCTTTTAACACTCACAAAAGGCACTCAAGGCTCCTAATTATTTATAAAGCTAATGCACATCCATTAGGTCAGCCACTACTACAATTTTGAAGAACTCAACTAGATCAAAGATTCTATCTTCCATCACATCCAAGCACACCAATTTCCTATCTCTAAGTCTTAACAAGAGCACAACACAATCAAGCATGATCGAAGGGGTTCAAGTTTCAACTAGTTGCATCTCGTATAGATATCATATGTTAGGTGGAGAGATAATTTTGGTTTGATGCCTCTTATTTTTGACATAGGTAGTGCATGGGATGTACCACAACCCAAAAAATAACCTTATTATTAGGTATTCTACCCATGGTTAGATTTTTGGAGCGATTTAGCTTATTACAAACAATATTGAGACAATCCAACAACTAGGGTTTAAAAATTAAGTACCATTCTAGGCCACTGAAGGACCCATAAAGTCACATAACTCAAATGTTTTAGGCATCATAGACCATAGAGAAGGGGCATGAATAGATTATACATCCTGACCAAGTTGTACAATATTGCACTGAGAATATTTCCATATCACATTACCACCAATAAAGCTTTGCCAATATTTTCACTTATAATTTCTCCACTCTGTATTCTCAAATTCTTCATGTACTATTGTATATAGACAAGTCTCTCTTTCTTCTATATTTTAATCTTGTATTTACTTATCAAAAGAACCAATACATTATTATAATTATGTATAGTTAATGTTGGAAGTTAACTCATCAGAATAGCTCCTAGTCTCTAGATCTTACATTCCTGTTTATTGTTTTATGTTGCACAATAAATTTAATTAAGCTAAAAATAGTGTAAAAAATTTGTTGAACTTGACTTTTGAATCAAATATTTTTTCTCAAACCATAGCTACCCTAGGGTTATTTTGTCTATTTTTATTGATGTGTTTGGTTTCTATATATTATCATGATTAACCCTTATCTCTTCTATAATATTTTCCTTGAACTACGGGTTCTCAATCTTCCATCATCAAGAGATATTATTCCCCTTATGTCAGCATACACCGTGGCACAATGATCCCTAGTATTGGCTATTATTTCACTTCTAATATCTTTGTTATTTCTATCCTAACCATTATCATTGATCATATGCAAGGTGAAGGGTACAATATTAAATATGACGATCATTCTCATGTCATTCCAAAAGATGAGGCACAACAGATGATCAATTATTATATGATAATCCCACTGATATTTATTTCCTTCTATATGATGTATAAGAGAAACTTAAGCATGCTTCTCAATATCATACAAAGATATATAATATTCCTACTTCCATTATTCCTACATCTACATGGGCACCAAGTGTTTGATTTCTTGATGTTTCCATGTCTATCCCTAATTAAAATCATAGTGGTTCTCATGTCTCTTCTTTTAGCACACATAAACTTGAAACCATTTTCCATACTTTACAAGCCCAAATCTTGAAATTACAAAAATGTACATATGTTACTTATCATATCACATATTCTACTTAATTACTTCATAATCTGCATATAAGTATAGCCTCTTATCCATTACCTCTTGGTTTTTTCTTCTAAGTTACCTATTTATGACTACTCTAAGAAACGCTTCTCATTTTATGTGACTTTTTAGACTATTCCTCTCATGACATATTACTCACCAAGATTTTTCCCAAGAGTCTTAAATACTTTGTTAGACAATGGTTCTATTTTTAGAAGTATAATGGACTGAGAGGGATGTTGAATCAGTCCTTATAAAACTTTAAACCAGATTTCATATTATTCAAACAACCAAAAATTCACTTATCCAATGATTAATGTGTGCACACCATCAAATATCAAAGATGAAAGCAACCATGAAACATAGAATCAACACATGAACACAAGATATAAGTGGGAAACCCTCAAGGGGAAGAAAACCCACTAAAACACAATCCTTTTATTGATATGTTTTAAATTTAGTGTGGCACCAACCCCATAAGGAGCAAAGAACCCCTAGTTTAGTAGAGCACTAACCCTAAAAGGAGCACCAAACCTAATTTTGTGAAGTAACAAATCCACAAGGAGGCTAAAACCCCCAAGATGATCAATAACCCACTCAACCACCTTATGTAGATCTGATATCTGATTTTTGCTGCCACAAATGATAGAGACCAAGTATTCAGCTCGTACTTCTTTAACTTTTCAAACCCTAGGTGATCAAACCCTTGTAACTAGCTCTTTATTCACTTCTAAAACCATAAAAAACTTGCACACATCCTTGAAAATATTCCTCAACCTGAAACACACTTTATTAAAACTCAATTCATGGTCCAACACCTGAAAATATCTCTCACCTAGGTCACACACCTTGCACACACACAACTAGCTTGCAAAAGCACCCAAAACTATGCTTTTATAAGCTCCTCATGATTTCAAATTCAAACAAAAATATTTACCTCATTTGGCTTGACCCATAAATCAAGGAAACATACAAAATTTGAAATAAAATAGTCACAAATGACCCAAGTATGTCGACCTACCAAAAACCTCATTACATGTGCCAAAAATGGCTTAAGCCCCCATGGGCACAAAGATAAAAATGCCCTTACATAAAAACCATAAAACCTTACACATGATTAAAATATAATTTAACATTCATAAATGGTCTCAATTTATCTCAACCAATCAAATTATTTCATTTAATTGGCCTAGTACTCTTTGTATTTCTAAAAATAATTGTTTCCTACACCCTTCACCCTGGAAAATTCATCATGCCACAAAATCACTTATCCTCAACCAAAACATGTTATGTAACCACATGGTTGAAATTATATACCTTTTATAAAACTTATAATTAAGCGATAATACTTTAATCAACCACCTTCTAAAATCACAATCACTTTTGTCTTCATCAAATCAATCTGCCAAAAATGTTTTTCCATAGGTTAGCTCATAAAAATAGTTATATGAACATTAAAAATATAAAAATGGATTCATCTTATGAAAATTTCATACCTATTTACATTTCAAGTGATATAAATCATCACCTAATCCATATCATGCTTCAATCAACTCAAAACTTGCAGAAAAACACATCATGTCCTACACTAGAAAAAACCTTCCTATCCAAAGAATGACCTGAAACCTCATCAAAACATCTCATCATGATAAAAAAACTTATATAAATTGAAATATATCTGAATCCTATTTCCAAAACATTTTAATCATCTCAAAACTCCATCTGTAGCTCTAGATATGACCATTTTACTAAGCACTACTTTTTAAGGCCTCAAAACTACCCTTTGACCAGTCAACCTAAATGGACCTCATTTGACCATGTACCTACATGAACATGTAAAAAACCTCCATGTAAATAAATATCAGCTCACATACATTCCATAACATCAATTTAGCTCATACCTCATTTGGAAAACCTTGTCCCAAAACATTCTTCTTCAGAAACTAACTTGTTTGAGTGGGGCCCACTCATCACCATGATCTCAATCATACATTTATAGAAATATAAGAGAGTCCTATACATCATACAATAATTATTTTTATTAACCAATCAAAACTGGGTCACTATACCTCTTCTTCTACAAACTACTCCTAGCTAGGGTTTAACTAGGGTTTTAGACCACTTTATCTTCTTAACATTTGTTCATAAAACTATGACGATGAAATGACATAATTATTTTTGTGAAACCTTATAGACTCACCATATAAAAATACTTGAAATCCACAAGGTCCCATGCAAATCATAAAATTCACAAAGTGAGCATCCTAAGTTGAAATTTGAGTTGGAATTGTATTGGATTTTCACCCCATCTCATTAACCGACATAACTTACAAAATTCTCATCATGGAAACCTGAAATTTTTCTCAAAGAACCATGAAACATCAAAATAACATATCCAATTATCATAATGTCATCAACATACCTCAAACTCTCCATCCTATCTCATTTTCATAGCTTCACCTTAAGGATTCTCATTGTAGAAGCTAGGGTCAACTGAAAGAATGATATAAATCATCATAAAACCGTTGGAAATGATGAAAAAATACATGATACACCATGATGCACCTGATAAAATGCAGCCATGAGCTCATGTAGCTCCAAAACTCAATCTCACACCTCTTAACAACCATACCTGCTCTCCAGATGAGCACCTGTAACATAGTCAATCTCTTGTATTTGCACCTTACCACTATTTTGAGTGCCCAATAAATATTCAAACATATTATCCATCATTTCAACATACTTCCAAAGCATCCAAGAAGCTCTTACCTCCATCCAAAATCACCTATGCACCTAGATAGGCTTGCAAAAGTAAGCAATCCTCATTGAATCTCACTACATCACCATAAACACATCTAAACTACTGTGTCAACATCATATACATCATCATATGACCCTAATATATCATCTAATTTTTATTTAATTCATTTTTTCATCAATTACAACACCTATAGGACCACATGCCAACAATCTCCCCCTTTTTCATTGATGGAAAACTACCTGAACTTCTCCCCATTTTTACATTAATTACAAAGGAATATATGTAAAATAATATTATTCACCTTCTTCATCTTCATAGCATCAAATTTTGGTTTAAAACATCAACCAAAAATCTCAACTTAGCTCAAAAAAATGCTTGAAAATTTACCTCAAAAACTGATTTTGCTTTCATTTCAAGCATGCAATCACCATGCTCCCCCTAGGATAAACATATACAACATCTAAACATCATCATGAATCATGAAATAAGCATAATAATACCTTTTAAGGAGCCATACATAATTTCAACCTTCTAGGAATGTAAAATAAGAAAAATTTCACCTCTACCTTGTTTTTCCCTTCATGGAAACACTATAGAGACACTCCGTAGCTTGAGCCATTCATAGTGATATCATGCCAAAAATGTCAATACCAAGCATGTTACATCATCATATCACCTTCTTTGACCAAAATCCATCATTTCTAGGCTTAGACTTAGCATTACTATGCATACTCTTACTCTCCATACCAAATTTGATACTTAAAGCCCTAAACAAACTTTTTAGTGCAATTTTAACCAACTTTGGCAAGCAACAAAATGCTATTCATGATTTGATTCATCATCCATCACTCCCCATGGAATCAAGACTACTATATCTAGTAATCAAGCTATATTTTAGGCACTTTACCTTGGATTAATGGCATGAAAACACCTTGAGTAAATTTTGTCTTGTCCTAAAGCTCCATTTCAGACCTTGATAGTCCTAATTGATTGAGATATTACAACTTTTGAACTTTACATGTACAATATTGTAAGAAACATACTTCATATGCCATGATGCCATTAAGCCACTGTCTAGATATAAAATTACTAACTCCTCTTGTCATAAAGGCTTTAAACACACATGAACAACATTTACCCACCTGTGGGAACATTATATGGACCTGCAGAAGCAATATTTGTGGTCATACCTACACTAATTGACCTCAATCACCTAGCACAATATCAATGCCATCATTAACTATACTCTTCTTAGTTTGTAGCATCACATGAACATTCCCATGGGGTCTTAGCATGTACTCCCCCTGTCTCCATACCTATGAATACTCCATTTTATTTCTCGTAACACCTATAGTAGCAATTTGTTTATTTCATGAATTGTGCTTGACACTATATAATACTACCAGGGGTTTTTTTAGTGGCAAATATTCCATTTTTTAAAAATTGAAAAATTGAATTTTTGGCACGAGCCAGGTGACTGTTCACCTAAAAATTACAGCTTTCATTTTTTTAGGGGTTGGCTTCGCCTCCTACCCTTAAAAATATCCCCTATATAATCCTATATTATTCACCAGGTAGAACACTATTAGCTCACTCATACCACCTGGGGGCATATCTATTATCAAGTACAGTAAACTTGCAAAGTAACATAGGTCAATACATAAAGTGTAGTTTTATATATATATATTCATCGATTTGCATCGGGTGACAAGTATTGTTCTCATATATACAAAAATAAAGTTCCAATGATGCACGAAAAGGAGAGTTTATTGATGTGTGACAGAGGACGAAGGTCAGGCAGACGCATGAAAGAGATTTTGATGCACAACAAGGAGAGTTTGTTGACGCATGACAAAGAAGTTTGTTGATGCATGATAGGAGGGCGGAGGCTACAAATGCATGACAAATATTTTTTGATTAGTGACAAGGAGATTTTATTGACGCCTATAGATAGGAGGAATCATCCTCGCTAACATGTGACAAAGAAGGTTGTTATCGCAAATAACAAGGTTGTTGTTACACAACAACAACCTTGTTGACGTGCGACATGAGGTTTGTTGTGTAAAAACAAGTTTGTTGTCGCACAAAAGAAAATCTCCTATCATGTGTTTGTAGCCTTTCTATCACATGAATTGAAAATGAAAGCTTCTTTCAGGAGAAAAATTTGCACACAAACCCCAAAAAATTCTCCTTTCCAGTGAAACCAGTTGAGGGATATTCGCCAGGATTTTCCACCTCTGATTTCCAAGAGGTCTCTTAAAGTGAACCCAGTACTACTCATAAACAAAAACATGTTGGCATCACCTTTCATGACATCATGGCATCAAACCACCATAATGTAGATGTTTATCATCTTTCCAAGATCTCGAGACTTAATCAAAATTTGTAAAAGGCAATGTACATACCAGCAGGTATTCACTTTCTATACTTGAGACCACATGCCATACAAATTTTTGAATTTTTCATCAAGATAATCACAAGAACAACTCATGGTGCATCGTGTTAACTCGATTTGATTTACACCATCATGTTATACATATGATGATCCTTAATGCTCTACATCCTCAAGTGCACAATAATCATGTAGCTAGTCATTTTTTCACCATTCTAGATTCTCATATTGAGACCATCCCTTTTCAATGTATTAAGATGCAAGGTCATGTCTTTGAGGATTTGGATACAACATAACAAATTTATATCAACCTCTATACCGGAGGAACCAAATTTCGAGATCCCGTAATAGGACTAGAGCACCTAGTACTAAGGACCTCTATTGGATGCCCGTAACCATGCACGATCTTAGAAATGGTTTTGTTGTGTCACACGAGTGTCACTAACCTTTACTTTTAGTCATTTATATATCATTTAATGATCACCAAATTCTCCTCTAACCTGAAAAGAGAAGATGACCTACAAAACCCTCAAACTACATCAAATATCAAAAACAAAGATGAAAAATGAGGAGTCAGACTCACCTTGATGGTCACTTAACTGAGTGAGATTACAAATGATTAATGCACTACATTTCAAACTCCATATAGTTATTTTTGTGTGTGATATAATTGTTCCATAGGAATCCTTGCACAAGTGTGCATGATAATGAGTGATAGTTGGATTTACCAATGTAAATGATGTGCGGAAGGAAAATGAACTTCCCCTCTTATGCGTGTATGCAGAAAATGTAGTCCCTTGTCCCTTGAGTGAGTGCTAGATGGATTCCTTAATTCTCTTAGAATTCTTTTGGATGCAACCTTAAGTTATGATGATAAATTTTTAGTGCTTGGTCCTTTATTATGGCCACATAGCTTTGTATTTATATGATTCCCTTAGTTAAATTTTACAATTGACAACTGGAAGGCAAACCCATAAGAAAAAAATATGCCCAAAAAGAGTGAGTAAAGTAAAGAGAGGTCGAGGTGCTAGAGGGATGAGGGCGTTTGGGCGTTAGTGTCCGTGAGTCATGAAAGATAAAGAAATAAAGTCTAGACTAGGTTGTAGGGTGTATAAATCAAATAGAAAATAATAAGCACGAAAAAAAGAGTGAAATATAGTTGTTAATTGTTAGTTTTATCACTTTGGAATCATATGAATAGTAGTATGTGATTATGACCTAGAAATGTACCCAAGTGTGTGAATTTGTGTCTACATTTGCCCCAAATTTATGTTTTTGAGTGATTACTTGATAACATAAAGTAGTTTAGAATGTGTGCACCTTTTTCCCTTGTAGATTGATGGCAAAAGCATGTCGAGGAGACAAGTGAAAGCGTGAAGTGATAAAAATGATACATGGAAGCTAAGAAAGAGGAAGTGACCCTAGGGGTGAAGCATAGTGTTGTAATAGTGTTGTACCTATTATTCTTGATGTAGGGTTGATTCTTGTTACATTTCAAGGATGGACCTAAAAAAGAAGAACGAAGTAGTCAAAGATGTGTATATGAAATTTTTTCATGAGTATGTAAAAAACATATGAAAGTATGTAAAAGTAATGAGTGGAAAGTGTGCACCTGATCCATGAAGAGTGAAAAGGATAGAAAATGTACTGAAATGTTGTAGAAGAAAAAGTTTTTTGGGCGATCTCACACCAAGAGAAATTTTTTTAGACGATCTCATGCCAAGAATGAGTTTTTTGGGTGATCTCACACCAAGTACGAGTTTTTGGGTGATCTCACACCATGACAGAAGAGTGTTGGAGAGAAATTTCTAGTGTTATTATTTGTCCATGAATGCTTCCCTAATTTATACACCACTATAGTTGGTGTGATCCATGTTTAGTTATGTGTTATTCTAGTTCAATCCAAGTAGAAAAAGGAGATAGAATACATTCTAATTACTAGAGGATTATGCATGTACTATGAAAATTTCTTTGTAGATTTCTAAAAATTGTGTTGATATGAGAAAATAACTATAACTACCCCCCGGTCATAGGCACCTGAGAAAAGGTCGAGGAGTGCCTAGGCACTAGTGTTCATAGTTGGATATTGGTTTCTGTGCTAAATTAAGGACCCAAGTTAGAATCTGGGCCACTTTTGTAACTAAATCTTGTTATATTCCCATGTTGAACTATATTGTGTTGTATCTTTGTATTGTTGTATGGGGTGACTGATTCACCCAATGTATGTCCCCCTTATTTGGGGTGCATGTGATGTCACTAGGAGGATGTGGCCCAAAGGAGAGGACAAGATGTTGATTTGAAACAGATACCCTACATGGGGGAATGTGCATGGTAGAAACCAAGACACGTGAAAAAAACATGGATGGAAACATGTGTTAGTAGAAAAAGAGACAAACATGTTATAGAAGACAATGTAAACAAGCAATAGTGCAAACAAAGTAGACCACGAAAATCGGGTTTCAAACATGGGACATCTCTCACAATGTTGAAATACAATCAGTGGCTGAAGCGGCCAAAAGCATACGTGTGTACACACAAGACAAAGGGCATAACTTGTGAATAATGGACAATGGGAAAAAGTAGCAAGAAAAGTATCAGATAACCATGGTGGAAAATAGTTCCTACAAGAAAAATGGTGCACATGAAGCACCCATTAGCATGTTAGCATGAAAAAAAGACTATGTCAAAGTTTTTATAGATCGATGGAAAATAGTGTGCTAGTAAAATTAGGAAGTAGTAAATAATGAAATAATAACACTTCGATGTGTAAGAGTAGAAATGTATATGCCCCCGAGCCTCGATGGGATTGGTAAGAGGTATAGTGCCAAACATCATTATTGCATGTAAGGCTCTATAGAAAGTCTGCATCCACAACTAAAGAACAAGTGAATGCACATTTGTATTTAGAAAATATAATGACATACTAAGTATTTGTCTAGCATGGGAAACAAAGTGTACATGTAAGTATAAGAAAGGAGGAATAGATGTAACCAAGTTATGTAGTATGTTGTGAATAAGTGAATTAGAATGGTATGCAATGTGAATTGATAGAGAAACGTGCCCCATGAGTGGATGTGTATAAGTATGAAATACCCCTTGACAGATCAAGAACAAACATAAAAAAGAGTGCGTCATTAGGAAATGGTTTGAAAATGTGCATTAAATATATAGAACATGAAGCATAGAGAATAAAGAGTGTAAATGTGGTGAGGTTCATTTCAGATTTAGACCCTCCGCAATCGAATATGAACCATGGAACTAGAGTGCATCATAGGGTAGTGACGATACAAATTGTATTAAATTTTTTAAGGATTCTTAGAAGTAGAAAGTATAGAGCATAGAGCATATGAGTAGAAATGATAGACACCTTAGAATGTTGGAAGGGGGAGAGAAGTAGGCATGATTCCCCCAAGTGTATGATGATGATAATAATCAAGTAAAATCATTTAAGAGATCATCATTTTCATGGTCAAAGTCAAACGAAGGAGCGTCGGATACCCGATAAGAAATAGTACAAGGTTGATCTCGATACAGAGCCATTGCATCATAAATTATACATACACATTGTGTGTTCTTCATCATTGAATGGTGGTAGTGGGCAACCATGTGCATATCGACGAGTAAGATTTTGTGTATAGCCAAGAAATGAATCATTGCAAATAGAAATATGGTTGAAAGGCATGGGAAATGTGATGTCAATATGATTAGGATCCAAAATGTCACCAATATAGTCAATCCAAGACTTCCCAAGAGTAAGTGGAGAAGTGCAAGAAGTGCGTGCGGAAAATACTAGATATATGGAAGACATAAAGGCCATAAGCAGCAATGATGTGAACATATCTATGACATAGGTTAGGAGAATGAGGTGGAGAGAGGAGATCATAGAGTGTGAATCCCAACCGAGCTAAATTATCATGTGTGTAAACAATATCAGAACTAGTAGGATCGAATGGAATATGTGTCCAATACGAATTATTTACAAAAAGAGTGCATGTGAAAGGATATAATGTGGAGGAAGACTAAGATAAGGATATAATGTCCAATGTATGGAAGGACCCCTGAAAAAGTATCATAGCATTAGTGGAAGGAGGGGTTTCTTGAATTGATATTCACCAGGGCCAATAACAATAAAAGTATCATTGAAATAAGATTCATCTATCTTTAAAGGAGTAAATTTAATATTGTGCAATGTGTCATCATCAATTTCCATGACATTAACCTCATCATTAGAATCATCAGTGTTGACATTGTCATGTTGAATAATAGTATCAAGGATATTAGCCGAGCGGAGCCAAATGTAGGAGTGAGAGGGATCTCGATAGGCGAGCTAGTGGTAGCTAGGGGAGTAGAAAAGGTGGGTGAAATGATATCAGTAGTATTAGTGGGAATGGATGGTACATTTGTAGTTGTGGAAGAAGACTGGGACACTATATTTTCCAACATCATAAGTATTAATATTGCTTTATATGGAATAGGCTGCGATGGAGGAATGGGCATAGCGGTAATAGGGTCTATGCGAAAAAATGTGAATGGAGTCTGCAGGTCGAGTGATGGTATGTTCATAGCCATCATATAAGAATTTAATGCATTGATGAAATGTATAAGGGACATGGTACATTGTATGAATTCATGGTCTATTGAGTAAGATATTAAAGTGAAATGATGCATCAATACCAAAAGACCTTGTAACAATGATCCTAGGCCCAACTTGTATAGGTAAAGTAATAGTACCAAGACATGTGTGAGTGGTGGAGTCATAGCCATGAATGAGAGTATAATTTTTGTAATTAGATTATCAGTAATACTAATTTTCCCAAGAAGGGAGTGAGCACATAGATTTATAGCAGATCCATTGTCAATGAGCACACACTTGATACAAGTAGTACCAATGGTAGTGGTGATAAGAAGAGGTGTAAATGGATTGTCAACAACAGATGGTGGGATATCCTCATCATTAAATGATATAGCATGTGGTGATTTTTTAGAGACTAAATGAGATGTGTGAAGGCCATCGATGAATTATTGCTTCAATATGAATAGATCGAAGGGAGGCTTCTAATTTTTTATGAAAATCGGGTGCACTTCCTAATAAATCATAAAGAGAGATTTTTTTGGTGTATTCTTAAGTTGCTCTATGATTTCATAACCCTTAGAAGTGGTGGTAGGAGTTGTAGAAGTGATAGGTGGTGGAATAGAGGATGAGTGTGGCAAATAGTGACTACATTGATAGTTGGATCAGCCATAGGAGTAATGAAGTGAGGAGGATGTTGAGTACGAACTTGCATAAAATCAGCAATAGTAGTAACCATGCCAGAAATATTAGTTAGGGTGAAAGAAAGATAAGAAGATTGATCCATGAATTGATAAGAACAATATAGATTTTGATACATGCTCAAAAGGTAGGGTTTGAATGGTCGGGTTCACCAAATGATTTAACAAATATATAATTTGTAATACCCTAATTGCGAGAGTAACCCAAGATAAATAAATTCTAAGTACAAATTTTGACACAAGAAAATAAGCTAATAAATTTTAAACCCCAGGGTGCAAGAGGGAGAAAGAAAGACTTACCTAATTCACACTATCCCTAGGACTATTCTAGACTCGAAACACTGATGAACATAAAAGGGATACTTCCACAACTAAGCACTGAGAAAATCCTAGAACTATCAAATGAGCCTCGAACTAGGGTGCTTAGGCGTTAGGGACCTCTGTTGTGTGCATGTGACCACACAGGGATCTCAAAAATGGTTTTTTCTATGTCGTAATAGTATCGCTAACCTTTTATTTTGGTCGCATGTATGTCGTTGGATGATCTCTAAATTCACCTAAAACCTGTAAAGAGAAGATGACCTACAAAACCCGTAAACTACATCCAATCCGAAAAATAAAATATGAAAAATGTAGAGTCGATTGACCCCGACAACACCCGACTAAGTGAGCTTACAACCGACTATTGCACTACATTTTAGAATACATGTAGTTCTTTTGTGTGTGTGATAAAATCATGTCGTAGGAATCCCTTGTACAAGTGCATGTGATAATGGGTGATAGATGGATGTACTAATGTAAAAGATGTGTGGATGGTAAAATGAACTTCCCCTCTATGAGTTTATGCAAAAATGCAATCCCTTGTCCCTTGAATGAGTGTTAGATGGATGCATTGCTGCTCTTAGAATGCCTTTGGATGTAACCTTAGGTGATGATAATAGATGTTTAGTGTTTGTTATTTTATTATGGTCACATAGCTTTGAATTTATATGATTCCCTTGGTTATATTTCACAATTGTCACATCTTGTTTTTCCATTCTATTTTGGTTACAAAAATATGTTGTGAAGTAATAATTAACATGCGGAAGTAAGTATATTTGTGTCAATGTAAGGTTTTGTACGCAATTATACACACGTACATATTTCCGCAAGGAAATATATGCATGTGTGTAGATGCGTACTCAAGATTTTACTGCTGCACCCATCAACTTACAACTATTGACTAATTTCTAAGTTGTAACTCATTTTTTTCCTTGTAATAAATTACCTTACCTTGTTTTGTTCAATGATTTTGTTACATTGTTATGTTATTAGATTGTTGTACTGTTTATGAGATTTTGTTTCATCTTTCTTTACGGAAGTAACGATTTGATAATATGGTAAATATGTGCATGGCTATAATAATATTGTTTCATCATTCGGAATAATTATGATTGTATGGTTGTTTAATGTTAAATATCGTTCTTGGACCGTCATGTGAAGAATATGTTACTTAACCCCTTTTTGACATTATCACAAGGTAATGAAAAAATAATAATTGTTAATGTTGAACCCTTTGTCGGTTTCATATTTCATTCATAGACCACAAGGCATAAATATCATCTTAAACAATAAGGTAATAACAATTGTTGATTTGTTAAATTGTCTACAAATGCTTGGAATCATGGCACTTGTTGGTTGTAGATCAAATGCAATTTAAAGATGTCTTGACTTTCGTTGATCTCCATGAGAGGTATAATGAAATATTTTTTCATGTATTTTAATATTGGTCATCGTATGGCACAATTAGTATGGCATGAACTATGGTGAATAGTTGAGATGGAAAGTAGAATAATATCGTCTTGTCGCTATAAATTTTTATGTTATAACAATTGGTATTTGACCAAGGTGGAAAAATTAATAAGATATCAAGGTTTTTAAAAGGATTGTGGTCACTAACTATATATTTCCATGTTAATATGGTCCTAGCCAAAATATGTTGGTCTCTTTTGCAATTATGAGTATTTGATTAAAAGGGACATTGCGAGGTTTATAAGAATTATTGTTAAAAAATCCATCATCCTCGACCATATGACTTGACTTGAGTGTTAGAATGTGTTGTATATTTTTTATATTGTATACCCAATAGTATTATACACCTCTTCCACAAGTGTTAACAAGGCTCCTATTATTTTTCCAGAGTATAGATATGTTATTTTTATCTATACGTATTTATGGATGGTGTCATAATCCATGAATTATGGGGAACCGTTATGGGTGTTTATTAGCCCATGGTTTTGGTACCCATTGTATTGTAAAAAATTTTTAATGGTTTCTTACTATTTTGCTTACAAATATCTTGAGATGCGAGTAGGATAAAGTAGAACTTGGAAGTACATTATTGTATTGTAAACGGTTAAGTTAATACAATAAGAGAGAGAAGTTATTGTGTTGGGTTTTTTCCGAAAGGGTTTCCCAGTTAAATCTTATGTTTTGTCGTTTCTTTTCTTTGATTATCTTGAATATTCTATTTAATATAGCTTCTTTTTTATTAGTTTATTGGATTGATGCTCTTCATTTGGTATCAGATCCATGTTTTAGTTTTTATGTGAAGAGTTAGGGTTTCTAAAACCTGTGATAAACATTTTTAGTGAGAGCTCTGCGGGTGATTTTTTCAAGTAGAATAAAATGATGGGAAGCACAAGGATCGAAATCGAAACATTTAATGGCCAAAATTTTGAGTTATGGAAGCTCAAGATGGAAGATCTTCTTGTGGATAGATATCAGTAGATTTTTGTGTTTGGAGTCATGCCTATGGGTATGAAGGTAGAGGACTAGGAAAATATCGATAGGAAGGCAAGGAGTTCAATCATATTGTGTCTGTCAGATTCAATTTTTTTGAATGTGTCAAATGAGAAATCCACTCAAGTGTTATGGGAGAAGTTGGGGACTTTGTATCAGACAAAGTCTCTGGTGAACAAATTGTTTCTCCGAAAGAAGCTATATTCATTGAGAATGAATGACGAAGACTCTATTGCAGAACATTTAAACATCTTTAATACTATGGTAAGTCAATTGATTTTTTTATATTAAAATGGAAGAATAGGATAAGTGTATTACTCTTTTGTGTTCTTTACCCGAGTCTTGGGATAATCTAGGTATGGCTATTACTATTACTATGACAAAATTATTAGTTGAGGATGTAGTGTGGCCTTACTATCAGAATAAATGAGACAAAAATACATTGAGGATTATCAATCCAAGGATGCCTTATATGAAAGTTGTCATACCCAAGAGAAAATAAGGAAGAGGCAAGGACAGTCAAATTCCAGAAGTAAATCGAAGACTGTAGAAAAAGATAAGAGAAAATGTTGGAACTGTGGTGAAACGAGGCATTTCAAGAAAGAATATAGATCTAAGAAGGTAGAAAAGGGTAAGTCCTTTGACAATTGTGGATCTTCAGATACAAAACCCTCTAATGAAGACTCGGGAGATTTGTTTTTAGCGGCTTCCAGCTTGCATGCATGTGACAGTGCATGGTTGATTGACTCAGGTGCCTCCTTTCATATGACACCGCACAAGGTGTGGTTCTATGAATATGAAAAGCGTAATGCAGGTGATGTATATCTAGGAGACAACTCAAACTACAAGATCATTGGTCACGGGAGAATCAAGATGAGGTTTAAATATGGAAGGATTAAAACCCTCTCAAGTGTCCCGCACATTCTAGAATTGACCGAAACCTAATAGAAATGTAAGTAATATGAATGATGCAGGTGTTCAGGTAGCATTTAGTAAAGATAGTTGCAAGATGGTTTGGGGTGCAATGGTATTGGCAAGAGGCATCTGTACTGGAACACTATTTAATCTTGAGGCAAGCGTTGTTATTGATGAGTGCAATAGCTTTGTGGTTCTAGAGGAGAAGAAAGCTTCAAATCCAACTCCTACATATGTTGCAATGAAGATGATTTTATGGCATCAAAGGATGGGACACATCGGATAGAAAGGACTTGAATTTAAAAGTAAAAGGTATGGTTGAAGGAATTTTTGAGTGTCCTTTAGATTTTGATTTTTGTGAGCATTGTGTTTTTAGAAAGAGAACTAGAGTAAATTTTCCTACAAACACTACAAGATCAGAAGGAATTCTACATTTGATACATAGTGATGTTTTTGGACCTGTAAAACTTGGATCATTAGGAAAAGCCATGTTCTATGTTAATTTTATAGATGATTTCTCAAGAAATGCCTGGGTATATTTTATTCAGAATAAGTATGATGTTTTCAATAAATTCAAAGAGTTTAAGGCTCTTGTGGAAAATTAGACAAAAAGGAAAATAAAGGTTTTGAGAAGTGACAATGGTGGGAATATTTCTCTAATGCCTTTGAGAAATTCTATAAAGAGTGTGGAATAGAAAGGTAGAAGACAACTCCATATACGCCACAACAGAATGGAGTTACAGAAAGGATGAACAAAACATTGATGGATAAGTGTAGAAGTATGCTCAGTGGTGCCAATTTGGACAAAACCTTCAGGTAGAAGTAGTGGCAGTTGTGTGCTATTTGGTTAATAGATCACCGACATCTACACTTGAAGGGAAAACTCCACATGAAGCATGGACTGGTAAGAAACCCTCTGTTAGACATTTACGTGTATTTGGTTGTATTGCTTATATGTATATTCCAAAAGAGAAAAGAACCAAGTTAGATAATAAATCTACTAAGTGCATATTTATTGGATACTCTAATGGCATAAAAGGATACAAGATTTGGAATCTAGAATCACATAAGGCTATTTTTAGTCGTAATGTAATTTTTAGAGAGCTTAAGGAAATTCCAGAGCAAGAAGAAAAACTAGAGGAAGATCATGTTAAAATTGAGGAAGATGAATCAGTATGCAATTTGTTGCACTACTGAAGATGAACCATAAAAAGTGTTGCAAAGGGAAGATTTAGATGAAACAGATGAGGAACCAGAAGATGTTGAACCAGAAAATCCTATCTTAAGAAGACTAGATCAGCTGAGAAGGGAACCTGAGAGGTATAGCCCTCCTGATTTCCATTCTAATTCTATTTTTTCAGTTTTATCCATTACGATGATGAACCCAAGCCTATGAAGGAGGATTCTAGATCTAATGAAATAAAGTTTTGGAAAAAGGCTATGGAGGAAGAAATGGAGTCCTTATATAAGAATAATACATGGGACTTGGTGAAATTACCTCTTGGAAAAAATAGATGTAAATGGGTGTTTAAGAAGTATAATGTAGATGGGGAAATAGAAAAGTATAAAGCTCACCTTGTGGAAAAGGGTTTCTCTCAAGTGGAGGGACTCAATTTTGGTGAGATATTTTCTCCTATTGCTAAGTTACATTCTATTAGATTTATTTTAGCTATTGTTGTTGCTTTCGATCTGGAAATAGAGCAGATGGATGTTAAGACAATGTTTTTGCATGGTGAGCTTGAGGAGGAAATCTACATGACACAACTAGAAAGCTTTAAGATCAAAGGAAAGGAAGATTTGGTGTGTAGGCTGAAAAATTCATTATATGGCTTGAAGAAATCACCAAGAATGTGGAACCAAAAATTTGACAGGTATGTGTTGAGACTTGGGCTTGAAAGAAGTAAAGTTGACCCATGTGTTTATTTTAAACATGAAGGTGAATATTATGTTATCATTGTATTATATGTTGATGACATGTTGTTAATTAGTAACAGTAAGAAATTGGTCAATCATGTTAAATATCAACTCTCATCTCATTTTGATATGAAGGATCTCGGTGCTACAAATTTATTTTGGGCATGGAAATAAAAAGAGATCGTGTAAATAGGAAACTAGTGTTAAATCAAAGAAAATATCTTGAGGTGATATTGCAAAGGTTTCACATGAAAGTAAACCTCAAGTTAGTATTCCTTTTCCCGTTGGTCAAAATTTGTCTTCTCGAACAATGTCCTACAACTAAAGAATAAATAGAGGACATGTCTCGGTACCATATGTTAGTGCACTTGGTAGTCTGATGTATGCAATGGTTTGAACTAGACTTGATATTACACATGCGGTGGAAGTAGTAAGAAGATTCATGTCAAATCCTAGAAAGGAACATTAGACTACGGTAAAGAAAATATTTAGGTACCTACGTGGGACATCTAACTATGTAATTTATTATCGGGAAAACCTTATGAAAGTAAAACATTAGATCTATATGGTTTTGGATTTTGACTAGGGTAGAGACTTGGATATGTGCAAGTCTACCAAAGGTTATGTGTTCAACTTGTTTTGTGGAGCGATAAGTTGGATCAAGAAATGTCATGCAAGTGTTGTGATATCCACCATAGAGGCTAAGTACATGGCAGCTACTCATGCAAGTAAATAAGTGGTTTGGCTTCGCGATCGATATCCACCGTTGGGTTCGCTTAAAATGCTATAAGGATTGATTATGACAGATTAAAGTTTAATTTTTCTAGCAAAGAACCCCGAGTATCATTCAATAACAAAAATATTGATGTTCAATACCATTTTTTAAGAGAAATGGTGGAGGAGAAGAAGGTACTACCAAGTAAGGTGGACACAAAGGATAATGTTGCTAACTCTTTAACTAAGGTTGTGAGTCTTTGAGAAATTTTCTTGGTGTAGAAAATGATGGAATTGAATGCCCCGAGTTGTTAACTATAAGGTAGTGTAGCCCCCTTTTGTAAAGTATACAACAAGCAAGAGAATGTTAGAATGTGTTGTATATTTTGTATATTGTATACCCAAGAGTATTGTACACCTCTTCCACGAGTGTTCGCGGGGTATAGTTATGCTATAAATTTTCAAAATCCCTATTTTTCCAAGAGTATAGATATGTTATTTTTATCTATATGTATATATGGATGGTGTCATAATCCATGAATTATGGGGAACCGTTATGGGTGTTTATTAGCCCATGGTTTTGGTACCCATTGTATTGTAAAACCGCTTTGACGGTTTCTTACTATTTTTCTTACAAATAGCTGGAGATGCAGTAGGATAAAGAAAAACATGGAAGTACATTATTTTATTATGTGATTAAGTTAATTCAATAAGAGAGAGAATTTATTGTGCTTGGGTTTTTTCCCAAAGGATTTCCGTGTTAAATCTTGTGTTTTGTCATTTGTTTTCTTTGATTATCTTGAATATTTTGTTTAGTATAGCTTCTTGTTTATTAGTTTATCAGATTGATTCTCTTCATTGAGAAAACATTAATCATGGCATAATAATTTAGTTTTAGACCATCTAGCAAGTTGCTAAGGTTAGAATTTTTCTTGATTGTTTGTTATTCGATCATTGACCACCATGCATATTTTCAAAAGGAATATTTAAAAGGTAATAATTATTATCATGCAAGTTAGTAAGGTTTACTTGGTTGTTTTTTAAACCATGAGATTTGGAGGATAAGAGGAGTTTGGCTCCCCCTACACATGCAAGCATTAAATTATAGTAAACACACCCCACAAATTTAGGGAGTGTGCAAATATTCTTAGAGAAGCTACTTCAAAAGCATGGTGTATTGTTAATTATGGATGAGAAATATTCTCTCTCTCTCTCTCTCTCTCTCTCTCTCTCTCTCTCTCTCTCATTTTTCACCCTCTTGGATCTTTGCATGTGGTTTTCTAAATATATTTGTTTTTGGATGAGAAATACACCATATATTAAGTAAATTTACATGTAATTTGTTTACAAATTGGAAGAAAATATTGGGAGTTTTGTTGGATGTTTTGTTTTGTGACATGTAGTGGAAATATAGAAGGAATGGTGAATTAGAAGCAAATAAATTTCCTAAAAACTTCGGGCATGAAATTTTTGACCCCCTTTCTTGTTGTTTTACCTCAAAATTTATGAATGGTTGATTGGTTATCTGGTTTTGTGATATGTGTGTTTTCTTAAATCTTAATGAAAATGTGAAATACCATGAGAAACATGTTTCCTCAAATGGGTTTTTATGGTTTGGAAATCTCATGGGTTTATATTGAATTTGGCTTTTATTAGTTATTACTAAATGACCTTGTTGAAAGCATTATTGGTTTAAGTAGTTGGTTGGGGATGTTTGTGAGTAAAATATTCATGTTAATTATATCCTCTTAGAAGGAATTTATTTGGTCTATTTACACTTTGCGCTTACTCGGGCCAGGTAGGGGATGGAATGTTTGGAGGAGTCAAGTTACGTGTGTAAATTTCTCTTTAAAAGGGCTTGGGAGGTTAACTGATTTCTACAAACTTGGTCATGATGTCCCTAGTTTTCTATTTGAATCCCGTCAACACCCTAATAATTAAGAATTTCTCATAAATGGAAATAAGTTAGGTAAAAAGGGGCTCAAAGGGGCGGTCGGTGTAGTCTATTTATATTGGGTTTCAAGTTGTGAGACGGATTCTTGAAAGCCCACATCGAGAACTAGGAATATTCTAAGGTTTTGATCCTTATTGTGTTGGCCTTTGCATTTTGTATAACTCAAGGTCGAGTTGGGAAGAAATTAGTCCCGAACTGAGATATAGGGTCAATTGGTTGTTGAAAACTGATGAACTTGTGACTTATATTAGGAATGAGGCAATGAACATAGTACTTTTTAAAAAATAAGGAAGACCAAAATTTTCATTTAACCAAATAAAATATTAGTAAGAAATTGTTCCGTTATGAGATATTTTGCCCAATGATTGTAGAAATTGATGAATATGCTTATTTGATCTATTATAGTTGTATAGAATTTTTAACAAGGAAAACCTAGTAAGTGTTGGTGGTGAATGTTGTTATCATATGTTATGTACACTGAGTTGGCCTAGTGGTGAAGAAATTGTGCTCTTGAAATAGAGGTCACAAGTTCAAATTTAGCGAGGGGGTAGCGTATGTATGCCTCATTTGTAGCACAGCTTAGGTGCCTCCACATCTTTGAGTACGAGGTAGTTCCATATGCTATAAGCCACCTATAGACCTAAAAACAAAATTCCCGGCATCATGGACTATAAAAACTATTATTATTATTATTATTATTATAAATTGATTTCATTCATGATGTGATGTATTGTTTTTTTCTTAGACATCTAGATTTTGTATGGTCAACCTCATGTGAAGTAATGATTAACTCATTCCTCTCTTTACCTCTGGTATAATGATTAATTACTACAAGGTTATGAGTGATAGAATTTGTTTGAATAATGCCTTAATAAATATGAATTGTTGTCAAGATATACTTATGGAGGCAATTGATAACAAAGTCTTAAAATTAGGACAATTTAAGTTGTTGGTGGCATCATATGTATAATCTGGGCACATTCGTCTAATATTAGAGTTTAACTATGTTAAACGAGGATATGACTGCAATTTTATGTAACCATATCATGTATTTATTTAGTTAGGGATACAACAACATGATTGTGGATTGTGAAAATTTAATATCAGAATTGCATAAATCAAATTTGAAAACTTACTCTTCATTCTTATTATTTCATAGGAAGTATTACACCCATTTATATAGGAGAGGTTGTTCCTATATTTAAGGAGAGATAATCTCCATAAATATCTCCACACACAACTCCTAAAACAACTCCATGTTATTTTACATGAGATTTTGTTTTCTCACAAAACTAATATTGTTAATGAGTTGTTTACTCAACAACTCATAACAATATTTACTCACCCACTCATAATTACATTTACCATAATGTAATTAACTATTACAACACATATTATATTATCCTAGATAATATAATCACTCACATAATATTTTATGTTCACACTACAATATGAATATTCCTAATAGATTGATTATTCCATGTCAGTTTTTTTAGAGCTAACCATGTACACCTATTATTTTCAGTTTCGGGGTTGAAAAGAATTTCGAGTTGATTAAAGAAGGAAATCATGACTTGCATTAATTATATTGTGCATATTGTTATAAATGAAAAGAATGTACCCGCATTTGATTAAAAGTGAAATATTTCCTTTGTGTTTGATAAAGGGTCATTGGGCCTAATGCATATGTGACTATCTTCGATAGTCTCTTTTTCGGCTATGTAACAAGTATTAATTTGAAGATATCAATTGATGAAATGATCATTAAAGATTGTGTTCATGATTTGTTTTGGTGATGTTGTTAATAACCAAGTGTTTTTATGAACTGATATTTGAGTAATAATATTATTGATTAAGATATCTTAACAAATATATAAATGTTTTTGAAATGGTAAAGTTATAATATCACATGGTATAAAAGGAAGTTAAGTATGTCTATTAAATATAATTATCCTTCTAAGTATGAAATAGTGTGAATCATATTATTGAATTTATGTCCTCAACTTCATAATGTTGATTAAGTATACTTTAGATAAATAAATATAACGAAAACAATCATTATAATCAATAACTTACAAAGGTGTACTTAAAGAAATAATAATAAGATATGTACTTACTATTGATATGTAAACATGAGATATATTTGTTTATCTAGATAACTAAGATTTTATAAATCGGATTAGATGAAGAATCAATTAAAATTTAATTGTTGCCTTTTAACGGCAGCACCTTACACTTAAAAGGTTAATTCGTAACATTGTAAATCAAACTTGATTCCACTTTGTAACATAGTGTGAAAACAATTATGACATTATGGAACAAGTTACGAAGGTACATTGTGAGCACATGAAAAAGGTACAGATGTACATATATGTCCTAAGTAAACTAATAGGAATTAATGAATTTTAACTAATGTTATGAAATGGTTTCAAGTCTTGTACTTGACTAAACATAACTCTTGATCTTCAACTGATTTAATTAATCAACATATAGTAATAGGTGTATACATCATTTAGTGACTCATAGAGATCATTACATACCTCTAACATGATTTAGATAACATAATGAAACTCAATTAATCTAATTTCAGAATATAATGTGTGTTAAATAGTAATCGAGGCAGGAATCATGACACGACCTTCGTGTCATGTGATTCATACCCATACTAGTTCGAGATGGCTACGGGTAAAGGGATAGGCATGTAATTACTTTGGTCATTATGTGAACATAATTTTTCCTGTAGGGATCCTGAAGTGATGCAGGTATGAACCGCATGACTCGGATGTTGAGTAATGATATCTGCAACTTCGGTATTTAAACTTATTAATTAATGATTACTTAAGTTGAGTAATAGTAAAATTAATAAGTAAATAACAGAAAAGAATCCTAATACTATGTTGATACATTCGTGTGGTGAAGGAAAACAAGTTTAGAGTGGCTTATGTACATCACAAAACAAGGCTTGCTAATGCAATGCCAACACTATAGGCCATGGTACTACAAATGAATGATTTCATTATATGTTCACCATTTCTTATTTTAATTGTTTTTTGAGCAGGGGTGAAGTATTTTTACACTTTACTTGCTGACACTAAGAAGATGCACATGATTATCTATACCTACAAAAAGGTCTAACTAATTATATACAATTTATATTGACTCGTATAGAGTGTTGAAGGGGATAAAAAGGATCGTTTAACCCTTGCGATTACACATGGTTATCATAGGTTATCAACATGGATTCTAGAGTATTAATAATGTTGGATTAATTAGAAATTGGCTAAGTAATAATAGTAGTTCATTACAACATGAAAATAATTAAGGGAATCATAAACTCAATTAGTATGTTGGGTTATTTCTATTACGTGTTGATAATCATTGAAGGCGTCAAGTGAATTAATGTTTTAAAAAATCCCTTAGTTGGAGGAAGTGTAATATGGGTGTTACAACAATGAACAGCTGGAATGGAAACCCATAAGAAAATAAGATTCCCAAAAAGAGCTAGTAAAGTAAAGAGAGGTCGGGGACACCCCGTAAGGATGAGGGCACATGGGTGCTTAGTGTCAGAGTCCTAAAAGATAAAGTAATAAAGTACTTGATTGGGTTGTAGGGTGTAGAAGGCTAAATAGAAAATAAGAAGCACAATTAAAAGGCCAAGTAAAGCTATCAATTTCTAGTTTTCTCACTTAGGAATCATATGAATAGTAGTATGTGATGATGACCTAGAAATGTACCCAAGTGCGTGATATTGTGTCTACATTACTTTGTAAAAACACTTTAAAGAGGGGAAATTGTATAACCCTAAAATACCCCATTACATATTCTAAACCTCTAAAATCATCTCGTAATCACTTCATGACACATTCAACCACTTTTGATACATTCCGCTACTTTACGACCCTTAACGACATTCTACGACATTGTCTGAATCACACTTCTATCATCCCCACAACTTCCCTAATTACCTCTATTGCTCACACATAGTCCCGAATCATTAATTATGGACCTTATTACACTCATACCCTACTCCTAGGATTAATTAATTAATCATATCACTCTCATTATACATCCCTTACCCCATTAGCTAATTTTATTAGTTAATTTAATATCAAAATAATTAAATAAATCATCCACCTATCCATTTCCACCTCATCTCCAACTCACTTCCACCTCACTAGTGGACATCTCAAGTTGGATAAAGCAAATCAAATCATGAATAAGGATAAAAATCATTAATTATATTCAAGAAGACAAGTTTAAATTAAATCAAATCATAGATTTGAGTTAACTAAAACATATCCCTTGAGTTATGACTTTCCAAATTAAAGCAAAACTCTCTTCAAGTTAAAACTCACGTCACCTTTTTGGGTGAATAAAACAAAATAAGTGAAATGTTGATTTAAATTAAACATTTAAATATTCAAAATATATTCCACCTTTTCCAAATTCAATAACAACTCACCCAATCAAGATCAAAACAACGGTTTATTTTGCCAATCATTTTAGAAACTTAGACAAATAATTCCATTCATACTTTAGTCACCTCAAGTTAGAAAATCAATCACAAAAATTAAGGCTCTGGGATTATCTTCCCTCATCTATAAATAAACACTCATTCCTCTCCATTAATCATCTTTGGAAGCTTGAGAATATGCATTGTTATTGTGTTGAATTTCCATTCAATTTTACACCTTTGTTATGTTATCCATTTGATCAAGAATCTATCAATCAAATCCAATCATTCATTCACATTTCTCATAGTTGAAATATACTTCCATTTGGAACATTTTTGGAGCATCCACATCCATTTGATCGTAGAGATTCAACAAGCTCGGTGCTTCATTCCAAGCTTCAGCCAATCTCATCTAAGGTTACAAGGAGATATGAAGGAAGGATCGTTTTCACATTGTGTTTTTTTTCTTCCCTTATTTTATATTTTCTCTTATATACATCATGTACATGTTATCTTTTGAAATAAAAACCAACACATGTGTCATGTGCAACGATGATATATCTTGATTCATGTGTTTTTTCACTACTTATATTGCTCTTATTACTATTTAAAATTACTATTTTCTACAACTTTTTTTTCTAGTTGTTTTTGTTACTACTTTCCTACTTCATTATATACGTCCTAAGTACCTTGATTTTCTTGTGACACAATGGTTTTCCCATGCTTTTCACTCTATGTATTTCTTGTGTGACATTTTTTCCCTTGTAAATAACCTAAGTTCCTTAATTATATTATGACACCATGGGTGCCCCATGTTTGCGAGATATATGCCTTGATGTGACTTTCCTCTACATGTTATTTTTTTGCTCACTTGACTCTTGTTATCTATGTCTAATTGCTTTATTTTATATTTTATATTTTATTTTTTCTACTATTGGTATTCTTGTTTCCTCTCTCTTTACGTTCTATGTTGTCACTATGTTCAACCCATTTTACTGTACATGTTCTCAAAGGTGTCCACTTTTCAGTATTCCATATTTTCCTACAAATTCTCATACCTATAAAACATGGGCACAAATCTATTTTTTTATCTACATTCTCAAATTCTTTATCACATGTGCCTCAAAATGGGGAATTCATTCAAATATACTCTACAATTATATACATATTTTTAGATTTAGACACAAGTTTTCATAGAGCAAGTCCTTAGAAACATTTCCGAGATATCAAAATTTGGTATAAATTACACAAGTACATGATCAGACATAAAGGTCAAGACCATTTATATGTTCTTGAAAATACCATATGTTTCGCTTTGGAGTGGTTAAACCATATTTCTCTTTAGTTTCAGATTGCACTTATGGATACAAGATATCTTCATAATAATATGACACATGTCTTAACAGCTTACGGGGCATGAATATTTTAGTCCTCCACTTTAATACTTAGTTCCGCTTATAAAATACAAGTGTTTTGGGGGCATGATTCTCCTTCTCCTTTTTCATTTCAACATACTATACTCTCTTACTCAAAGAGTTGGAAACACATAGAAAAACATGGGGCACTCATTTTATTGCATACCACGTGTGTGTGTGTGTGTGTGTGTGTGTGTGTGTGTGTGTGTGTGTGTGTGTGTGTGTGTGTGTGTGTGAGAGAGAGAGAGAGAGAGAGAGAGAGAGAGAAATTGGGACTAGATTTGTCTATAGTAGTGTGGTATGTGTAGTTATGGAAACTATTAAATTATATAAGTTCTTTATAGACAATCTTTCCTCTCCTCATTTCAAAGGAGAAGATATAAAGGTTACTAAAAACTTTGATACATGCTCTTCTTCCTTCGTGAGGTGCATAGATGCCTCTCTCTTCTTCTCTCTCTCTAGCATTTGTTCGGTGTTGGGTTGCATGTGCCTAATACTCTAGTTTCTCGTTTGATACAATTGGGTACTTCCCCAATCCTTCAAAGAAAGTTCTAAAACAAAATTTAAATCTCAAACTACAAGCGGGAAAATGATAAGATCTTCCTCCACATAACGAATATGTGTGTAGTCCTTCCATGTTTTACATATTCTTATTTCACTTTATGTAAATTTAATTTCTAACATTGACTACACTCTATTTTGTAGGATTCATCATGGATCATGACAACACAACCACATCTAGACCAAAACTATGAGAGAAGATAAAGTGTGTCTACATACTCAAGTATCTTTTCCTTTAAGTATGTAATTTTCATTTCATACTTAAAGGGGGAATGTAGACACTCAAATTTGGTAATTTACCCTTTGAAATTTCTATTATCACCAAATCACAACACCCTTTGATTGTTTAGTACGTGATTTTGTTAAGGCAAGCAGGATGACCGGGTAGCATGGAGTTACTTCAAGGTGTGGGACCTTGCAATTGAAACAACTCCCCATAGAAGGTTGGTTCCTCTTCCTAAACTAGTGTAAGAGCTAACTCTAATGGAAGAAAATCTACTAACTACTCTTAATATATGGCTTCCAAGGGACCAAAGAGAGAGAAAGAGCATGAAAATGAAATAAATCTACACTAAAAGAGGTGATGCACCAAGAGAAGGGTGTGGGAAATCTCTCCAATGTGTGAAAATGGAAGAAAATGCAGAGTAGAGAGGGTGGAAATAATCACCACAGTCCAACAAAATCACTCACACCACTATTTTTATAGAAGCACAATAGTAATAGACCCTATAAGAAGCATAAAAATAGACACAAAACACTTGCACTGAAATAAAGAGGTAAGACAATGTAACAAATCCAAGCAAGGGAAGGAAGATATCCACAAACCTCAATTTATTAATTCATGAGTTCACATAGTCTATTTACAAAGTAAGAGAAAGGCCTAGATCATTAGGCAAGAAGTCCAAAATCAAGGTCTCAACACACATTGATGTTCCACAACTATTTTGACAGAGTTTTGTTACAAGAGCAATCCCCCTCTCAAATGAGAGGGCACTTCAATTTATAGAAAAAGAGGGAGAAAAGAGAGAAGTTGTCAAACTCATATTTCTCATTCCATCTAATTGCAAGGTACCCAAAGTGGGTCAAAATCATGATGGGAAACCTAAAAAATCCATCCCATGTTGTCTTGTAACTTGCAAAAAAAGACAATAGCTGCCCATGCTCATTAAATGCCATTTCAATCACCTAGAAATCACCATTTCAAAATGGGCTCATTTTCTATGATTTTCACGATTAAATCTTAAATTTATTTATTTCTAGGTGTAGAGGATGGAGCCACGATTCCAACAAGTCTAATTGACGTGATTTGGTTGTGAAATAAAGAAGTTATGGTTATTTGAGTGAAAGTAGATCTTTGTTCATTCCCGCTTTATCCTCTCTGTCACGAGGACTATATTTAAAATAGTGGTGACAGCAATAATTTTTATAGAAGCACAATAGTAATAGACCCTATAAGAAGCATAAAAATAGACACAAAACACTTGCAGCTGAAATAAAGAGGCAAGAGAATGTAAAAAATCCAAGCAAGGGAAGGAAGATATCCACAAACTTCAATTTATTACTTCATGAGTTCACATAGTCCATTTACAAAGTAAGAGAAAGGCCTAGATCATCATGCAAGAAGTCCAAAATGAAGGTCTGCAACACATTGGTGTTCAAAACTATTTTGACAGAGTTTTGTTACAAGAGCAATCCCCCTCTCAAATGAGAGGGCACTTCAATTTATAGAAAAAGAGGGAGAAGAGAGAGAAGTTGTCAAACTCATATTTCCCTTCCACCTACTTGCAAAGTACCAAAAGTGGGTGAAAATCATGATGGGAAACCTAAAAATCCATCCCATGTTGTCTTGTAACTTGCGAAAAAAAAAAATGGCTTGCCCATGCTCATTAAATGCCATTTCAACCACCTAGAAATCACCATTTCAAAATGGGCTCATTTTCTATAATTTTTCAAAACTAAAATCTTAAATTTATTTATTTTTTAGTGTAGAGGATGGAGCCACGATTCCAACAAGTCTAATTTTGCGTGATTTGGTTGTGAAATGAAAAGAAGTTATGGTTATTTGAGTGAGTGAAAGTCTCTTTGTTCATTCCCGGCTTATCTTCTCTCTTCACGGGACTATGTTTTAAAATAGTGGTGGCAGGAGTGATAATTTTAATATTTTTTCCCTCCTCTCCAATGTTTTTGCATCATTTTAATGTTCTCGGGTTTTTAAAAATTTAGTGGGACCCACCCTTTTACATTTTATATTGGAGGGAAGGTGAGAATGTTTAAAGTTTGTGTTTGGGGCCAACTCGCTACCACTGCTCGCTCACCGAGCTAGCACCCCCTTTCCCTTTATTTTCAATCCCTTTTCCCTATTGCCATCATTTTAGGTCCTTGCCACATAACTCCCATCCATACATTACCATCTCACCTTCCACCATGGCAAACTCACTTACCACTCGGTAGGGTCCTTCACCAACTCAATGTCACGTTGACTCCCAACCACCAACTTGTTATTCATGTCATGCACACCTCCTCAATCATTCCTTCCTCAAAGACTCCGCCACTTGTATTATAGACACCTGTCCTATGTGAGGAACACACCACCTCCCATCCCATTCCACCAACTCCCTTTGGGCCCACACTTACCTCATCGGGTGCACCGTGTAGCCCCCAGAACCTATCGTGTCTACATTGTGTCTCGAGCCTGCATCAGACCCACACTTGTTTTAGGGAACGTTTTAACCTCCACATCTAGCCATTGACCCCTGTCTCCCACACTCCATTCACTTTGGTGATTTCAAGCCCGAGAGGGATTCACATCTTGAGTTCCTTCGGGCTCTTTATACCCCATTTACGTGCATCATCCACAACGACATGCCCCCGAACTCGATTTTCGGCTCATCGAGTTGGCTCAACGAGATAACTCACACTTGCCCCCATTTTTTACTAAGTCCTATGTAACTCGGTGTGCACTATTATAATGGCCCTCATGTACTACGTGGACCACCATCTTGACCTCCATATGATGATAATGACTCAGACTTCACATGCATGCACTAAGTTCTTTTCCATTGATATCCCCTCGAGCCACTTCACCACCAGATTTTGACGAGTTCCCCAAACCATCTCCCCCTTCTCTATAAAGCATCGATCCGCTATAGCTCACCCTAGGAGCTCCACGCTAAGTCCAACTTGTCAAACCAATATATGAGCTAAGCCGATCGAGCCTTGTGATCCCTCAGAACACCCCTGACTTGACTCGCTTTCCCATCCTCTACCTTGGCAGATTCCTTTCCATTGTCACCATCATGCCTCTCTACCTGACAACGTGACCACCATTACATGAGCTCACTCCACCCTCATGAGCTTGAACCCCATCTTGTTTAAAATATCTTGATCTTGAGCTTGATAAGTGACCCACCCCTCTTTGATGACTCCTAGCCAATATCAATGACTCAATTTGCCATAATGTGGAGATTAGCGAGCCATGATCTCAGCTAACCCACTAGCTCGCCAACTCAACTTATCAAGCTAGTAAAGAGCCACAACAATTTTTTTCAAATTTTTTTATTCCCCATAAAAGAAATTTTTAGAACTTTTGGATTCTTCGTGTGTATCGGGGGTATGTGAAGATGTTAGAGTATCTGGGACACTTTTCCTTTTTTTTCTATTTTTTCCTATAAGTGGGCCCCATTGCTCACTTCTTCAACCTTAATAAAACCTAAACTTCATGAAACCCAGAAGAGGAAAAATTCCTCTGATGGCTTCCAACCTCCCTAGAGACCTTGTTGATGCCTATGACACAAATTTGAGACTATGCATGATTCAATGATAATACCATGGGGCCCATTGTTGTCCATTCTCATCTTTTCCATTTTCACCTAGGAGGTGAAAATGGATAACAATTTTGGTGACTCATGTGGGACATCTATCTGTAGATGGAGTAGATGACTTTGACTGCATATATCCATTGGGCATGGAGTCCTTTGATCATCCCAAAAACTGATTTGAATTGAAAACTTGTGTCCCAGAGTCAATGAAACATTTCTTGAGGCTAAAGTTGACTTCCGTTGCTTGCTTGTTGCATTTTCCAACTCTTTGTAAGAAAATCTTGAAATTAAGATGAGTGGAAAATTGTTTTGATCTTGAAAATTCCTTTTCTTATTTCATTCCCCTACAAATCTGATCTATTTGGAGTGCAAAAAGAACACACATGAAACTACCCCAATGTATGATGCCTTATCAAGATTTGAAGAGCAAATGATTGATGACTTCTTGACAAGGGTGGATTATTATTGCTGCAGAACCTAGAGGTACATTGGTTTAGAGAACAAAATGGACTACTATAAAACTGATTTCCACCTACTTTTGGGCTGACTTGGAACACTGCTAAAGGACTGGAACATCTAGAACAATTGGGACATTTAAAGACATCATAGGACTACCACTTCACCATACCATAAGCTTCCCCCAAAATGATTTTCTGATTTTAGGATGGGCATGAGAAACTCATCTATGCTTTGATCTGAAAGAGACAAAGGAAAAAAACACTAAAATCTGCTCATTATCTTGATTTTAGTTGCTTATGCATTTGAATTTTCTTGAAGATGGCAACTTTTTCTTGCAACTATGAGATTCTTACTACAATATTCTTCTTAGAAACTTGGTGAACTATGCAAAGAGAACACTAGAAGCAATGAAACATGTGCCCAAGGCACTTAGGGAAATTGAAACCTACTCTAACAACAAGACAATGTGCACAAGCACTTGGAGGAATGAAAATCCTAAACTAATATGTACAAGGGTGAGATTTTTCTTTTAATAACAATGCTTGAGGTAGATTCCATTGACTGGAATATATAATTCTTCACCATCCAACTTAGCTAGTCGAAAGCATTTACTACTCTTGCACTTTTGTGATCATGTAGGGACCACTCCATATTACATCAAATTTGGAATGCTTTCCCTAGTTTTTCCCTGTCAACATCCCACTTTAGCACCAAATCTCCTTCCTGGAATTTTCTAGCTTTGGCTTTCTTGTCAAAGCTCCTCTTGATCAATGCTTGATCTTTCTCCATGGTTTGCATTGCATGCTCTCTTAGCTCCTCTAACTCCATGAGTTCTTGCATATACCTGACTTCCATGGGCTCAAACTTAATAACTCTAGTTGTTTGAGAAGCTCCAATGCTAGATAATTCAAGTGATATAGGTAAGCCTTGCCTCTTTCATAGACTAGCTTGTATGGAGAGCTACCTGTAGACCTCTTTGGTGTGATCCTATCAGCCCATAAGGCTGATTTGAGCTTTGTGTGCCAGGTCCTCTGGTTTTCATCTAGAGTCCTTCTTATGATTCTCAATAAGTTCTTGTTTGGACTCTACTTTCCCATTACCCTAGGGGTAATAATTAGATGAAGTGTTGAGATATATTCCATTTCTAATAACCCATTCAATGATATTTGTGCCAAGAAATGCTAGAGCATTATCTGATATAATAGTAGTTGGGACACCAAATCTAGTTACTATCCCTCATAGAAGTCCAAGATGCTAGAATCATTTTCCTCTTTGAGTGCCATTACTTCGGTCCACTTGGTGAAATAATCTGTTGTTGTTAGAATCCACTTGTGGCCTTGGCTTGAGTTTGGATTGATGACCCTAATGAAATCCAATCCCCACTTGCATGAATGGTTGATCAACTGAAATTGGGTGGAGTGGTAGTGTTGCTTAGCTTTTCCTTTCCTATGAAGAATGCACATTTTTTACACTTTTTGATCCATGTATAATAGTCACTAAACATTGTGGGCCAATAGTAACCAACTTTCATGATCTTGAGAGCTATTACTCATGGAGAAAAATGGCCTCCAACTTCTCCATCATGGAACTCATGCAGCACTTTCTCAATTTGATTTATTGGACACATCTTAAAACTCCATTCACATCTTTCTTGAACAAATGCCATCAATGAGAACATATGGAATGGATTGAATCTAAAATATCTTCTTTTTCTTTTCTCAACTCCAGGAGGGCATAGACCTATTTGAAGATAATGTATCATATCTTGAGTCCAACAAGGAGTGGGCATATCATCAAATGGTTGTTGTTCTTGATCATTTTGTAGCACTAGGACAACTTCTTCTTCATTTTTAACTCAACATGTTGATTGGAAGCTAGCTTCTCACATAAACCTTTGCCATGGACCAACTTGGTCACCTTGATTTCTATGTCATATTCCATCACACAAGTGATCCAACCTTCCCTTTTCTCATTCAAATCCTTGTTTAGAGAAAATCCTTTACCCCAACATGAGACACTAACAAATTGAATCTTGTTGTTTGAAACCAAGTGTCTAAATTTTTCAAGCTCCTAATAATAGCGAGGACATGCTTCTCAATGAAAGAGTACCTCACCTCATAATTTCCAAGATCTGATGAAGAATGCTATGGGTTACTTCTCCATCCCTCCTTATTCAGTTGTACTAAGATAGCTAAGATTGTATCTGAACCACCAAAGGCATATAGATGAAGTCCTTTGAAAAATCCAGATTAATGAGAGTTGGAGCTTGAGATATTGCATGTTTGATGGCCTCAAAACTCTCTTTTCCCTTTGTTTCCATTTTAATGCCATACTTTTCTTCAACATCATAGTCAATGGTTTAACAAGAGTGGAAAAATTAGGCACAAACCTTCTGAAAAAATTTGATTCCTTCCTAAAAAGAAGCTTTGGAGAGCCTTCTTGTGACTAGGAAAAGGAAGTGCATAAATAGCTTCAACTCTCTTAGGATCAATTGTCAATCCTTCCTTTCAAAACAATGTGACCTAATAGCTTTTCCTTCATGTGCCAAGAATATACATTTTTAGGATTCAAGGATACTCCAAACTTCCTACATCTTTGGAAAACTTTCTGAGGTGAAAAGAGGTGATCTGTTGCATTTTTGGAAAACATGATGATATCATCAAGATAAAAAGCACCATCTTGTTAATCAACCCTTTGAATGCCATATCCATTGCTCTCTGGAAAGTAGCTCCATATTTGATAGTCCAAAAGGCATCTTCCTATAAGCATATGTGCCCCATTTTGTGGTGAAGGTTGTCTTGAATTGATCATCCTCTTTCACCATTATTTGATTATAGCTTGAGTAGCCATCCAACAATGAGAATATCTCTCCGAACCAGCTACTACTTGTAAGATTTTTTCCATGGAAGGAAGTGGATAATGGTCTTTGAGAGAAGCTCTATTTAGATCCTAAAATCCACACACAATCTGATTTCTCTTTTCTCTTTTCTACACTGAGCACCAAATTTTGCTACCCAACTTGAGTGTTTGATTGGAAAGATGATGTTTTCCTCTATGAGTTTGTTCAATTCCTTTCTCATGAGGGGTCTCAATATGAGGATTCACTAGCCTTTGTTTTTTCTAATGGGCTTGGATTCTGGATCCATTCAATGGTATGTTGTGCCAATCTTGGATTAAATCCTCTCAAATATTTATAATTCTAGGAAAAGATATCTAGAAATTCTTGACAAAGTTGGATAAAATCATATTTTTCTTTGAGTACTCACTTTTCCAATTTGCAGCATCTTACCTTCACCTATTGAAATAGATTATGAATCTTCACCCTTGACTTGAATGTTTTCTTTCTCTTTTTGGAATTGGTCATTGGGGTTGAAGATTGACTCCAAAGTCACCAAGACCTTTTGGAAATTTGTTTGTTCTTAGCTGAACCACTTGATCACCATATTGTTGCTCCAATTTCTTGATTTCTAGTGGAAAACTCAGCTTCTTCTTGTAAAAAAATTGATGATTTGTTGATCATTTTCAAACACTTTCTAGCTTGTGTTGTTTTTCTGGAACAATTGGCCTTACAACCACTTTGATGTGAGGCTGAGTTTGATCTTCTTGATATTGTCAACAACATCAAACATTTCCCCAATTGTTGCAAGTTTGTCTTACAACCTCATTCTTCTTTCTTGGGATGGAATTGATGTTAAATGCCTTCAAAGTCTTCAATGAGATCCCATACCTGGTTCTTGTAGCTCTTTAAAAGATCATTCTTGGTAGTGTTGAGTCCCTCTAACTTGGTTTACAACCAGCTCACTATCTCCAAAAACTTGCAAGTTCTTAATACCTTTTTTCCTTGCCCAATGCAATCCATGAATCAATGCTTCATACTCAGTTGTGTTGTTAGAAAAACTAATTGAAAGTGGAAAGATGAGTAGTATTTTATACCTTGAGGTGACACAAGCATTTCTCCTCCTCCAACACCTTGTCTACTCCTTGAGCCATCAAAGAATAGCTTCCAAACTTCATTATCATCTTTATCATCTGGTTTGGTGATGCTAGGGAGAGGTGGGTTTTCTTCATGCAAACAATAAATTCCCAACTCAGCTTCTTCCATCTCCTTGTATGGATCAAAATCATGCATTTTTTTCCCATTCATCAAGATTCAAGTCTAGAATGCCTCCAACCTTGGTATTTGTCTCTGGAGTGCTTGGGAAATCTTCTTGATCAAAAGATGAGAAATTTTCATTGATTGGGCTTGGTACATATGGCTCAATATGAAATTTTGCAATAGGTTCAGATCTGATTGTAGCCTTAGCTCCATACCTTGTTCTAAAGAGCATATGTGACCAATCAATAGACAAGTAGCCTCCAATCTTAGTGGTGAAATCTTGACAAACATAGAGAAAAGAGTGGTGGCAAGTCAATAATGATACATCTTGCAAGACTGTGACATTGGGGCATGCATGCATGCAATGTAAGGCTCAATCCTTTGATTACTCCAACTATTCCCACTATTGTCCCATCAATTTACACTACTCCTTTTGACACATGCTCATACTTAATACCCAGTTGATCAACTATTTTCTTGGGCATCATAAACTACTTGCTCTCGAATCAATCATGCAATTGTGTACAAGATTGCTCCCAATAATTAGAGATATATAGAATGGAGGAGGCTTCATATTTTTACCTTGTTGACCTCCTTGACCTCCCTCTTGTGAGTTGTATTGGTGAGAACACCTTCTCTTGATCCTTTAGATGGCTCATTTGATGTAGACCAATTTTCCATGGTTGCTTGCAATAGATCTCTTTGGCCTAGATTACTAATGACTCCCACATGGAAATGTTTACATTTTTTTCTTCATTTTCTCTATGATATTGAATGGAGATGAGTTATCCTTTTTTTCCCTTTTTTGACACAACTTTCTCTTGCACATGAGCTACAACCATACAAAGTGGTACATGAGCTGGTAGAAGGTGGTTTGGGTTGATTTTACACATTTGGAGCTACACTTGGATTGCTAACTCCTTGTAGAGTGACAAGGGTTGAGAAGCACTTGGATTGGATGATTTCCTTCCTCTAAATTCCTCTTCTTAGACCTTGTGTTAGTTGTTACACACCTTGAGAAGGAGACTTGATTTATTCCACAGAAATCCTCAACTTTTAGTTCACAAGTGTAGTTTCACTTAGAGGTGCTTCTTGAGAGTTGTTGCTTGCTTGATTTTCTTCTTGATTTGTTTCTTGAGGCACACCAACCATTTTCACCATCAAATCTTGATTTAAAGCACCATTGAAACATGTTTTTGTGAGGTTGATTACATGGGAAACACCATTCATACTCTTGTGCCATGTTGTTTTGAGTTGGAACCAAGGCCCTAGATGTAGAGGCAATATTAGGATTATAAGGCTGAAATGTCTATTAGCAGGAGGTTGTCCTTGGTTCTTATTAACATCTTGGGTAGGTGGTGGTCTATTTGGCTGATATGGAGGTCTATTGGGTTGGGCTTGAGGCTGATATGATCTAAAATTTTGAGCTTGTTGCCTCTTAATTGTTACCAATTCATTTCCTAAGTTTTGCAATTGTTTCATGACCTCCTGGAGTTCATTTGAGGTGTTAGAGAAGAGGTAGAAGCTTCATTAGAATTCTAATTTTTGGGGTAGGAATGGGAGCTAATGTAGGTGCTTGACTAGAACTTGGATTCCCCATTTCTGATAAAGAGGCATAGGTGGCCTAGGTGCAAGCTTTTCAGCTTGAATCAAAATTTTCATCTCTAATAGCTATGGCATAAGCTACGGGTAATGTTTTACCTCCCATAGATTGTATCATCATGGCTATATCATAATTAAGAGCTTTTAGAAATAGAGAAAAACACCTTCAGCTGTTGGTCTCATGGAAATTGGAATCCTATCCCATGTTCTTTGGAATATGAAGTTAAAATCAGCCATTTTTCATTTGGTGCTCTCTTGATTGTAGTTAATTTCTCCAACAGATAAGTTATCTATTTTTTCTCCAAACTAGCCACAAAGAGTTGTGCACAATTGATCCCAATTATGAATTGATCCTACCCTAGGCTTCTGAACCATTGTAAAGCTTTTCCTTTGAAAGAAGAAGCTAATAGTTTCACTACCACATCCATCTCAACAACCTCATGTATAACACAAACATTTGCAATGTCTTGAATGTGATCAATGGGAGTTGTGTGGTTTTCCCCAATGAAATATGGGATGTTCTTCAATGTTTCCATTGGAATTGGGTTTTTGCATTGAGAGCAAGTGGGTTGTTTCTATGAAATTGACAAAAGGATTTGGTGGTGGTTGATGAGCCATTCTAATTGGTCTAAGAACTCTAGTTGATTGGAGAAATGGCCTACCAGGTGGAGGTGTTGAAAATGTTTTATTTGGTGGAGATGGAGATATTTTGAACTTTCTTCCCCTTCTTCTCTCCTGGAGATAGTTACAAATACTCAAAAATACCTTCTTCTCTTGTTCTTGACCTTGTTTGAATTCTTCTCATGAACTTGAAAACTTGGAGCTGCTAAAACCACTAAATTCTTCCCCTTGGAGTCACCAAGATGTGCTACTTACAAAGCCTCTAAAGGCTGAATTTACAACAAGAGCACACCAATCTTGTTGCAATAAAAATGAAGACTTCTTGGTCCCACCGGGCATGCCATAATTGTTATCACCGAATCACAACACCCTTTGATTTCTTAGCATGTGAGTGTGTTAAGGAAAAAGTGTGATTGGTAACATGGAGTTGTCTTCAAGGTGTGGGACCTTGCTACTTGAAATGGACTCTCCAGAGAAGGTTGGTTCCTCTTCCTAAACTAATGCAACAACTAACTCTAATGAAGGAAATCTATCTAACTACTCCTAATCTATGATTCCAAGGGACCAGGAGAGAGAAATAGCATGAAAATGAAAGAAATATACACTAAAAGAGGTGATGCACCAAGAGAAGGGTGTGGAAATATCTCCAATGTGTGAAAATGAAAGAAAATGTAGAGTAGAGAGGGTGGAAACAATCACCACAGTCCAACAACAACACTCACACCACCATTTTCATAGAAGCACAACAATAATAGACCTACAAGAAGCATAAAAATAGACACAAAACACTTGCAAATTAAATAGAGAGGAAAGAGAATGCAACAAATCCAAGCAAGGGAAGGAAGATATCCACAAACTTCAATTTATTGCTTCATTAATTCACACAATCCATTTATTACAAAAAGAAAGGCATGATCATCATGCAAGAAGTCCAAAATGAAGGCCTATGAACATTGGTGTTCTAAAACTATTTTGATAGAGTTTTGTTACAAGAGAAATCCCCCTCTCAAATGAGAGGGCACTTCAATTTATAGAAAAAGATGGGAGAGAGAGAGAAGTTTTCAAACTCAGATTTCCCTTCCACCTACTTGTAAAGTACCAAAAGTGGGTGCAAATCATGATGGGCAACCTGCAAAATCCATCCCATGTTGTCTTGTAACTTGTAGCAAAAGAAAATGGTTTCCCATGCTCATTAAATGTCATTTCAACCACCTAGAAATCACCATTTCAAAATGGGATTGTTTTCTATGATTTTCACCCTAAATCTCTTTCAAATATTCAATTTATTGATTTTTGAGTGTAGAGGATGGATCCATGATTCCAACGAGTCTAATTTTTCATGATTTGGTTAAGAAATGAAGAAGTTTGGCACCCCCTTTTCCATTATCAATCCCTTTTCCCTATACGTCGAGCTATGTGCTTTGCATTGGGATCCCTATTACACATCTCCCCTAATCGACTCACCTTGCCACCTCGGTGGGGTCCTTCACCAACTCGGTGTCACGCCGAATCTTGACCGTCAGCTTGCTATTCATGTCGGCATTGACTTGACCCCTCCTAAAAGACTCCACTACTTTGCATTGCAGACAACTTCCCTGTAAGGGGAACACACCACCTCCTGGCCCGTTCCACCAAATCCCTTCGGGCTGGACCTACTTCGTCAATCACACTGTGTACCCCCCATAAATTATTACATTTGTATTGTGTCTCAATCTTGAATCAGACCCACACTTGTTCCTAGGAAAGCTTTGACCTCCACATTGGGCCATTGACCACCCCATCGCTTGCAGCTCCATGACTTCAATGATTTTGGAACCATGAGGAACTTACATCCCTAGTTCCTTCAGGCCCTTTATACCCCGTTTCGCACATCAACCACAATGGCCCACCCCAAGTGTGTTTCTAGCTCACCGAGTTGGCTCGGTGAGCCAATTCAAACTTGTCCCCTTTTTTGCTAATTCATGCGCTAGTTGGTCTCCATTGAAACGGCCCACCCGCACCGCCTAGAATGATCTCAACCTCAATGCGATGATAATGACTTGGCCTTCCCGATGCACGCGTTGAGTTATTTTTCATTGATATACCCTCGAGCCAACTTCAAACTTTTAACGTGTTCCCCAAATCAGCTCTCTTTACTCTACAAAACATTGATCCATCATAGCCTTTGCCTGAGGAGCTCCACACTAAGCCCAACTCACCAAACCAATGCATGATCTCGGTGAGCCCTTCAATCACCCCCTGTAACATTGACTTGCCAACTCATCCTCGACTTGGTGGAGTCATTTCCTTCATCATCGCTTTGCCTCTCTTAACAGCTCGGACATCATTGCGGGAGCTCTACGACCATGTACGCAATGTTGAACACCGCTCATTTAAAACAACTCGGTATTGAGCTCGATAAGTGACTTGTACCTCTTTGTGAGCAAAACCATTATCAACCATCTTGCCACCATAATGCGAGCTTAGCGATCTCTGATCCTGTAACCCACTAGCTCAATGCATGACTCAACTCATTGAGCTAGGATCCAGCTCACCTACTAGCTTGGCGAGCTGATAAAGAGCCCAAACACTATTTTTTCAAAAATTTCCATATTCCCCTAGTAAAAAATTGCATTTCTTGGATTCTTTAGGTGTATCGGGGGTATGTGAAGGTGCATGAGACTGTCCCAAACACTTCATCCCTTTTTTCCATTTTTACCTGTGAGTGGGTCCCGTTGCTCACTTTTTCAATGTGAATAAAACATGAACTTCATGAAAACTCAAAAGAGGAAAAAATTCCTCTAATGGCTTTCAGCCTCCTTGTAGACCTTACTAATGTATCGAGACACCGAAACTGGCCCCGTATGTTCCAGTTGACTGTGGGGCCCCTTAGCTATTGATTGATGCAAGACTTCCTATTGTCCATTTTCACCCGGGAGGTGAAAATGGAGGTGAAGTGGATAAAAATTACTAATTTTTATTTTTCTCCTTTATTAAGATAAACACCCACATCTTATCCCTACTTAGTACATCTTGTTATATATTTCATACCTTTTTATTCCCACACATTGATGTGTCAAAAGCTCTACATTCAAATGCATAAAATCAATACTTAAACTCTTCTTTTCATTTTGTAACTTCCAGATATCATTCACCACATCCCTATCCAAAACTGTATAGTTAGGTCAGGATTTGGCGTTTGGTCTTGGATGACTTTTACACTTTTGGAACGACACATCTTCCAACATTGCTTTCAATTTAAAATCATTTTTTGGGTCTTTTCCTTTTCTTGGTTTAGCCTTGTCATGATAATTTACATTCGGAGCCCTATATAAGAAAATTAAGGTCATCTTATTCACTCACCTAACAAGCATATAGAAAAATCACTTCGAACACTCATTGTAATACTTACAAAATCACTCAAGGCTCCCTAAATATTTCCAAAGCTAATGCACATCTACTAGGGCAGCCAATAATACAATTTTGAAGCACTCAACTAGTTTAATGAGTCTATCTTCCCTCACAACCAAGCACACCAAGATCCTTACTTCAAAGTCTTGGAAACAACACCATCCTCTCAAGCATATTCAAAGTGGTTCAAGTTGCCAACTAGTTGCATTCATATAGATATTACATTTTAGGTGGATAACTACAAGTGGTTTGAGGAATCTTTGAAGTAGTGTTGATGTAAATGGTGCATGTATTGCACTTCAACCTAAACACTTATCTACTTATAAAGTCTTCCACCCATAGTTATGGTTTGTGTGTGATTGAGATGATTATATATTATTTTAGGATTGTGTGACATTTAGGGTTTAATAGTGAAACACATTTCCAAGCCACTAAAGGATAGAGAAAGTTATAGAACCCAAGAGAAAGCAATTTCAAGACTATACATAAGGTCCTAAACCATACAAATGGTCTTGGCATACATGTACTATCATGAACCAAGAGTTTTTCTAGGGAGGATCTCTAGAGTGAAGAATATTTAGCCTATACACTCCTAGATTCTCCAATTATGCACGTACAATTTTGTGTAAGTGCATTTTTTCTAGATTATATAATATTATAAACACTTTTTGTAAGTACCAATATGTTATTATGATATTGTATAACTAATGTTTTAAGTTAATTAATTAGAATAGCTCCTAGTTTTGAACCTTACACTCTTTTTTAGTGTCATGCATTCCATAACATTATTTTAAAAGATAATCAAATCTTAAAAAGGGTGTAAATAGGTGGAGTTGTAAGTTGGATGAGTAAACATCAACTAAGTGTTGCAATATCCACCACAAAGGAGAGTACATAATATATACTCATGCAGAAATGATGTGGTTTGGCTTCAAAGACCTATTTCCACTATTGGGATCACTCAAAATGTTGTAAGGATAGGTTGGTGCACAAAAGTACAATTTTTCTAGAAAAAGACCCCGAGTATCATCCTAGAATGAAACAAATTAATGTTCAATACCATTTTGTAAGAGAAATGGTGGAGGATAAGAAGATACTTCGGAGAAGGTGGACACATAAGATAATGTTATTGATTCTTTGACAAAGGTTGTAAGCACTAAGAAATTTTCTTGGTGCAAAAATCAATGGGCTTGAATACCCTGAGTTGTTGACTATATGGCCTTGAAACTCCTTATAGAAAGTATTCAAAAAGTGGGAGAATGTTGGAAATGTGTTTTATATTTTCCATGGGTTACAGTCTTCTAGACTGTAGAACCCTGATGATGAGGGGGTCTCGGGAAATCGTCATAGCTAAAGGGTTTGAGAAGGGGAAGCTCTTAGAAAATTCTTTAGGGTCCCCTTTATAGGATTTCAGTCCCAAGGTAATTTTAACCTATAATATTATGGGTGTTTAGGTCAATCATGTTTATGGGGATCCATTATGGGTTGTATTCTTGACCGGTTTATTTGGTACCCATTAAATTATAATATTGTTATGACATTTACCTACTTGTTGACTTACATATAGATGGGCATGCAATATAATAGAGCAAACATAGAAGTATATTATTTTATGGTAAAATGCTTGAGTTAATATGATACGAGATAAATTTTTGTGATAAGTTTTTTCCCGAAAGGGTTTCCCATGATATATCTTGTGTATTGTGTTATTTTTTGTATGTCATTTCTCTATTTCTGTTTATCTTAAATATTTTATGAAGTATTGATTCTGTCACATTTTCTTATTAGATCAAATTCTCTTCAAATAAATATATCAATCTTTGCATACTACTTGAAGATCCTATTTCAAGTCGTATAAAGACCTTTTCAATTTATACATATAATTGGGTTCTCACTATCAATGGACCACGGAGGTTGGTAAATGTAGATTTATTCCTACAAATCACCATGTAAGATGTAAATTTTGACATTTATCGGTAAACATCACATACCTATGTCATATTCAAGGAGAGTATAAGTCGGACAAAATTTATTTTAGCCATTGGAGAAAAGGTTTTATGGTAATCAACACCTTCAACATGAAAATTATTTTGCTACAAGTTGGGCTTTGTACCTATTAATGGACATATCTCTTACCTATTTATTTTGGTACACTCACTTGCACATCACTATTTTTAGAAGTGAAACCAAATACTAAGTGTTATTATTTTTCAAAAAAAGTTATTTTACCATATTTTCTGTTATTCAGGGATGTTTAAAGCTTAATGATAAGCCTTGAGATCCTATGTTACTATCAATTGTATCAAATGTGAAAACACCATATTGATGTTGGGATCTCATACTTCTTGGATCTCTCGGATATCCTACCAAGGTACCAACATCTTTACGTACAATGTGGAGCATTTTGGCTGAACCTATGTGGGTTGAGAAGGTGCATTCAAAATTTCTTCGACACTAGTGGTGGATGTATTAGTTGTCCCCCTATGGATCATCATATGAAACATAGGAGCTCATCGAATGGGAATCTTTAAAATGGTTATATTCATCATAAAAAGGTTTATAATTGATTTCTAACTTGACATAAAGTAATGGAGGTGTCGAACCATAAATTTGTGACTATTAATCAAACACTACATCTCATTGGTAAATTTTTTAATGGTCCCTAGAACTAGAAAATGATATGCCTTCACATCTTCATAGTGAAAAAAACATAGAAGGGAAATCTTCCTTTCCATTGCATTTTGCTTTTCATTTGGGATATGTGCCCACCATTCCTTCTAAAAACCCGAAGTCATAAACAAAATGGTTCACAAAAGAAATATTTTTTATATTAATGTCATATCAAGAACTTCTAAGTAAAGAGTGTGATTTCAAAATTAGTTTGCACGCATAATAATTTCTATCCAAAATTGAGTAGGCAGACCTTTGGAATGTAGCATACATCTAGCCATTTCTTGAGTGTTTTATTTATACACTTAGCTACACCATTTTGTTAGGGGGTGTAGACATCGTGTGTTGAATTTGGATGTTCACTTGTACATAGAAGGTAACCATATGCTTATTAGAAATATCTTCTCCATTCTTAGTTCTGATATTTTTATTTGTTTCTTAGATAGGTTTGCAACAAGGGAATTGAAAATTTTGAAGTGCTAAAAGAATTCATTTTTATTTTTCAATAAGTAGACGCAAGTTATACGAAAGAAATCGTTAATGAAAGTAAGTACATATTTATTTTTTTGAAAAGAAACATGGGGGAAAAGCATGAGGTCACTATGAACCAATTGCAATTTGGCATTGGCTCTCCAAGATTTTCCTTTTAGAAATGGATCCCTATGGTGTTTGCTAAGTGCACAACTTGAACAAACTCCATATGTGGACACCTTTGTAATCGAAGAACCATATTTTTCTTATTTAGAGTTTACAATAGATGATAGTTAATATGAACAATACACTAATGCCAAAAGCTTACTTAATTCATTTAGATGGTAAATCATGATTAGTGAAGGTTTATCAAATACAAAGTGATCAAACTTGTACAATTTGGCTTGATAATCAACCTTTACGGTTTGTATGCTAGTCTTTTGGTTATCTCGATAACAACATTGTTGGAGGTAAACTCAATAGTTTTTCCTTCACATAAATGAGTGATTTGATAAATGGATAGTAAGTTCACAAATAAGTTTGGAACATGGAGAAATTTATGATATACTTCAGTCATTATTTTAATGGATTTTTGCCTTCAATGCTAAAAAGAGTTTTGTTTCCCACAAAAATTCATATTGTGGAACTACTTGTAACAGTTTGAAATAGAGAATCCTAATTTTGCATGTGGTTTGTGGCCCATCAATCCAAAATTCATTCATTTACTATTGATCTACTCATTGTTGCAAAAAGAATAGTTCCTTTCTTAGAGGGAGGAAGTTGCATTTTTTCACTTCCAAGTTTGCATTTTCTTAAAACACTCATGTTCAATATGTCTTGGTTTACAAAAATAGTTGCAACATTATTTATCGACTCGTATTTCTATTTCCATTTTCTTTTGTCTTTAATTTGGGTTGGTTTTGCTTTGTTGATTGATTGTCATTAGGTGTAGGTTGTGCTTTTACATTTTTCCTTGGCAATGCCCTTACCTTTTCCAATGTTAGGTTTTGGAATCATATTAGATTCATTGACTACTAATGATTGTTTTTAGTACCTCCAAGTTGAATATCACCAATAACAATTAGTTTTTCTTTTTTCACTTGAAGTTGCCCACAAATTTTATCAAAATTCAATGCAACATATGTTGTGCCCAAAGAATCTTGATGTGTGTAGCAAGTAAGAGATAAATAATGAGTATGGATGACCCAATTCATATAGAATAGTCATGATGATCTTACCATCAAACTCTATTTATCTAACTTCAACATGGAGAAGTTTCAAACATTTTATCTTAGTGATGAAATCCTCAAGCTCAGGAAAGTTTTCTAAGTAAAGAGTCAAAAACTTGTTTTCCAATTTATTCCAAATTATATAAGGATCCATGTCACCCTGAAAGTGAAACTTGAGTTCAAAGAACACTAATTGACATGTGATACTGGATAAGCTTCATTACATATATTTGGTCCTTTTTGACTTTCAACAAAGTCAAGAGGTGTACATTCTTCACTCATTGTAATATGGTAAAGGCCCTTGCTAAGAAGCACATCAATAATCTATCCTTTCTAGATGAAATAATTAGAACCATTGAGAATTACCCTTCTAGCATCAATGGTGAGTACTTTATTTTGTTGGTAAAAAATAAACTTTTTTAAAAAAATTGTTTCCGAAATAGTAGTCAAAATAATTACATCTCGTGAGAAAAATCACAATGGTGCAATTTACTTGTGGGTAGCAACAAAAAAATATTTGTACGAAATTTTCTTTTGTGAAAAAATAAGTAGCAGATTAATTTGATTGCCTCAAAGAGAAAATCATAATGGTGTAGATGCCCAAGAAGTATTTTTTGTTTGAAAATCACATGGAAATGTTATTATGTGGCCCGTGGGTTTAAAATCTAAACAGAATCATAAAAATCCACTTGATTCAAAAATATATCCCATTTTTCTAATCGAAAAACACTTCATAACACACTCCTGTTCACTTTGCTATGTGGTTGTTAAAAATAGTGTTCCCAACTACACATATTATTAGGGTTCTATATTGAAATAGAGATCTACTTATAATTGAATAAAATACTAGACAAAATTAAAACAAATAATCTAGATTGTAATTGAATAGAAATTCTAAATTGAGAAAAAATGTGCACTATATTTTACCAAGGTTCAATATTGAAACTACCAAAAAAATGAACCAAGATTACAACCGAAATTTCAGATACAGGCAATATTGTATTGAACTTCTAGATAAACCTAAGAGATTAATTAGGTTAGGGTGTGTTTGTACGTAGGCTCTCTGATATACTTATCTTGTTCATAAATAGTGAACTAGACCAATGTTTTAGGCCACTAACTATGGAGGATTTCACTATTCCCATAGCCACATTATCATGTCTCCAAGATACATAAAGAATAATTTCCTAGGGCTAATTGCTTACCAAAGATTGCATCACATAAACAATTAAATGAGAGGATTTCTATTGACAAAAGGGAAAAAACCTAAGCACTTACTATATATTGTGAGCTACATGGAAGATAAAATACATACACATTGTTATCTAATGGCTTGAGTAAGGGCAATACCCCTCACACCATAGATTGGGAAAAACTTATTATTGTTTTGCACAAAATGAAAACTCCCGAGATTTTAAACCATCGGAACATGGTTCGCCTAGGGAGAATTAAAAATACATGGATATAAACCCGTAGTACCTCGCCACTTTCACTAATTTCTAATCAACCTAGATTCCATGAAGGGCAAGGTGAGAGCATAAAATTGGTTAACTACAGTAGGTTACTAGAAATGGATAGAAATTGTAAAAATCAATAAAAAAACTACACTAAATTTGAATACCTACGAAGAAACTCTTGAAAGTTACAATTTCGATATGGTTACTCGAAAAAAGAATGAAAAACTACACATTCAATCTATAAACCTTCATGCATAAGAGGTGAAGCTTCATTTCTCGATACCATATTGAAGTTTGTCCATTCTCCAAAATCTCTATAAACTACCATAAGACAAACACCCATATTCATGCATATGGAATAAATCAAAGAAAGCTTAAAGTAAATACATAACACAAATTTATTAAGGGTGACACAACTACTACGATTTCATTAAATATAATAGTTTGAATTTTCCAGAGTAAGAATAAGCCTATCCGACAATAATTACCACACATTAAATTTATGCTCTTATAAACAAAAGTTAAGAGGCCACGCTTAAGGTTTGAAGAGTAGTCTACAAAACAAGTCCTAGAAAAGGCTATTAATAAGGAAGTCAATCAAGTTGATAACTTGGTTGATACTCCTCTCTATTAATAGATGTGGATAAGTATGTACCAATAGGTGTATTATCCACAAATTAAATTACAAATAATAAGTGCATTTAAAATCATAAAATAATATATGATAATTAATACACTAAAAGCTAAAAATTTAATTTTAGGTTTTTAACTTCTTATTTGATTACATGTATTGAGGATTAGACTCCAAACAATAATCGACATCTCTTCATAATGTTGATATGGTTAATTTGAATATTTTAATTAATGATTCAAAGAGAAGAAAATTACTCAAGATAAAAAAAAAAATTATTTGTGAAAGTACAAAACTTAAAAGAGAAAATAAAGGATAAAAATTTCTCCACAGAATGTAATAACATACATAAAGGGTTGAACCACAACCATGGAAATTTCACACACAACAAACACACCAAATTATAAGTTTTATCATAGATTTCATTTTACCAATTTTGGAACCGAACAATTGAGATAGTGGATTATGGGGGTTTTGATGACAATGTTCGAGGAGTTGGTTCATCTAATTTTAGTATTTCAATGCAATTATTTTTTTGAAGGGGTAGTTTTTAATCTGTGACCACCACATGCCTACGGTTTTCAGTTTGATAGATTTGTGGACATGAGTGGTCTATACTTACAACTTAATAGAGAGTGAGGCACTCAAGGTTTATAGTGTTTTTGCCGGACATTTAAGGGGTGTTTGGGTTACTCGAGATTTATTTTGAGCCGTCCATTTTTTTGTCTCATTGGCAAATGATTTATGTTAGAGTAGGTATTTACCTTAGCTCATGTTCACCTAGGTACATTATTTACCTTTATTGTATTTATCCTCACCCACTTATGTGTGTGGATATTTCTTTTATCTTATTTAGATATTAGGAGATATTATCTAGTTGTTAGGTATAGTTATTTCATTGATCTATGGTATTGACTAGATCCTTGATGTCTAGTTCTCTCCTAAATCTATGGTCTTGACTAGTTCTTTGATGACTAGTTATTTCCTTGATTTATGGCTTGATCTACGACCTTGACTAGTTCTTAGATTATTATTCCTTGCCTATTTAAGCAAGGCCCATTCTCAATGTATTGCATTGAGTTCCATAATAATATATGATATTGTTGCTCATTTATTTGCAAAGGTTTTATGTAAAGTTATTTTGGCGAATTGCTTTCATCTTATTGATCATGGTGTTTGATTAGCATCTGTGTTCTTGGCTTGGTATGATCTGGTTATCATTCCTTTCATGGTATCAGAGCAGGAGATTGTTGTTGACATCCGTCTGTAAGTTTTATTTTGTAAATAAAATCTTTGTATATTCATATATTTGGGATTTGGTCTTTTTGTTGTTGCGTGTGTTTTTATACAAAATGGAGGCTTCCATTGGATTTGGAAGGTGGGAAAACCTAAGATCAACTGTAAACTTGACCATTTCTGGAGGCAATTGTTTTTCGGGTTTTTGTATTGTTACAGGGAAGCACACCGGTTTGCCTCAAGGTTCGTGCCAAAAAAAAAGAAAACGTAGGATTCTTTGTTGGGTCTCTTGGATTTCTTGAGATTTGCATAGGGCTATTTTCTGTTGCAGCATATCTATCTTGGGTTGTGCGCAAGAAGTTTTCGGATCTTTCCTTTTTTGGCAGGGGTCCACGGATGTTGTGCACATTTTTACTATTTCGGAAATACACAGTTTCTATTTTCGGCAAGCAAAGGTCACTTTCATACACAGTCCGAGAAATAGTATTTTTACCGAAATAGACAGGTTGGATGTGACTATCTCGAAAGCACGCGACACACCCCAAAATAGTAAGTTGTGCAAACACCCATTAAAATCTTTAGCCCTTGGTCATATGGTATGGTCATATGAGGGCTTAAAGCTTGTGATTCCTACTAGTAGGTGCTTAACTTGAACCCCCTTTAATTTTATTTGTGTGGTGAAGACAAAAACAATTTATTTTATTTTATTGGCAACTAAAATAAATAACAGAGAAAATATTAAAAAGCTTGTAATTTTTGATCGATAATTCGGTTTTGAGTGCCATTTTTGCAAAAGTGCTTTTTTTTGTGAGACTTTCACTATAATTATACAGTGCCAAATATGGAGGAGTGTTGTAATCAATTGTGGATGCAATTTCGATTGAGCCCCCATGGCCTAAACTTTTAGGAGTTGCAGTTTGTACCTATCATAGATTCTGAGAATGAAGAGGATATTGTAAAATTTGTGGAAGGAAATAAAATGCTCAAGAAGTGAAATTCTCTTCTACAATCACTCATTCACGATAAGGATACAATAATACACTCCATGTAGAACAAACTTGCTAGCCTACAACATCACCATCATATTATGGACAGCCATATCCATCCTCCTAGTCCACTTGCGTCTATTGCTCCTGAACCCACTAACATTGATCTGCTAGTCTTTGAGTATGTTCCTGCTCTTGATGCTCATACACATATGAAGCTTGTTACTACATGCTCTTCCACATATGTGCCTATTACAGTACCACATGTTGTGTATCCTTTACTTTCAAATTGCATGGATTTTTTGAGAAGCATACCACTTTCATTCCTCGCATGCTCCATTCTATGGGTCTCACTAGTGGAGTCATTGGTAGACATTCACAGGGTGTTGTTTCCTCTATTCCACATGTTAAGTGGAATTCTCGGCATGACATTGGTTTTCATGTAGATACTTCATTGGGATCACACATTGTGAGCTCCTTTTTTATTCGCTCGACTCTTTCTAAGGATCATGAGCAACACATGAGTTCTGCACCTTCACTCAGGCTTGAGAAACCTAAGATTTCAGTTGTCAGACATGATCAACCTGACACACATTCTGATGTTCTTTTGCATGCACCCATTGTGCATTTTGCACCAAGTCATATGAAAGCATCTTCTTCATCCATCCATGTTGATTTGGGGTGGATATTTGATCACTCATGGCGTGACATAGGCATTCATTGAGAGGACTCTACAGTGTGGTTCCTCCACCATTTGGCCTCTTGCTCCACTTTCTATACCTTCTACATTGTGATGCTTCTTATTTTGAGCATTTTTCTTTAGTAGGTGTAGTGTATCTCTCTTATTTGTTGAGAGATTTTGTATCTATATTTTTGACACTTTTGGCATGTTGACAGTATCTCTTGTGGGGATCTATTCTGGTGAAGTCCAGTGTTATTTTTCAGTGTTCGAGTAGTTGATTTTGGGAAACTCATACATATTTGTAGCGCCACTCCACCCATTCAGCAGTATGGGAGGGTGTGGTGTTGATCCTGCTTCTTTGGGTTTTGTGTCCTTGCCTTGTTACCTTGGCTTTTCTTAGATCGTGACACTCTGGATTTTGTGTCCTTACCTTATTGCTTAAGTTTTTATTCTTGGATCGTGGCACACCTATTTTCAGCAGTTGATCAAATTATGTTTGGTGTTTTTCTTGCACTTCCCATATCATTTCATTGACAGTCTCCTTGTATGGAGCTATTCTGGTGAAGCCCAGTGTCAATTGTTTTTGAGTTTTGTGATCGAGCAGTGGATTCAGACCACAGTGCACACCAAAATTCTTTAGCATTGTATGAGTTTTTTTAGCCGAGCTTCTTAGGATGCCTTGGAGCGGGTCTTTATTCTCTTTACTTTGTTGTTACTGGTTTTAGGTACCTTGTGGTGTCTCTTTTTCCCGCTTATTGTGCATGAGTACCTCATCAAGCCTAGTTGCCAGGACTCATATTGTGGACATGCCACTTCTATTTTGGCCCCTAACTTCACTTGAGGGGGGGTGTTAGAGTAGGTATTTACCTTAGTTCATGTTCACCTAGGTACTTTATTTACCTTTATTGTATTTATCCTCACCCACTTATGTGTATGGATATTTCTTTTATCTTATTTAGATATTAGGAGATATTATCTAGTTGTTAGGTATAGTTCTTTCCTTGATCTATGGTATTGACTAGATCCTTGATGTATAGTTCTCTTCTAAATCTATGGTCTTGACTAGTTCTTTGATGACTAGTTATTTCCTTGATTTATGGCTTGATCTACGACCTTGACTAGTTCTTAGATTGTTATTCCTTGCTTATTTAAGCAAGGCCCATTCTCAATGTATTGCATTGAGTTCCATAATAATATATGATATTGTTACTCATTTGTTTGCAAAGGTTTTATGTAAAGTTATTTTGGCGAATTTCTTTCATCTTATTGATCATGGTGTTTGATTAGCATATGTGTTCTTGGCTTGGTACAATCTGGTTATCATTCCTTTCAATTTATTGGGGCATGTTGTGATTCGTGTCATTCCTTATAGAGTTGGAGATGAGTCGTGTCAAGTACTTTCATCATGACTTAAAGCTTTTAGAGTTTTGAGTGCATCATTCGTATCGGGGTAGTTCAAAAGCTTGGCAACCCATGAGTTGATTTAGGATTATACGGAGATTCGTGAAGAAAATTACCACCTAAAAACTATTATTAGTGGGTAGTTACACAAGAACTAGTTCTGCGCGATTACACCTTAATTAATTCAAGGAGTTACCAAATTAGCTTGGACTATTGTGTTCCCAAATCAATTTGGATTGTTGTATTAGTGTATTGTATATTCAATGGGAGATAGCAATGAAATATTACTAATTGATAATAATATGGGATTGTCTATTTTTACTAATTATTTTATTTCTAGCATTATTAAAATATATATATATATATATATATATATATATATATATATATATATATATAATGGTCACTTAGTACACCAAGTTCTAGAGAGACTAATAGCTATATTAAACTAAAGGGAAAAGTATTTTTGGGTGAGAGCTTCATCTACAAGTGAGATCCAACATAAAACTTAGGAGCGGACCATAAATAAGTCACTACTAACAAGTTCACCAAGTTAGCAAACTCAATTTTTAATTGATTTAAATATTGAAGCATATCCTAAATGCACTACATTTTGGGTTGGTCCATATCTTGTATGTCAACCACCATATTTATGGTACATTTTTGGTTTTTTAGCTAATTAGTTTTGGGTTCTAATTTTTTTATTGGAAACAAATGAATTATATAGACATTGGCATCTCTACCCTTAAACATCATATTATTAGTTTAAACATCATATTATTAGTTTTGGGTTTTAGGCAATTGCACTTAATTATTTTCTTTTCTTTTGTGTTATTTTATTAAATAGTGTTTCCACTTCTTATTGATTACATATCTTGAGGATCAACCCCAAGTAAACAATTGGAATATTTTCCCAATGTTGTTATTTTTAAATTCCAATAGTTAGAAGGAATTTGCTCAAGATAAAAATTTAAGTTTTTATAAAAGTATAGAATTTTTAACAAGTCAAAATTTCTTCGCGGCATGTAGAACACATGTAAAGGGTTGAACCATGACTTTGGAATCAATCCCATGAAATAAATACAATAAATTGTCAAATATGATATATTATAAATTATATTCTAGATTTTTTTTTCTTTGTAGTTGGGTCCCCATTATCTAGTTGATCTTGTATTCCCAAGGAGTTGAACTTGAACTCGTCTCTTTCCAATCTTCCCTTGGAAAATTTTATGTTGTTTTGGTGACTCCTATAAGAATCCAAATAAATTATCATCTAGATGTTCTTTGGTTAGGGTTTGTCGGTGTTACCACCTCATTAGGTTGTATCTAGTCTCATCCTCATTTTTTTATGAAGCGTCTCAAGTGAGCTCCACAATAGTGTTATCCATGGAAGCACTCATTTGCTTGGTGGCCTTTTTTTTTTATGCCTTCATGTTACCGGATTGAAACCCTCCTTAAATTTGATAGGACAACCTATTTAAGAATCTATGTATGACACTCAAAGTAGGGAGAGTAACCAAAGACTATGAAATCAAAAACTACCACCTAATAATCAATTGGGTTACACAAGTTGTGGTATAAAAGTACATAGTACTCTCCACTTAGTGACCATCCCAAAATAACTCATGGGGCTTTGCACCAATGAAATTGAAGTGGTTTGGATTTGTTCTCCCACATGTGCCATCTGAGTTTCTATTAGGTCAAAGACAACTTTCTTGAAGAAAACATAAGTCACTTGTTTTGCCATCATCAAAGACATTCCCAATGCAGCCCCTTTGTATCATTAGCGGACACACACAAAAAAACTTTGAACAACACCAGAGCCTTCCAAAAGCAAGGGCAAGGGTTTCATTAGAGAAACCTCTCTAATTTCCTAGTCAAAACTAGCCATTATTTTACGAGTGAGCTTCATAATATGTTCCTCAATTATCAACAAACTCTTGTGAACTTTCCTCGTGCCTATTTTATTATTCTTCATTACTTTAACATAGTTCACATTTTATGTAACTTGTGTGTAAGTAGATGGGTTAGGACAAGTTTACTCTAGTTTGATCACGAGATCAAAATGCGAGACATGATATTACATAACATAAATGAAAAGAAGTCCATTTCCTTTTAAAGCCATTGAATAGGCTTAAATAACTAACTTGTATACCGTTTTTTCATTACAATTGATTCATGTGGAATCTACCAATACATTTTTATCAATATCGTGAAGCTCATTCTCATGGTATGTGGTAATATGTACTCATGCTTTATCATATATAGTATTGTAAAACACTTTTCAAAGGTCCATGATATCTTCGAGATCATCAATCCATCTCCTCCAGATGTCACATACATATTTCTTGTGGCGTAGGGAAAATGGATAGATCACATGTAGCTTCATCGAAGCGCATGCCAAACCTCACATGATATTTGCACCATTGTCTTTGTCAGGTCCTAAACACCTACAAAACAAACCACCAAGGTCCAATCACAACACATGGTGCCAACAAAAGCGCATGCCAAACCTTACGTGATATTTGCACCATTGTCTTTGTCAAGGTCCTGACACCTACAGAGCAAACCACTAAGGTCCAATCACAACACATGGTGCCGAAAAAATCGCATGCCAAACCTTACGTGATATTTGCACCATTGTCTTTGTCAAGGTCCTAGACACCTACAAAACAAACCACTAAGGTCCAATCACAACACATGGTGCTAACAAAGTACCCCCCAGTGTTGCTGCCCACATTCTTAAAGGGAAGAGCCACCCATATGAGAAGGGTTCGCCTCATGCAATCGAGGGTAGTGCTACGATAATGTGCTCACTAGATTTGGAGGTTATTTTTGACACCGTTCAGCCCTAACAACTATAAGATGAAGAGTCATGTGAAAGAGCAACTATTTCATATCCAATGAAAGATGGAAAACCATACATCTTTTTAAAAAGTATGCCATCTACAAAACACATTGATTAATTAAAAAATGACCTAATTCTAATATCCTTCCTATGTGTCTCCATTTGATTTAAAAATGATCTAGTTCTAATATCCTTTCATATGCGTCTCAGGTTGAATGTTCATTTCTAAATACGTATTTATATTGTTCTATACACAACACATTTAGATTGTACAATTTAAAGTGTTGTTCCACGAATCTGAAATAACAATATTAACTGTTGCTTGAGTGGGCCTAATGTTGAAGAGCTTGTGCTGATCGGAGAGGCACAGGTTTGACCCTGCATACCTTGGTATCTAAGCTAAAGAGGCATTCAGATTATTTCTGCAACTTTTAAATTGAAATGGATTAATAGACATCACAACATTTTCATGTTCTTTGGTATTGTCAAATGTAGTGCCCACTTCCCTTTGACACTTTTAGATATTGATCTTGATATTGTTGATCTTATTATGGACACTATTATGTTTTGTTTTAGTATGATGGTTAGATGTTAGATCATGGATTATTATTGATCTAGATTTAGTTATTATGCATGATGGTTATTAAAGACATTTTTATATGTGGATGATGATATATTGTTTGACATGGACATATTATAGATGTTGATTTGGACATGTGACATTGGATATTTTGAGTAGACCTAGTATGGAAGATTATTGATGATGATATAGTTGATTAATTAATTGAAAATGATAATGTTGAATTCTTGATGTTGTTGTGATTCATGTGTTTAGATGATCTTGAGATGTTGTTTATATCATTTTGGATGTTCTGATATGGCCACGAGGCCGAAGGAGGTATTTACGTTTTGCAGGTTAAAATATCACAACAATTTCGGGGACTGGAGACTAACCATATTGAAATTCTGGGTGAATTCAACAAGGTCACCATGGCAATTGTTGTGTGTGTGTGTGTGTATGTTGTTAGGGATTCCCATGGGGGGATTTCCATTATATGTGACCATGGGTTTGTGTAATTTATTAATGTGGTTTCTTTATTAATGTTGCATGTGTTTATTTTGTGATGTGTTACCCCTTTTCATTAGTTATTATATATGTTGTATTAATGTTGTGAATAATCATGTGTTAAAATAAATAAATTAATATGTCATAAGAATGTAATTAATGAAGTTGTTGATCTTAAATGTAATGTTGTAAGAGTGTGTAAGAAATGTTGTAAGAAATGTGTAAGAGATATGTAAGAGAATGTAAGATAGATTTTTGGAGTCTGAAAAACTTCATCATTTTGGGAAATTCGAATTTGTCCTTGGAGGCTTTCTTTGGAGGCTTTTGGGACAAGTTAAACTTGTCCCACACCTCTTAAAATTATTCACCAACCATACCTATGGTGTGGAGGTTAAATTTAGACCTTTTTAATGCATTTTGAAATGACTAATTGTAAGTTTTTATTGCACTTCTCTTATATATTTTAAATTCAGTCCTTTTGGAGTATGGGTTATTTTGGAGTGTGTAAGTAAATTTGTCATTTTTATTTATTGTGTTTAGGTGCATGATGTTGACTTATTCTTAGGTTGAGGAAGAATGATGTGGCATCCCACATGGATCCACATCATCCTCTTCTCTTCCCTCTCCTTTAAAATCCAAATTCCTTGCTTGTTTGTGGTTGTTGAAACTTTGTTCATTCTTCTTAGGGGTGAATTTTTGCTTGTTGTTTTGGGAGCTTGTTGTGGAAGGAGTTTGGAGTCATTTTGCATGCTTGAGCATTGCTGATTTTGGACTGCATTTGGCATTTGGAAAGCTTGTGGATCTTGGAACAAACTCCATTATGGAGAGGTAGGAACTTGTGCCTTTTGAAAATGTTTCTTTCTCTTACATGCTTGTATGAAATGGTGAATGTTGTTATGTGTGTGTTGGCTGGTTGGGTAGACTGCTTAGGATTTGGTGTAGGAGAAGGCTATGGGGATTTCATATGGGGGCATAAGGGAATGCCAATGGCATCAGTTTTATTGTGGAGGGAGTTTGGGATTGGGATCCACCTTGGAAAAGAAATAGCTTGCATTTCTTACTCTTGGGGGCATAAGGGAGAAACTTTGGGGGGGCATAAGGAGGGGTTGGGAGGCATAAGGTTTATGGGATATGATATGTTATATTGGCGGTATGATTATTGGTGGATGCCTAATTTCTAAATTGGGAGGCATAAGTAGTTTCCCCATAGTTCCTTGCTCTTCTTGGCTTGCTTGATCAAGCCTAAGTTTTGTGTGAATGTTTTCAAATGCAGTTGTGAACTGCTATTTTGTTTAGACTGTGTTTCTTATTGTATTATGCATGTGAAAGAATACTGCATGTTTTTGTGGAAGCCTTGTTTCCATGAGTTTATTTTCATCTTCTATTTCAATATGGTTGGGGCTCGAGGGCCAATGAGGAAGGATGGCTTCTCCCTTCTCATTGGATGTCTTGGTTGGGTGGAGAGCATTGCCTTTCCCCTTCCTTGTTGTGATCAAGATGAAAATATGGAGAAACTAGCATGTTGTTGTTTTGGAGCAAGAGGAATACAGTTTGACAGTCCCTTCTTTTGTGCAAGTTCATTATAACCCTTCCCACTTGAAGTGGATGAATTGTATAGAATTTTGTAATGTGAAACCATTTGCATTGATAATGGAAGATTGAAATTGGAATTGTGAAATGTAAAGGAGATTCATTTTACTCTCTGTTTTGGAAAAGAAATGTAAAAGATATAATATGCATTGTATTTTGTATCTTAGGAATCAAATGGAGAAGAGAAGATTGTAAAAGTTGTATTGGAAAGGAATAAAGGATTGCATTAGTTTCAAAATTTCACTGTGTATTGAATATGTTTTATTATTATTGAAGTTTGAAATTGATGTTTGAAAAAGGAAGAATGCGTAGGAAGGAAGTATAATATTTTTGCACACTTGGAACTATATTAAAATTGAAATCAGGAATTGTAATTTTAACTTGGAATTGAATGGTTAATTAAATCTAGTAGATGTATTAGACTAGTTTAGAAACTATTCACACATTTAAATGTTAAAATTGAGATACGTGATTTAGAGGAAAAAGATCATTGTTATAAACTTCATTCTAGCTATTCATTTTAGTAAAATGTACAGTTCAGACCTACTCTCAATAATCAACTTAAAAATGTTATGGAATAGCATGCTAAGACACTAAGGAATTCAAATTGACCCTAACATTTAAGAAAGAACCTTCAAAACTTTCTAAAATCCAATTTGAAACTTGCACAGTCGTTTTTCTGTCTATTGTTGGAAAAATACAACCTTGAATAAATTGAACAAAGTTACTCTCCAAAAACACTCTAAAACCTCCCTAGACCAACCCTCCATGTCTGTTTGACATGTTGAGTGAAGGAGGAGATCTAATTTAACCAAATTGAGAAGTTGAAAACTCGAGTTCACTAGTTAAAAGCTTGCAGATTGGTTTTTCAAAATTGACCCCTTAAACTTTATCAAATTCAAAATTGATAGTTCTCGTGTAAAGAGGGCATCGAGAGCTTTCCGAAAAGTCCTTGTTTTCCCAAAACCAAGCTTTCTAGCTCAAGTTATGGCCATTTGAAGTTTTTACTTCAAATTGGCATTCAAAAAATAATAATAATAAAACAAATAAATCTAACTATTAGAAAAATTTAAATTTTAACTTTGGAAAAATTTCCCTAAAAATTCCGCAGCCCCCGCCATCCCACAACCAATCGGGACCTGCCACGTGGCACCTCAAAGGGGCGGACCGAATTTAAACTTATCCTTTTTGAAAATTTTCCTTGGGAAAATTTTCCCATTTTTCCCACAACCTCGTCTGCTGACGAATCAATCACATGCTGACACATGGCACGATGGAAGGGCGGACCCTTTTTGAAATATTTTCCAATTTTTGCTGACACGTGGCATGGTGGAAGGGTGGACCCTTTTTGACTTCGGAAATATTTTCCAATTTTTCCCGCATTCCCGCTAACCCGCGACCAATCACGTGCTGACACGTGGCTCGACGAATGCGCGGGAGAATTTTGGAAGTTAACTTTTAATTCTTCTTTTGGCACAATTCTCCTTTTTCCTCCATCGGCCCATAGCCAATGGAGGCTACCACGTGTCCTCACGGGGCAGCTGCGAGAGGCATGGCTTTACCTTGTCCTTTTCCCTTTTGAAACTCTCGGGAAAAATTTCCATTTTGGCCCCACGCCCACAAAACAATGAGAAGGTGTCATGTGGCACTTTGGGGGTGGCAGTGGGTAGGGCGGAACCCATTTGTTATTTTTATTTTTGGCCTTGCGAAAATGTTAAAAATTCTCCCCACGGCCCACTACTCTACCTTCCTCTCGGATTTCCTTCTTCCATGGGTGCGCGAGACCCACGTGTCCCCTTTTCCCATTTTGCCTCCTTTCGGCGTAATCCGCCAATCCCTTACCCTTCTCCCACTCAAGCATGGGCCTGATGCGTGTCCACCGGGGCCCACGGAGGTGCAGGGGGACTTGTGACTTTGTGCCCGCACGGTGGGGAAAATTCCCTAAGCCGTCCTGCGACCTGCTAAGCCGTTCTAGGCATTTTCCCCATCTCTTGACACGTGCCCCCCTAGGGGAAAATTTGACCCTAGAACTCCGCCCGCCTATATCTTGAGTTCTACAAGGAGTTAGGAGGACTTCTTTATATCATTGGAAAGGTGAGAAAATTTCCTATCCATTAGGAATGGTTTATAGAACTTTTTGGAAGCATTATGTATGAGAAAAAAAAATCCGATTGCAAACTCGAGCTTGTTAGAGAGTGGGTATGGGGGTAAATTACCTCCTGAACCTAACTAAAACATATAACCCTAAATTTGAACCTTGTGAACTTGAAATTGTTAATGAAGGAAAATATAGGTTGTAGTAGTTTGGTCTTGTTCTGAACCCATAGTGAAAACTAATGTCTTGTAACCTAGTTGTAGACACTTCAAAACAAAAAAAAATTATCCCCTAATTTTTCTAGCTAACCCTAGGTTGTTTCTTGGGTCTCAAGTGGTTGTTTAAACGGGCATTACAGTTTGGTATTAGAGCAGTGGTTCAAAGGCTTGGACCATTGGGCACACTAGAAAACTTGAGACATGAAAACTTAAACCTAGTACACTTGTAAATCTAGAAAACAACTTAGCAAGAAATTGTATATTTTAGTAAACATGGAAGTTGTGTAAAACTTAGCAAAATGAACTAACTCTCGCTTTGGTCTATGTAGGAGGCTCAGAGAAGTGAGAGGAACTTTCATAAGGACTCAGACTCACCACCACCACCACCACCACCACCGAATCAGGGTGTAGCAGCCATTCTACCTCAAATTCTACAAACCCTTCAAGATGTTAATGCCACTCTACGCAGAGAATTAGGTGGACATGCAGCTAGTCATGATACGGCCCCTTCTATTGAGGGTCAGGTATCTCCTCGACTCAGCGAGGAGCACAGAGGAGAGAACTCCCATGTGGAGTCAGGCCAAGCATAGTCACCACCCGGAGACAAAGTGACAGAGTTCTAAAGCGCAGAGAGAGGTCTCAGAGCCCTAGGCTTAGGGATGAGTGTGCTGAGAGACCTAGAGGCCGACAGACACCTTAGCAAATGGATCACATCAGGGAGATCCAAGCTTCAGCCCTCACATTACTTAGGTGACACAGGTGGATTTCAGGTAGAGGCATGGCTAGTGAGCTTGAGTGGTTGCTTCAAGCTTTGTCCTTGTTCTAGTAACACGAAAGTTCATGTTACGATCCATCTACTGAGGGATGGAGCAGGAGTATGGTGGAGGATAGAGGAGCAGAAAATCCATGTAGATTCGAGAGAGTGACACAGAGCTTTGTGAGAGAGAGGTTCGGGAGTAGGTATTTATCACGAAGGTTCATCTAGCAGAGGATTGACGAGTTCCATGACCTTCGACAGGCTTCTATTTCAAGGTAGCAGAGTATGAGAGTAGATTTCTAGATCTACTCCAGTATGTAGAGTATATGTAGGATGAGCAGGTGTGGATTCATAGGTTCATCCGGGGCCTGAATTTGGATATCGATGTGCAATGCGGATCCACTGTCCTCGAGACATTAGCAGAGGCCATCGAGAAGGCCTATATTGCAGAGGAGACTCAGGGTAAGACCCAGCAGGCTAGAGACCGAGTCAGGAGCCGCATTCAGCAGATGCAGGATGGTAGATCGAGAGGTTTAGTACCTCTTCCTCGTGGTGGCCAGGGTACAACACAGTCATCCTTTAGGCCACAATAGCAGCAGCAGCAGCAGTCCCACCCACCTTATAGACCTCCACAGAGAGCTGATGCACAGAGAGGTTGGAGTATGGGGCCTCCTCCTAGGGGTCCCATTAGGACACAGGTGGACCCGGAGCTCGCCAATGGGAGCTCGCCAAAGCGAGAGACCTCAACGCGAACGCAGCTGGATCATCGAGATCCACACCACGCTCTTTCAGGGCACCTACTGGAGGTGATTCTCCTTGGAGAGGATCAGGTGGATGTTTTGGATGTGGAGTTGTGGGACATTTTTGGAGAGATTTCCCTCAAAACCCTAACAAGGGTAAGGCACCAATCTCGAGATGACATAGTTGGTGACATGGGACGCAGATCACACTAGATTTATGCAACGGTTGAGAACTCATGGCGGGACACCAAAGCACAATCATTAAGATCACGGGTAGCATTGATGGTATCCCTACCTCCGTATTGTTTGATTACTCGGTTCTTTTGATTCTTTCATTGCACTATCTTTAGTAGAGCGATACAGGCTGGTGGCAGTTAGATAAGGTCTTAGTTGGGATGTCGAGATGACTTCTGGAGCCAAGATCTTTGTGGACTCCTTAGTTAAGGAGTATGCAGTGGATTTGGGACCTTTCACCACTACCACAAATCTCCATATTCTTCCTTTGGGCTCATATCGAGTCATTTTGGGTATGGATTGGTTATCTGCACATAGGGCTAGGATGGATTGTTATCACAAGACTATAGCTTGTGTAGATGATTTAGGAGTTGAGTCGGTGATCTCGAGGGTCAAGAGACCTATTTCTATTCGCACCATCTCCGCTATGCAGCTTAAGCGGTGTGTGTGATGGGGTTGTCAGTGTATGTGTCACATACGATTAGTCATAGATCGAGGATGGATCTAGTGAACATCGCTAGATGATCATCCCATCTTGAGAGAGTTTTCTGATGTCTTTCCAGGGGAGCTACCAGGGTTACCACCCCCACGTGAGATTGATTTTCATATAGACCTAGTTCTATGAGTAGAGCCTATCTCACGAGCACCATATCAATGACCACCCTGAGCTCTGTGAGCTCAAGTTGTAGCTTGAGGGCCTTTTGGAGAAGGGCCTTATCCATCCTAGTGTATCCCCTTGGGGTGCACCGGTGATCTTTGTGAAGAAGAAGGATGGATCCTTACGGTTGTGTATTGATTACCGTCAACTGAACAAGGTAACGATCAAGAATCATTATCCTCTTCTTCGCATTGATGACTTGTTTGATCATATGAAGGGAGCCACATTTTTCTCTAAAATTGATCTCAAGTTAGGCTACCATTAGTTGAGGATTTCAAAGGCAGACAATCATAAGACCGCCTTCCGTACGAGATATGGGCACTATGAGTTCACAGTGGTGCCTTTTGATTTGATGAATGCCCCTGTAGTGTTTATGAGTTTGATGAATGGGGTATTCAGGAACTTCTTAGATCACTTCGTGCTCATCTTCCTAGATGACATTTTGATATACTCATGTACACGTGAGGATCACAAGGGGTGCCTTCACTAGGTTCTTCAGTGTCTTCGTGAGTAGTAGCTTTACGGGAACTTGGAGAAGTGTGCTTTCTTTCGATTAGAGTGCGAAAGATTTAGGTCATATTATTTCTAGGGAAGGTATCACAATTGATCCTTCCAAGATTAGAGCCATTATGGATTGGCCAACGCACCCACTACAGTGACCGAGGTGCATAGCTTCATGGGATTGGCAGGTTACTACTACGTAGGACTTCTCTCAGATTACACACCCCATCACTTCCCTTCAGAGGAAAGGGAAGAAGTTTGTTTGGTCAGACAGATGTGAGTAGGCCTTCAGGACACTGAAGGAATGCCTCACTACATCACCCATGCTTGTAGTACCGGATCCACAGGGGTGAATTTTTTGTTTGCACGGATACTTCATTAGCGGGCTTGGAGGTGTGTTGATGCAGGATGGCAGAGTAGTGGCTTTGAGTCCATGAAACACAAAGATCACGAGCTTAATTATCCGACCCATGATCTTGAGCTTGCGGTAGTCATGCATGCTTTGGTTAGATGGAGAAATTTTCTTCTTGGACTAAGATTCACACTTAGGAATGATCATTTGAGTCTTCGTCACCTCTTCACGCAAAGACAATCTCAATGCTCATCAACGATGTTGGATGGGGTTGCTTTGTGAGTATGACATGGAGATTGAGCATGTGATAGGGAAGGAGAATGTGGTAGCAGACGCTCTCGCAGACGAGGAGACATGTGGCTATAGCCACTACAAAGAGCATGGATTTGCGGAGCAGATTCTTCAAAGAACTTCCTCTTGACAGCTTCTACATTGCGATACGAGCATAGATTAAGTCACGAGACCCTTGAGGGAAGTTTGATGATTTTTCCTTAGAGGCATGATGGTCTTCTCGGGCATAGAGGCCGGATATATGTTCCCGAGAGATGGAGGCTTGAGGCAAGACATCTTAGTAGAGGCACATCGTGCACCCTATTCACCCATCCCGAGGCGAAGAAGATGCGCGCTACCTTGAGATAGTTATACCACTGGAGAGGAATTTGTCGAGACGTGGCTCAATTTGTGTCAAGGTGTTTGGAGTGTCAAAGGGTTAAGGCTGAGCATCAACATCTAGTAGGCCTTATTTATCCTCATGCCATACCGGAGTGGAAGTGGTACACCATTTCCATGGATTTCATTATTAGGCTACCAATGTTGAGATATCACCATGACTCCATTATGGTCATGGTTGATAAATTGACAAAAGTGACTCACTTTTCTCCCAGTAAAGACCACTTATACAAATAGAGCAATGACACGAGTATATTTGGATGAGATCATCGTTGCACAGATTCCACGGAATATCGTTTGTGACCGCGATCCTTTGTACACTTCACACTTTTGGACTACCATGCAAAGATGTTCTCGAGACGAATATCAACTTCAAGACAAAGATATCACTCGAGATGATGGACGGACCAAGCGAGTGAAATCAGATTTTAGAGGATATGCTCCGGATGTATGTGATGGATTAGTAGTCAAAGTGGGAGGAGTACATGTACTTATTAGAGTTTTCCTACAACAATAGTTTCTAGAGTTCTATAGGCATGGCTCCTTTTAAGGCTTTATATGGTAGAGAGTGCAGACACCTCTTAGCTAGGACAGTTAGAGAATATGGTATCTCTTAGACCAACTCTTTTGCAGGACATGGAGCAACAAGTAGTGTTGATCGGGCGGAGAGGTTGCAGAAGGCACAAGACAGCAGGGCGAGAAAGAAGTATGCGGATCAAAGATAGGATTTACCGTAGCTTTGATGTGGGCATGAAGGTGTTCCTTGTGTCAAGCCACACAAAATCCCTATCCATTATGGAAAAGGCTCTAAGTTAGCTCCTAGATTTGTTGGTCCTTTTGAGATCTTGGAGTGTATCGGCCTTTGGCCTACCATCTAGCATTGCCACCCAACTTGTCTTGCGTACATGATGTGTTTCATGTTTCAGTTCTTAGGAGATATATTGTAGATATGTCTCATGTGTTGAATTGGACATTATTATCATAGAGCAGGATCGGGGAAGGTGATGGTGGAACCCTTCTCGTATCATAGATTGCAGGACCACTGAGAGGATGCCACAATATTACGAGTATAGTTTCCACATTTGTTTTAGTGACTTCCAGGAGGAAGTCAAGTCTAAGGGGAGGGGGATGTAGTGCCCACTTCCCTTTGACACTTTTAGATACTGATCTTGATATTGTTGATCATACTATGAACACTATTATGTTTTGTTTTAGTATAATGGTTAGATGTTAGATCATGGATTATTATTGATCTAGATTCAGTTATTATGCATGATGGTTATTAGAGACATTTTTATATGTGGATGATGATATACTGTTTGACATGGACATATTATAGATGTTGATTTGGACATGTGACATTGGATATTTTGAGTAGACCTAGTAAGAAATATTATTGATGATGATATAGTTAATTAATTAATTGAAAATGATAATATTGAATTATTGATGTTGTTGTGATTAATGTGTTTAGATGATCTTGAGATGTTGTTTACATCATTTTAAATGTTCTGATATGGCCACGAGGCCGAAGGAGGTATTTGCATTTTGTAGGTTAAAATATCACAACAATGTTGGGGGACTGGAGACTAACCATATTGAAATTCTGAGGTGAATTCAACAAGGTCACCATGACAACTTGTGTGTGTGTGTGTGTGTATGTTGTTAGGGATTCCCATGGGGGATTTCCATTATATGTGACCATGGGTTTGTGTAATTTATTAATGTGGTTTCTTTATTAATGTTGCATGTGTTTATTTTGTGATGTGTTACCCCTTTTCATTAGTTATTATATATGTTGTATTAATGTTGTGAATAATCATGTGTTAAAATAAATAAATTAATATGTCATAAGAATGTAATTAATGAAGTTGTTGATCTTAAATGTAATGTTGTAAGAGTGTGTAAGAAATGTTGTAAGAAATGTGTAAGAAGGTGTAAGAGATATGTAAGAGAATGTAAGATAGATTTTGGAGTGTGAAACACTTCATCCTTTTGGGAAATTCGAATTTGTCCTTGGAGGCTTTATTTGGAGGGTTTTAGGACAAGTTAAACTTGTCCCACACCTCTTAAAATTATTCACCAACCATACCTATAGTTTGGAGGTTAAATTTAGACCTTTTTAATGCATTTTGAAATGACTAATTGTAAGTTTTTATTGCACTTCTCTTACATATTTTAAATTCAGTCCTTTTGGAGTGTGTAAGTAAATTTGTGAGTTTTATTTATTGTGTTTAGGTGCATGATGTTGACTTACTCTTGGGTTGAGGAAGAATGATGTGGCATCCCACATGGATCCACATCATCCTCTTCTCTTCCCTCTCCTTTAAAATTTGAATTCCTTTCTTGTTTGTGGGTTGTTGAAACTTTGTTCATTCTTCTTGGGGTGAATTTTTACTTGCTTGTTTTGGGAGCTTGTTGTGGAAGGAGTTTGGAGTCATTTTGCATGCTTGAGCATTGCTGATTTTGGACTGCATTTGGCTTTTGGAAAGCTTGTGGATCTTGGAACAAACTCCATTATGGAGAGGTAGGAACTTGTGCCTTTTGAAAATGTTTTTTTCTCTTACATGCTTGTATGAAATGGTGAATGTTGTTATGTGTGTGTTGGCTAGTTGGGTAGACTGCTTAGGATTTGGTGTAGGAGAAGGCTATGGGGATTTCATATGGGGGGCATAAGGGAATGCCAATGGCATCAGTTTTATTGTGGAGGGAGTTTGGGATTAGGATCCACCTTGGAAAAGAAATAACTTGCATTTCTTACTCTTGGGGGCATAAGGGAGAAACTTTGGGGGCATAAGGAGGGGTTGGGAGGCATAAGGTTTATGGGATATGATATGTTATATTAATGGTATGATTATTGGTGGATGCCCAATTTCCAAATTGGGAGGCATAAGTAGTTTCCCCATTGTTCATTTCTCTTCTTGGCTTGCTTGATCAAGCCTAAGTTTTGTGTGATTGTTTTCAAATGCGAGCTGTGAACTCGCTGTTTTGTTGACTTTGTGTTTCTTATTGTATTATGCATGTGAAAGAATACTGCATGTTTTTTGTCGAAGCCTTGTTGCCATGAGTTGATTTTCATCTTCTATTTCAATATGGTTGGGGCTCGAGGGCCAATGAGGAAGGATGGCTTCTCCCTTCTCATTGGATGTCTTGGTTGGGTGGAGAGCATTGCCTTTCCCCTTCCTTGTTTTGATCAAGATGGAAAGATGGAGAAACTAGCATGTTGTTGTTTTGGAGCAAGAGGAATACATTTTGACAGTCCCTTCTTTTGTGCAAGTTTATTATAACCCTTCCCACTTGAAGTGGATGAATTGTATAGGATTTTGCAATGTGAAACCATTTGCATTGATAATGGAAGATTGAAATTGTAATTGTGAAACGTAAAGGAGATTCATTTTACTCTTTGTTTTGGAAAAGAAATGTAAAAGATATAGTATACATTGTATTTTATATTTTAGGAATCAAATGGAGAAGAGAAGATTGTAAGAGTTGTATTAGAAAGGAATAAAGGATTGCATTAGTTTCAAAATTGCACTGTGTATTGAATGTGTTTTATTAGTATTGAAGATTGAAATTGTTGTTTGAAAAAGGAAGAATGCGTAGGAAGGAAGTATATTATTTTTGCATACTTGGAACTATATTAAAATTGAAATCAAGAATTGTAATTTTAACTTGGAATTGAATGGTTAATTAAATCCAGTAGATGTATTAGACTAGTTTAGAAACTATTCACACATTTAAATGATAAAATTGACATACAGATTTAGAAGAAAAAGATCACTGTTATAAACTTCATTCTGGCAATTTATTTTAATAAAAATGTACAGTTTAGACCTGCACTCAATAATCAACTTAAAAATGTTATGGAATAGCATGCTAAGACACTAAGGAATTCAAATTGACCTAACATTTAAGAAAGAACCTTCAAAACTTTCTAAAATCCAATTTGAAACTTGCACACATTACATTTTTCTCGTCTATTGTTAGAGAAATACAACCTTGAATAATTGAAAAAATTTACTCTTTGAAAACACTCTAAAACCTCCCTAGACCAACCCTCCATGTCTGTTTGACATGTTGAGTGAATGAGGAGATCTAATTTAACCAAATTGAGAAGTTGAAAATTGTCAGTTCACTAATTAAAAGCTTGCAGATTGGTTTCTCAAAATTGACCTCTTAAATTTTATCAAATTATAAAATTGATAGTTTTTGTGCAAAGAGGGCATTGAGATCTTTCTCAAAAAGTCCTCATTTTCCCAAAATTGAGCTTTCTAGCTCAAGTTATGGCCATTTGAAATTTTTACTTCAAATTGGCATTCAAAAAATAATAATAATAAAACAAATAAATCTAACTGTTAAAAAAATTTTAATTTCAACTTTGGAAAAATTTCCTAAAAATTCCGTGGCCCCGCCATCCTGCAACCAATCGGGACTTGCCACGTGGCACCTCGGAGGGGCGGACCGAATTTAAACTTATCCTTTTTGAAAATTTTGCCTTGGGAAATTTTTCCCATTTTTCCCCGCAACCCCGTCGACCCACAACCAATCACATGCTGACATGTGGCACGGTGGAAGGGTGGACCCTTTTGAACTTAAACTTTTTAAGTTTTGGACTTCGGAAAAATTTCCCAATTTTTCCCACATTCCGCTAACCCATGACCAATCACGTGTTGACACGTGGCTCGACGGATGCACAGAGAATTTTGGAAGTTAACTTTTAATTCTTCTTTTGGCACAATTCTTTTTTTCCTCCGCCGGCCCGCAGCCAATCGACACTGCCACATGTCCTCACGAGGTAGCAACGGAGGTGTGGATTTTCCTTGTCCTTTTTCCCTTTTGAAACTCTTGGAAAAATTTCCATTTTGGCCTGCGGCCCGCAGCCAATGAGAAGGTGCCACGTGGCACTTTGGGGGCAGCGGGTAGGGCGGAACCCCTTTGTTATTTTGGTTTTTGGCCTTGGGAAAATTTCAAAATTCTCCCCGCAGCCGCAAATCCGCCTTCTTCTCGTATTTCCTTCTTCCATGGGCACGCGGACCCACGCGTCTTCTTTTCTATTTTGTCTCCTTTCGGCGTAATTCGCCAATCTTCCCCACCACTCCGCCAATCCCTTACCCTTTTCCCACTTGAACCTGGGCCCGACGCGTGTCCACCGGGGCCCATGGAGGCGCAGGAGGACTTGTGGCTTTGTGCCCGCGCTGTGGGGAAAATTCCCTAAGCCACCCCACGACCTCGCCAAGCCATTCTAGGCGTTTTCCCCACCTCTTGACACGTGTCCCCCTAGGGGAAAATTTGACCCTAAAACTTTGTCCGCCCATATCTTGAGTTGTACAAGGAGTTAGGAGGACTTCTTTATATCACCAGAAAGGTGACAAAATTTCATTACCATTAGGAATGGTTTAGAAAATTTTTGGAAGCGTTATGTACGAGAAAAAAATCTAGTTGCAACTCTGAGCCTATTAGAGAGTGGGTATGGGGGTAAATTACCCCCTGAACCTAGCTAAAATATGTAACCCTAAAATTTGAACCTTGTGAACTTGAAATTGTTAATGAAGGAAAACACGAGTTGTAGTAGTTCTGTCTTGTTTCTAACCCGTAGTGAAAATTAATGTCTTGTAACCTGGTTGTAGACATTTCAAAAAAAGAAAAAAATTATCCCCTAATTTTTCTAGCTAACCCTAGGTTGTTTCTTGGGTCTCAAGTGGTTGTTTAAACGGGCATTACATCAAATTTTCTTTTTCCTTTTGTACATAGCCACTATAGTTTTGCAACAGATAGGAACCCAAGTCCTCAATGGCGTTTTTGACCAAGAGCTAACAAACCGTGTACTCTATTTTCAAATAAAGCATCATCATTTCTAGCCATTTAGTGTTAGCATGTAGAAATTATAGCATAATATTTAGGGATTCTGTAGTTAGCATTTAGGATTCTGTATCTAGCATTTAGGGAAGTTGTTTTGTATTTGATAGCACATTAGATGATATGTGTACGCGGTGGCAATGTTGTCCATCTATAGGATGAAGAGTAGAGATAGGGTAGTTTGAGTTTGAGTTTGAATAAGACTCTGTTTACTATTATTCTATAAATATTGTATTCTCTGATTTAGCAGAGCAAGAAATAAGAATAAGAAATAGACCAAAAACTATATTTGCATTTCTGTGTTCTATTTAAGAGTGCCAATATTTTTCATGGTATCAGAGCAGTGTTGGTGAAGTGTTGCTACAGAGAAGTATCGAAGTTTAAGACAGAGAGATGGCCACATTTGTTGCAGGAGATCCTCACAGGATGGTAAAACGATTTGATGGTGTTGGATTTAATCTTTGGAAGCTCAGAATGAAGATGTTGTTGCTGAACAAGGATCTACTCAATATAGTTGAAGGGACTGAGACTAAACCCACCCAGGATGCAGATATGATCAATAAGTGGGAGTCAAAGGAAGGTAGGGCTCGTTCCTGTATACTTTTAAGTTTGAGTGATAATGTGCTTTTACATGTAAGTGAGGCAAAATCAGCAAAGGAAGCTTGGGATCAATTGATCAAGTTATATGAATCAAATGATGTTAGCACAAGATTATATCTTAGAAGAATATTTTTTCAGTTAAAGATGCAGGAAACACAAAAGATATCAGATTTCACAAATCAGTTTAAATCTCTCAAAAATCAATTAGCAGCATGTGGATCAGTGATTGCAGAAGAAGATGTTGTTATGTCACTTCTTGGGAGTTTGCTAGAATCCTATTCTGGACTGGTAGTAGCACTAAGCACCCAAGCTAATTTGGATTTGACAAAAGTAATAGCAGCACTACTTCAAGAAGAAATCAGAAGGAAGGATGGGGGCCTGAATGATGAGAATCCTACAACACTGTTTTCAGCAGGATATAAGGGCAAAGCAAAAAGGAAGAGTGACAACAAATCCCATCCCTCCCAGTCCAATGTCTCAAAGAATGGTAAAGACACAAAGGAGGAGAAAAATAAGGGAAATTTCTTTCATTGTGGAGCTCCTAGGAATTTTAAGAAACAATGTCGAAAGTGGTTAGCATGGGTAGAAGAGGTAAAGAAAAGGAAGGTTCTGAAGCTAACATGACCTCAAGCAATGACCAAGAAAATTTGTTTTCGGTTGTCACAACCCCAAGTTCTGATGTTTCAAATTGTTGGTATTTAGATTCAGGAGCAACTCAACGCATATGACACCTGAGAGAAGTTGGTTTATGGCATATACAGAAGCACCCAAAAGCAAGACTGTCAATCTTGGAGATGACAACAAATGTGAGATGATTGGAATTGGAGATATTCCATTGCAAATGCCAGATGGTGGATACAAGAAAATCTAGAACGTATGGTATGTACCTGCTCTAGTAAAAAGTCTTTTATCAGTGAGCAAGATTACCGATGCTTTGACATAATTGCACAGTTTGACAACAAGGAATGTGTCCTAAAGGATGTTGAAGGAGTAATTGTTGCTAAGGGAATCAGAGATGGCAATCTGTACAAGTTATGTGCAACAGTTCCTGATGTAGTGTTAACAACAACAAATAATGAAATTTCTGATTCAGTTCTTTGGCATCATAGATTCGGACATGCAAATCCTCACTCGCTTCGAATATTAAAATTAGAGCAGCTTGTGGAAGATTTTAATTTGCATCTACCAGTTGAGTTGGGAGTGTGTGAAGGTTGTTGTTTAGGAAAGCAACATAGATTCCCCTTCCCAAAGAAAGGAGCAACACGAGCTAAGGAGCAAATGGAACTTGTACATTCAGATATTTGCGGTGCAATGCAAACAATGTCACACAATGGGGCAAGGTATTTTATTACCTTTATTGACGATTCCTCTAGAATGACCTTTGTTTATTTTATCAAAAATAAATCATGTGCATTAGAAATGTTTAAGATTTTTAAAGCATTTGGTGAGAAGCAGTCTGGAAAACCTTTGAAACGACTTAGATGTGATAATGGGGGTGAATATACCTCAAATGCTTTCAAAAGTTTATGTGCAAAAGAAGGTATCAAACTTGAGTATATTGTTCCTTATTCACCACAACAGAATGGTGTCACTGAAAGAAGGAATAGGACTCTTGTTGAAAGTGCTAGATGCATGCTTAAGAGTAGTGGATTATCTAATGTTTTTGGGCTGAAGTAGTCTCTAGTGCAGCATATATACAAAATAGGTTGCCAACTATTGCATTGCATAAGAAGACACCTTATGAGGCATGGCATGGAAGCAAGCCAAGTGTCAATGATTTAAGAATTTTTGGTTGCATAGCATATGCGCATATACCAGATGAAGAAAGAAATAAGCTAGATGACACTTCACGAAAATTTAGTTTTGCACAAATCAACAGAGATGGAAAATGCTAAGGATTCAGAAATAAGGCCTTATGATCTCGGATCTGATGAAGAATCTGAGCATGAGAATTCTACTCCAGTAAGACCATTACAAGTTGCATAGCCACACAACCCATAGGAGATGCACAAGGAGAGCAGCAGCTTCGTAGATCAACAAGACTATAAAACCCACTCAAAAGACATCTGAATCATATGCACTTAATGTAGAGGTTGATAAACCACTTAGTGTTCAAGAAGCACTTCAAAGTATTTATGCAACAGATTAGAGGCAAGCAATGGATGTTGAATATGAATCGCTCATAAAAAATCAGACATGGAAACTCACAATTCTTCCACCTGGAAGGAGAGTGGTTGGGTGCAAGTGGTTATTCAAACAAAAGTACAAGTCTGATGGGTCAATAGACCGCTACAAGGCTCGTTTGGTGGCAAAGGGTTACACCCAAATTGCAGGTTTGGATTATCATGACACTTTTTCTCCTGTAGTCAAGATAACATCCATCAGGATTCTGTTAGCAGTGGCAACAACCTTGGATCTTCATGTACATCAGCGAGATATAAAAACTGCATTTTTAAATGGATTCTTAAAGGAAGAAGTTTATATGGAACAACCAGAAGGCTACATACAAGAAGGAAAGAAATGAAGTATGCAAGCTTCAGAAAACATTGTATGGACTGAAACAGTCTTCAAGAGCATGGTATGAGCGTATTGATGGATTTCTCCAAAATGAAGGATATGTAAGTTGCAATGTTGATTCAAATGTCTACATAAAGCATATTGGTGAGTCTCTAGTCATCTTAGCCTTATATGTTGATGACACCATCATTATGAGTAATGATTTTAAGATGTTAGGCTTGTTTAAGTCTCAATTAGCTGCAAAATTTGAGATGACTGATCATGGTGAGATTCATTATTGCTTGGGCATTCAAATTTTAAGAGATAGGGAGAAGAGGAAAATCCATCTTAGCCAAGAGAGGTACATTAGGAACATTCTCAAGAAATTTGGGATGGAAAATTGCAAACCAATAAGTACTCCAATGGAAGTAGGAAACAAACTTTCACTGGACATGTGTCCCAAAACACAAGAAGAAGAAAGTTATATGAGTATGGTTCCATATCATAATGTTGTTGGGAGCCTAATGTATGCAATGGTTTCTAGTAGACCTGATATTGCACATGTTGTAAGCATTGTGAGCCAATATTCTAGCAATCCTGGACCACAACATTGGGCAGCAGTTAAAAGAATTTTTAGATATCTTCCAGGAACAACGAAACATGGAATAAAATTCAGTGGGAGTTCAGAAAAATCTCTGCAACTTATTGGGTATTGTGATGCAAATTGGGCAGGGGACGTTGATAGTAAGAGATCAACTTCAAGGTTATGTTTTATCCTTAGTAGAGGTGCAGTTTCGTGGGCACGTAAGAAACAATGAACTGTTTCTCTCTCTAGTGCAGAAGCATAATATATAGCAACATGTCAAGCTACAAAAGAATTTATTTGGTTGAGAAGATTGTTGCATAACATCGAGGTTACTCAATCCCGACCAACAATATTAACGTGTGACAATGAAAGTTGCATAGCCATGACGAAGAATTCGAAGTATCATGGGAGAGTTAAACATATAGGGATACAATATCATTTCATCCGTGAACAAATTGAGAACAACACTATCAAAATGGAGTACTGTGCAACTGAAATGATGGTGGCGGATGCATTGACAAAGGCATTACCAAGAAATAAGTTTGAGTTTTGCAAAGAAGGATTCGATGTGATACAAGCTGGTTGACAAATATTTGGCTAAGTGGGAGTGTTAGCATGCAAAAATTATAGCCTAATATTTAGGGATTCTATAGTTAGCATTTAAGATTTTGTAGCTAGCATTTAGGGAAGTTGTTTTGTATTTGACAGCACATTAGATGATATGTGTACGTGCTGGCAATGTTGTCCATCTGTAGGATGAAGAGTAGAGATAGGGTAGTTTGAGTTTGAGTTTGAATAAGACTCTATTTACTGTTATTCTATAAATATTGTATTCTCTGATTTAGCAGAGCACGAAATAAGAATAAGAAATAGACCAAAAACTGTATTTGCATTTCTGTGTTCTATTTAAGAGTGCCAATATTTTTTCATTTAGTTCATGTCATGCAGGCATAAATTATGTTGCATCTGCTGAACTGCTAACATAAATTGCAACTGTAAAATTGCAAGAAAAAGGGATATGCAAATATCCCATGAATAAAAAAATCACTCCCTCTTATTTTATATCTACTCTCTTCCCGATAGAACATGCTGATACAGAACTATTATCACCCTATGTTGTGCATCTTATTTGCAGCAGGAAAATATGTGATATAAGCCTTATTTTGTAAAGAAGAAGAAACAAAAATAATGTAAATCTAAAACCATGGAAAAGGCAAAGATTACTTGACTGAAGCAAAGATATAACACAACTCCAAGATTTAGTTCTCACTAAATCACTTTCTGTACATAAAATATCCATAGCAATAAAAAATGCTTTTGGAACCTCAATTTGATATATCAGAATTGCCCTTCCAGTCAAGAACCTTGATCTTCCATGACAGCAAAATCATGATAATATACATCACAAGAAATTGGCATTATCAGATGTTTACAAATCAATCTCCTCCCATGAACTCTTCAAGAGGTATAAATTATATTAATCCTTTATAAGGGATTATGTGAAGCTTAAAACCATCCAGAGTGTTGATTCCATGTGAAGCAAGTTGCATTTTGTTGGTCTGATAAATGATGTAAAATCCTACATAATGGCACAGCTACAAGGCTGAGAATGTTCACTGTCATCATCTGAGTCACTCGAGTCACTGCCCACAAATAAAATACAGACATCAGTGCCACAAACATTGTGCAAGCCAAATTCAATGTGACAAAACAGCTCCATCAAGTGACACGAAATTAATGTTACTCCATAGAACCTACTCCATCAAGTGACCCTACTCCATAGAACCACCTATATAACAGAAACCTGAAATGTTACACAATTTCAGGGCTTCCCCAAATCTTGCCGAACCGTGCATTTTTAAATTTTACCCCAAATATTTAGCTGTATCTCTTAGCCAAATCCATTGTTACTGTCCCGTTGGATTTTCCCAATCAACTCCTTGTTGAAAAGTGTATTAGATGACTCAAAAAATAATCCTTTTAATGAAGCCCTTCTTAACCTGGATCCCAATAACATCAGCTTATGAGCAATTACAATAAAAGAAAGCTTGCAAGGTGATAGTAATACTAATTACCATGTTATCCAATGGAAGACTGACCATGAGGGTTTTTACACGAACTTAGAACTTCTTTTGTCCGCAATTGATAGCATAAGATTGTTTCCTTGGAAGACGCACAAAAATGAAATGGTTTGGTGTTAATGACATAACTGTTAAATCATATCTGATTGCGATACCCTGCTGTAGTGGAACTATTCAAGCTGTCGGTGCTGAAAGGTGGAGTAAATAGTGGATCTAGATGTGCTATAAGCATATAACAAAGAACCAGCATACTTAGTACTCACATCTTATAATCTAGGACTTTATCATACACTAATCCCAAATGGTTCAAACATAGCGAAATTTGAAAATTGTCAGTTCAGATCATAGATTGAAACAGAATCAGCCAAACTTAAAAGAGAAAGTCAAATGTATTTCAACCAAATCAGGGCATTTGGCATCAAATCAAATTATCAACCATATGGAAAATTTCTTAAGTTTATTGTCCATTTTAAGTTTTAATCCATAACCAAGTATTCCAAGCTTCCCACCGGTAACCTGCCATCTAAGGCTTAATATATTCTCGAATGCCACTTAATAGAAGACCCGGAACATGTTAAATGCATAAATTTAGTAATTCTCATTCTGTGGATAAAGATCTGTATATTTTCTCAGAACCTGTTCTTGTTGTTCAATGTTTTCCATAGTCTTAAATTTTAACACATTAACTGCTCTTCGCTTCCTCAATGTAGCAAGAAAACTGCCCCAGAAAGATTATTCTCTCAACATAGAGGCCTCCTCAGAGGCTAATTATACTAGCATAGATTCATCTTAACCCAAATCTCACACGCACATGTACCGAGAGGTATTCAAAAGACTCTAGTCGTCAATCTATATGTTTTTGCACACGTGCTTAGATTAAATTTGAATTGTGTACCAATCAGCCGTTGGTCCATTGGTGAAGTTGTTAGGCTCTCAAAGAGCCCACCAGGGATCTATTCTTGCTGAGTGTAACAGCCCAAGGCGTCTTAATAAGGGATGACGTCGGGATCGTCCCCCGGGTGACTTTGGCGGAATGGATACCCCTCAGACCTTGCATCTAAGCTAAAGAAGACTGGATTAAATCCAGACCTTCAACAAACAAAAATAAAATTGAATTGAGGGATTCTAAGTGCGAAATTTAAAACATAGGGATTGGCTCACTCTTATATGTGCATTATAGTGTTTCACTCATCTGTTTAATCTGGGTGCATTGGACAACATTAACAACTGTCATGTTGCAAGTTCTTCTCCCAGCCAACCTGTAGGGTTCAGCTGCAGGTGCAAACAATCAACCTGCAATCGAGGACATATATCCATAGGCTGCCCTGATATTCCTAATTACTTTCCTAATCTTAAAATACAATCATGATTTATTATAGTGGAATGGACTCCTTAACTTATGTGGGATATGCTACTTTGTTTGTAAACAAACTCACAAAGCATATCACAAGATAACAACCACAGGCAGGAGAAGGTCCACAGGTCATAGCAGTGAAATGGCTGTTGATATTAGTAAAGGTGGTCACGGTGACTATAACCCACAACTTCATCGGCAAAGCTTTTGGTACCGATAATGCCTTACAAAGCACCTCTTGCCCACAACTGATATACATGAGAAACAAGGATCATAAAACTGGTTCAAAAGCATGAGAGAATCCATAGGCTAAATATAGAGGGCACCTCATATGCTAAATATACTGAATAGGTCTGATCTGACATATGCCTAAAGGTATCTAAAAGAGTGTAGGTGCCAATCCTTATGTTTTTGCACCCATGCAATTTGGTTGTTCTGGGAATTGTGAGATTGTGGATGCGAACACACGGGGATTTGCTCAATCATATGCTAATGTGCGTCAGTAACGTTGGCTTGCTAGTATATTTGACCCTGATGTCTTGGCAAGGATTGTGTTAGAAATAGTTTCTCCCATCCCTAGTGTGGGATGTGCCTCTTAAGTGCTGTATTAAAAATTTCAGGGACATACATCCGTTAGGTGCCCTGATAGCACTGACTCTCTCCTAAGCTTCTTATGCCAACATAAATAAAGATCACAAAATGGGTACAAAGTGCATGACACTAATCAAAACCACACCATACCTCCTCTTTGTAAAAGAAATAACAATATTCAGGCCACTCTATCCAAACAAATTAAAACCAATTGCCATTCATTTGCTCAAAATGAGGAATTGGGTTGACAAGCTACCCAGCAGGCTATTAATTAGAGATTAAATGTGTCCCAGAGTATCCAAAGGGTTTTAGTCCAATTGATGCAGATGATGTTGAATTGAGGCTTCTCGCACCCAAGAGATACCCAAATAAAAAGGAATGAGGCTAGGTTTATTTCAGAGACTCTTGACACTAAGCTGAAGAAAATTTATTATTAATACACCCAAATTACAATGTTTATCTTTCAATCGGAAAAAATCTGAATAAAAAACATAACATGTGAGGATTAGAGAGAGAGCGCGCAGAGAATGGTAAGGTCGGTAAGCTGACCTGTGGTTAAGACCGTGAATTCTCATGATACGGATAGATTTAAGGAAAAAACAATTTTGGGTACCATTGATTTTTGTGTATAGAATGGATTTAAGGAAAAAACAATTTTGGGTTCCATGAATTTCTCTGTTTAGAATGACTGGGGAAAAAACAATTTTGGGGTCCTTCAAAAAAGATTTGATTACCTTGGCTGAAACTTCCAGACCGAAGTGAGCTCTTTCCCATGGGTGTCATTCCATTGTACTTTCAACTTCCTTTTCGCATTCAGATCTCCATTACCAGTAGTCAAGAGTGCAGATTTGGGGTCTTCGCTGTCATCATCATCATTCCTGCTTTTTTACATCCTTCATTGCCCTGAATTGAATCGTGATCAAGGCCTCTGAGAAAATCTAAAGCATTTATAGGAAAGCTGGTATTGAGGACATGCAAGCAGCGATAGGAGTCAATCGCCATGCGTGCGACTTGATTCCGTTTGTTCCCCTGTCATGAGGTCACACGTCGCGTATTCCTAGAATAGGGATCAGGACAAACTTTGGCATTTTTCATTTGTTTTGGCCCCCAATAAGTAAATTTTGATGTGTTTTTGGTCATCTACCTACCTAATGTTTTGGAAATTACGCTACTTCCTCTTGTTCATAATCAATATTTGTCAAGCCCATCATCGTAAAAAGTGTCACCTTGCCCATAATTGACAAGTTCAATGCTTGCTGGTCCTCACTTAGCTTCCCATCCCACATTTTCAACAGTCTGGAACGTTATTCTTGCGTCTTTTAATGTAAGGTTTGAGCTTTGCCCCTATTTTTAATGTAGGGTTATTGTCCATAATTTTAATGTATTGTCTTAAGGCATGATATTATAAGTTTTGTTATCGAGAATTTTGTTTTTGAGCATTATCTATTTTTGTAATGTATCTCTCAAAACAAGATATTAGAAATTTCGTTATCAAGAATTTTACTTTTGAGCATTATTCATATTTGTAATATATGGTTATTGTCCATATCTCTAATTTATCTTTCAAGATAAGATATCATAAATTTCGCTATCATTATGAAGAACTTTGTTTTTTAACATTGTTCATATTAATAATGTATGGATATTGTGCATATTTCTAATGTATGGGTATTGAGATGTCAAATTTATAGTACTGGTATTTATATCAAAAGGAGGTGCAATATTATATCGATAATAAAATATGTAGATTTATATAGTCATTGAAACAATTTCAAAATGTATTGAAAATATATCTTTGAAAAAAGTATTTAAGATAATAGAGTGTATTTTGTGGGTTGAGATTAGGGGTAAGACCGTTTCAGAGAATAGGTAAGGGAGACTTTTTCCTTATGTGATATAACATATCAGCTATTAAAGTGAATTTTAATCAAATAGTTTGAAATATTAATTAATATTTATATCAAATTGATAGAGGACAACCTGTTTCCAATTCAATGTTGATAACTCAACTTAATCTGGCTTTGATGGTCTTTGAATAATTCATTCTATAAGATGGACATCACATACAAGCGAAAATGCGTCCAATTATTGAAAAGTGAGGCAAATTTTTTATTTATTTTTCAAACTTTTACAATGACACAATTTTTATATTGACAACATGACCAACTCTTTTGAAACTTGACTATTAACTTGATTTTGATTAAATGACTCTTGAACATGATAATATTACTAATCCTAAGATCACCTATTAAAATTTGACAATTGATAACACAAGGCATACAAGAAATAAAAAAATGTTTTTAATTTAAGGACACAAATACCAAGTCTATTGACTTAAATGACCAACTTCCAACTTCTCTACACAATTGACATTTTAATATAATAAAAACCGACTTAAAATACAATGACTCTTGGAGACTTCAATTAAATGACTCACGCATATGTAATAACTCCTTAGACTCCAAACAATTATATGACCTAGACTTTTGACTGGACAATGAATAAATTGAAAGTAACAAAAAAATTAAAACAAAGCTTATACTTAATCTTAAAAATCACCTAGGAAACCACGAACTATACTACTTACTACAAAACCACAAATCTTTTTGTAAAATTGCGGCTGTGTGGAGAAAAGAAGATGGGCAGCCAACTTTGGCAAGCTGATTAGAGAGTGCAGCATGCAATGGATAAGGAGAGCTCCAAATTTGGCAGGGCCGTGAGTAATCAGGCCATGAACAACAAGAAACATTCCTTTCGGAGAGAAAGAAGTCGATGTAGGGGTATGAATGACCAGCTCAGAGATAAACAAAAGATCCGTAAAAAAACGTCGATGGAGGAGAGCAGACTGTGTAATCAAACATAAACATCCAGTGTCAAGGATGGATTGAAGCATTTATACTACGTTATTGAACCAAATCTCCACACCAACGTTCACCAAATTCGCCAAGATCTGTATTTATCACTATAAACAAACAGATGCAAAGAATTTGAAGCCACAATGCAGTGAGCTCGCAGATCACCAATAAGAGTCAGATTTGAGAGACTTGTGTCAAGGAGCAAGCCATATGTCCTCCCATGTCAGCTGCTTTTCCATGCGAGAAAATCTCGACTTGCTATGCATATCAGAAAAATCTTCAATAATGTAACTCAGGTTGGGTTCCCACTAGAGTGGACAACTAGTGTGGTTATTCCTCTTTTTAAAAGTGGAGATATCAATAATCCTTCTAACTATCGCACTATTATGATCAATCCTCTTTTTGGTAAGCTATTTGGGGGCATGATAGAATGTAGAATCAGCAGTTGGGCAGAAAGAGAGGGCAAAAGGGCAAAAGGACAAGCGGTTTCCGATCTAAACATTCAACCATTGATCATTGCATCACTCTTAGGCACTTGATTGAAAAGGTATGGGATACCCAAGGGGATGAAGCTTTTTGTTGTTTCGTTGATTTTAAGAAAGCCTTTGACACGGTTCCTAGAGACAAACTTTGGAACAGGATGGAGGAACTTGAGATTCTAGATGAGCTCGAGCAACAACAGACATAGACTTTATGAGCAGGTTAGAGCTAAAATCAGAACAAGAGAAGGTATGTCTGAATGTTTTGGTAGTGACATTGGGGTCAAACAAGGTTGTCCTCTTTCTCCCACTTTGTTTGGTTTATACATTGATAAGCTTGAAGAATGGTTACGTAAAACCGAAGGAGGGGGTGTTCAATTGGTCGAGTACATGGTGAAGTTACTATTATATGCCAATGATTTTATCTTAATTTCAACAACAACTCAATGATTGAGGGAGCATCTAAAAGTTGTAGAATTCTTTTGCTAGGAAGTCGGGATGCAAGTGAACACTAGCAAAACAAAAATCACAATTTTTCCTTGAAAAGAAAAGAGAGGCAATTTAACTTTCTGTTTGAGGGGAGTACATTGGAAATTGTTACAGAATATAAATATCTTGGGATTGATTTCCACAACAAGATGAGTTGGGAGACTTGCAAAGCAAAAAGGATACAGGGAGGTTGGAAAGCATCTTACCTTCTTCAGAATAGGTTTAGGAAAGGCCGAGCTCTGGGACCTGGAAAACTAAGAAAACCCTCTTTGGTCTATTGGTTACTCTGGTTGCTCTTTACGGTTGCGAGGTTTGGGGAAGTAGCGTGTCAAAGCATGGATGGTGGCAATTAGAAAGAATCCAGAAACATCTAATCACAAGCACTCTTAAAGTCAAATCAATAGTTCCTTATGAGATATTGTTAGTGAAGTGGGTACCTTCTGATGGAAGCATCGACAATAACTTGGCTGATAAGTTATTTGAAAAAGTTGAAGGCGTGGACGATCTTCGCTGGTCCAAACTAGTTACTGAGGATAATCTAGAGCATAGAAAGAAAACTGGATGAAACAGAACAAAAAAATGGATGAACAAATGGGGCATCAATTTTCAATAGTGTCCTGACAAAGAACAGGAAATAAAAATTATGTAATGGAGAAGTTTAGGACTGCCACGTGGACAGAACAAATGGGTCATAAGAAAGCCCAATATATCAAAGAATTCAACCCCACTTGAGAGCATGATGAAAAAGCTTATCTAGGGGCAGTTATCAAAGGTAAGGCAAGGATTTTAGTGGCCCAGTTGAGGACTGGATCACATCATTTTCGTTGTGAAACCGATAGATGGACTATTCCCAAAGAGGATTGGGAAAGGAGAATTTGTCTTTTTTGCAGCAAAGGGGTTGTTGAAACGGAATGACATTTCATTATGGAGTGTTCAACATATGAGGATATCTGTATCCAGTATGAAAGCAAATTAAAAGTGGACAACTTAAATGAGTTATTTGCATAAACAAAACTTCAAAAGATCGTTGTTTTAGTGCTCAAGATTTACAGTATAAGAGTTGATATGGCAAAGAGTCTGAAAATTGCTTAATGTATCAGTTTCATTTGGTCCCATGGACTCTTTAGTCTCGTGGACGTCATTAAAATATTTCATTTCATGCCTATAACTTTGCTCGAAAGAATCTCAATAGACAACATTAGGGTGTTTGTACAACTCTTTTTTTTTTTTCATTTTCTCTATTTATATTATTAGATTTTAGAAAATGAATAAAAGAAAATCCTATTTTTGAGCAGGTGTAATGCAATGCTTCTTGATATTTGGTATTTTGTTGTTGATTTGGGTAAAATATTCATATTGATATATATGTGCAAAATGCATATCAAACATGTGTATATCTCGCAAAATGACACTCATAGATCTACGTATCAAACACGGGTGTATAAACGTTGCACACCAAGTGTTTGACAAAATGAAAAAAAAGGAATATGACCTTTTGGACTATCAAAATAGAAAAAATATACAAACGCTATATAATAACAATTGTTACATATAATTCCCCTTAAATTTCCATCTAGTTTACGGTGTTGTGTATAGTGATTTGCATCGGTGGTATCGAGCATACACGGATGTTGGAAGTAGAGAACTTTTGGGAGGACATTATCTCATTAATGAGAAGAGTTGTAAGAGTTGAGGTTTCTTGTTCTAAATTGTAGGTTTATTTGTTGAGAAATTCCACGACCTACTTTCTTTATGATTTTGATTCGGAAAGTTCATAATCCTCTCTCTTTGTTGTTTTTGAATAAAGAAAACTTTTTTTTTGCAAGGGGGTGGGGAGAGGGGGGAAGCGGGGAAAGGATCGTGTATTTATCCAAGTATTTAGATAATCCCCTTTGGAATAACATGAGCAATGATGTTGATTGAATCAAGGTTTTTTTGTGTTTTAATTTCTGCATTATGTGTAATAGGGTAGGTTAATTGTGTTAAACAACAATATAAATTTGAGTCTTACAAGGATTTTACTCAAACAAGAACAAGATTCTAACTACAAGGATTTAACTCAAACAAGAACAAGATTCCGATTGCAAGGATTTAGTGGAAAAAAACAAGATGATACCTAAGAAGAAGAAAATAATGCTTTGTAGAATCAAGTTTTTAAATAAAAAAGAACTTGATAAATTGCAAATGGTCGAGAAAATATAGGATGTTCAAGTCTTTCAACAAAGGTTGAGCAATCTGCGGATAGTCAATGAGGGGATTGATCTACACCAATCTCATCTTCAACATGCTTTAGAGAAATATTTGTTGATACAGATTGTCAAGCTTTGATACCAAATGATGTGAGCAAAATTGAATCAACAAGAGAGACCACAAGAGATCCAACTCTCTCAAGGGTTTCCATATTTTATTCTTTCTATATCTAAAACCCTTAGGATTATCCCGATCAAGGCAATCTAACACCCTTAGGCCTTTCTGATCAAGGCCTTTGATCTAGTCTCGTTGAGGGTTTCAATTTCTTACCCTTCATAAGTAACTCACTTCAAGAGCATAATGGATTTATTTCCTACCTCCTTCATTGCTACTACTTCCTAGGATTTAATTATGTAACTTAAACAAAACAATAACCATGTCTTTCAACAAGGAATATAAACATTCTTTTAACATCAACAAAACTGCAATTTTAAAATGCATCATTTCTTACATTCATCTATATTCACATGAGGGAAAATTTACACTTAAAATGAAAGTACAAAATCCCTCCACAAAGTGGAGACAACATGCTAAAATTTCAAACATTTTCAACTTCGTAAAATCTACAATTTTCCAAGATCAACTCCAAGTTTCTAACTTCATTCCAGCTCCAAAACTAACAATAAAAGCTTCCAAAAAGGCCACAAGAGATGGATTGGTTTTCCACCCAACCAATTGGCATCATCACATTCCTCAATATGAAAATGAGAACATGTTAGCCTCCCTCCAAGCCCATGGGAGAGAGGAAAAACATGTCTCTAACCAACACAAAGGAAGGGAAAACAAACAAGATGCCAAGGGGATTTCAACACTCACAAATAGCCAAAAGGACATAGAAATTTTCCACAAGAATTGAGAAGCTCTTCTACTAATGGGGAAGAGGGGATAAGGATATCCCAATTTTTTCAAGCCATAATAGCCAATAATCCCAAAAAAACTTCAAACCTCTTTATCTCTCCATTTCTCCTTATCTCTCCATGCCCCTCTTTACCAAGGTTTTTCAAACCTTTTAGGTCTCCTTAGGAAAAGATAGGAGATGATTTCCAAACCAAATGGAAATGATCTCCTAAAAAAACCAAATGTAGGGGGAAAGAAAATAACCCAACAAGCTTTTCCATCAAGCAATGAGGGTGAAAAATAAAAGGGATTCCTCCCTCTTCCCATCACATTCTCAAATACACTTCCCTCAAGGGTGGATGGAGAAAACAAAACCAAGTTACATGAGTACAAAAATTTATAAGCACAAAACAATTCAACTATGAAAGAAATAAAATTATATTATCAAAGCAATAAGCAAAAGAGAATAAGATCCTACCTCACAAAGCAAGAGCACAATCCAATTTACAAGCTTTTCAACAATTCCTTCTTCTTTCTCTGAAGCTCCCAAAGCAAACCCCTTAAAAATGACTAAAAGAACCCCAATCCCTTATAAAATGATGTATCATATAGGAGGCCAAAAACAAAAGAAAAAGGGAGCGTGACAAGTGTCACCCTCCACCCAAGATTCAACCAATCCACCTTTCTCAAAATTACACCAAAATTTCATAAAAGAAAAGATAATAATCCAAAGCAATCATGGTAATCTCCACATGGAGAAACATGCATCCCATATCTCAAATCAAACCCCAAAACCAAGAACCATCATTAAAGTGGTTGAAGGAGAGGCAAAAAGAGGCAAATGAGCTCAATTTTCCTTGAAAGAGCTCACCCACCTATAGGTATATAGCCTAGGGGCTCTTTTCAAGGTAAATTTAGCCCTTTGCTTTCTTTTTACTCCTCTAAAATGTCACCTCTTTCCCAAATACGAGTTTTGGGAGAGAGACGACATTTAGAAGGGTAGTTTTGCTTACCTAATCCATGATTAGAAGCCTCTAATCCCTTTCAACCTAAACAAACAATCCACAAACCAATCCCACAAAATTGGATGAAGTTAGCACTAAACAACTCAATCAATCACTAAGAGAAGGGTTCAAGTTAATAAATTAGAAAAGATATCAAAAGGGGGGGTGCACAACCATAAAAGTAAATAAATAAGATAATGTATGCTCAAGGGGGTAGAATTCCACAATTAAACCATAGTCCAAACAAAGTGGACAAAAATACCAAATAAACAAGGGAGGAAATCTAGCTCATCATGGCTTATTGTGTTAGTTAAAGATGCCCTTCATGTGTCCCATGTTCTCACATGGCAAGACATGTCACCTGCAAACTTGATTCAAACATTATACCTATCCAACACCAATAATTAAATGATATGATATCATATATGCAGATGATGATAATCTAAACAAAGTCAAAAGCTAGCTAAACAAGTCAATCATACTATGATCATCCATCCAATGTAGCAAGAAAAGGTTACGACAATGCATCCGAAATGTATCAATAAGAAAACCACGAGATCACAATCCAAACTATCCATGACATCATATCAATACCCATAAAAATGATCAAATATACATCGACATTGCATGCCCCAACAATAACTTGTCAAAATGAGTTAGCATCCTAATGCTAATATAATCCACATAATATAACAACATCAACAATAATAATGATAGTAACACAATATCAAATGTCTCTATCAAAATAATACAATGGTACAATGAGTCAACATAGTCCAAAATGGAATAAAAATAGGTGGGCACTACATCCCCCTCTCCTAGGAATTGACTTCCTTTGGGAAGTCACTGGAAGAGGTAAGGATATTGGGCCCTCAAAGGTGTCACATCCTCCTAGGTAGTTGCCATCTCATCATATCTGTCCCACTAAATCCTAACTCGGTCCAAGTCTCACCCCCTGAAGGGCTAGCCTCATGTTCCTAGAATATGCATGGGATCCAATGCCCACTATCATTTGGTCTCCACTTATAAGGTTGACCAATCCAAAACATGAGAGATATCATGTACATACTTCCGCAACGTAGAAACATGGAACACATTGTGGATATGGGATAGGCATGGTGGCGAGAGGTAAGCAATATTCAACAAGACCGATAACCTCAACGATCTCAAAAGGACCCATAAAATGAGAGGAGAGCTTAGAGCCCTTTCCAAAGTGGATTGGACTCTTGTGTGGATGAACTCTCAAAAAGACCTTGTCACCCACTAAGAAGGGACACTTAATATTAGCATATGCCTTCTAAAGCATGCATGATCCTGCTCAAAATGTTGTCTTATAAGAATAACCTACTTTGCTCCATGTCCTAAAGTAAGCCGGACCAAAAGCAATCGTCATCTAACCCATCATCATGCATGATCTCCCATATAACGCCTAATAAGACGCCATGCCAATAGAGTTGTGGAATTTTTTTAGGAAAACTTGATGCAGAGGAGGAGTGGGCCTAAAAGAAATCAACTTTAACAAATGCAATAGTTAGAACTCCATCTTGCAAAAACACCCAAAGTACAGCAAATGCACCATACCTCAAGAAGCCTTATTTTGTATACAAGCATCAAAATGCTTTAGAAACTCATTCAAGAGCTCAAAATACCTTGGACCTTCTTAAATACATCAACCAAGCATGATTAACCACTTGAAAAAGTTTCTATCCATCAATTTTTGCTCAAGCTCCTTTTTAGACCTCAAAACAACTTGAGCCCTTCCTAAGGGAAAATTCTAATGAAAAGAACAAATACAATTACTCTTCCTTAATCAAGTTAATATTTTCTTATACCCTTTAAGGTCCTTTAACTGATCCCTAAGTTTCATAACTTAACTCTAATCCCTTGCATTCTTATTCTCAATTTACCATTTTCAATTAGGTCTTCTTACTAGCCCTCTAAGCATCCAAACCTTGTAGGTTAGAACAATATAAGAACTTATATAAAAAAGTAATTAGTGTTTCAGATACCCATTATGGTGTTCTTGGTGGATGGTGAGTTTTAAATTCCAACTCTTTGTACAACTTTCCCACTATAGACCTCTCCTTTTGATTAGGTCTCCAATTAGGTCTACCTAGGGTTTAAGAGACCTACTTAGGGTTTGATATTTTATCAATTATTCCCAACCTTCTAAACACCTTATACCACCTTATTCCACCTTTTTCATGTTATCTCCAATGTTCATTTACCCCATTAGCTTCATTCTTGCTAGTTTCCAACTTTTGCACTTAAGAATCCTTGTTCACTCCTAAGCATACCACAATTCTTTTATTCTATTTTGATCCTTCCTTCTTAGTTTTCTCTAAGTACTTTTATCATTCTTCATTTCTCTATCCTTGACACTACCTAATCAGCTATCCAAGTCTCTCAATTGTTCACATCAAGACACTTCTCTCAACTTCTTTGTACTCTTCTCAAGGTTCTCCATAGTACTATTCAAGACAATCATATTTTTGTTTGATATGATGTCTTCTACGAGGAATTTTTCATTTCTTAAGACCTCACATATACTACCAATCTTACTAACATGCTTACTACAACTTCTTTGTCCCCTTATTATCTAAGGTACTTGTTTGCATTAGCACACCTAGGACTCGTCACAGATTTGGGAAGATAACTAAGCCTTTACCTCTTGATATGGTTTTATTAGACTTGTACACTGATTCATAGGATTCCTCGCCACTTTAGTTCTCTCTCCAACTCTTCTTACACTTCATGCATTCATCAATTAGGTTCTTTGAACAAATAAGATCTATTCACACAATTTCCTTCCATAAAGCCCTCAAGATTGGGTCACACCCGAGTTTTCAAGTTTTCCACTAAATCTTCTACTCTTTTGGATTTACTCTTCATAAAAACCTAAAACTCGCCCTAAAACATCTTGGCATCCTCTTCACAGGGCTCTAAGACTTCTTCTTAGCAATATAACATGATCTCAGTCTCTAAAACCCTTAAAATTGGGTGTTCTCGGCCCGGGAGGTTTTTTTATTTGGTTTTCTTTGTTTGAATGTTATAAGGTTTCTTAAAGGCTAAACACCCTTCTACAGTCCTTGAGTACAATCTATAAATCCATTCTCATTCTCCCATCCTATGATAAGGATTATAATTCTTTAAACAATCACCAAATAGACTGCCATATAAGACACATGCTTACCTCTTACTACAAAGTTTTGCCTCCTTGCATATGCCTATCTTTACTAACTTTCTAACCTCTTTAGTCTCCTTTCCTATCCTTCATAATCTTGCACAATCATCCATACCTGTAGAAGAATTCATACAACATTTTCAATAGAATTCAATCATCATTTCATAAACATTAAATGCACAATACCATATTAAACCCTCATACACGCTTTTGTTCTTCTTCAAAGAAGCCTTTTATTGATAAACAATGGATTTGCAAAGCTTGAGACATTAGGGCTCTAATATAGATATTATTTGAACACGAGACAATTCCTCCTACACACACATTCTCTCTCATTCGCATACCCGCTTGTGTAAATGAAGGATAGAGTTAGTTAGGGTTCTAACTACTAACTCAACTTCAATAAGGCTAACTCAAGTGAGGTTACACCCTTGTTAGGGTCAAGCAAGTTTATGTATTAGTGATGAACATGTCTCATGACCCCATTTACTTCATTTATTACACCTACACTAACACCTATACTTCTAACTCACCTAATGAAAAATTCAAATATTTAAACCGTGGTTTTGGAGGAAACTCACAAATCCACTTATTAGAATGCAGAGTCCAAATGGACTTGATACATGCCATGACCACCCATATGAACCTCCATAACCTAAGATAGCTAGGAGAAACCAAATTTTGCATATTTAGATGGATGCTCCGCATCAAAACTCTATAAGGTAAAAATAGTTATCCCTCTTCTTTTGTTGATCCATGACGTACATCCTCAACATATCCTCAAGGACCTAGTTCACCCTCTCTGTCTGTCCATCTATCTCTGGGTGATAGGCGGAGCTGAAATTAATTTATGTGCCTAAAGTTGCTGAAATGATTTCTAGAAGTCTAAAGTATAAATGGTATCTCGATCACAAATGATCATCCTCGGAATCCCATGCAGTCTCACAATATCATCAAGGAAAACCTATGTTATGGTGAAAACATTATAAGTAACCTTTGTAGGAGAAAAGCAGGAAACACTCGGTCAAATTTTCCATCCTCACCATGATGATGTCATGATGATACGATGAAGTAGGAAGACCAACTATAAATTCCATAAACCACATCCCACTTCCACTCCTAATGTTGTGTGGGTAGAGAAGACCCACGAGGTGAGAATGTTTAGCCTCCACCCTCTAAAACTCAAGATAACATGCTACAAAATTTGTAATGTCATGACGTAACCCTGGCCAAAAGTACAACTGTCTCAAGTTTGCATGCATCTTCTTTATCCTAGGATGAGCCATATAAGGGGCTTGATGTGCCTCAAAAAAAAAAAGCTGCACAAATCCCTTACTCTAGGTACGTAAATGTGCCTCTAATATCAAAGAAGATCATCAATCTATAAATTGTAACCAACATACTTTCCCTTCAGGGCCTCTACAACTCCACCACTCATCTGACACCCTCATAGAATATATCACCAGGTAGATGTTGAAGGATCTTATCCTCGAAGGTATGTCTGCAAGGTCAAGAAACAATATCATATCATCATCTACTCAAGGCATCTCATGACGAAATTCTCCTTTCCCTTGGTATACTAAATATCCATATCATACTCACAAAGGAACTCCAGCTTGAGATTGGGCTGCAAAAAGATATGCTGCAAACTCAAATGATAAGTCCTCAAAACAAATGGCTCACCCAAAAGTAATTTCCTCCAATGGACTAAGGCATGCACTACTTTGCCATAAGCTCAAGATCGTGGGTAGGGTAATTAAGCTCATAATCCTTGAGCTTACGGGACTCAAAATCAATAACGTGGTGCTCATGTATGAGAAATTCCCAAAGTCCCTCTAACAAAACATCGGTCTGCAAACCACAAAATCTACCAAAGGATTTGGGACTGCAAGGATAGGATATAAAGTCAAATGTTTCTTAAGAAAATGAAATGCATGCTCGTACTTCTCCGACAAAATAAAATTCTTCCCTTTATCTTTGAAGGGATGTAATGGGATGAGCAATCCTAGAGAAGTCCTGAACAAACCTATGATAGTAGACAACTAACCCCATGAAACTCCAAGCCTCTCCACTGTGGTGGGAATATATAATCAAGGATAGCTTAAATATTCAAGGGATATATAGAGTTACTCTCACTTGTAAAGATGTGACCCAAGTCTTGAATCGTGGTGCTCTGTGACGGAGCATGAGTAAATCAAAACATCATCCATGAACACAATGACAAACCTATCTAAAAAGGTCCCGAAAACCCCAATCTTGATGCTCATAAACACTAATGACACCTTAGTCACCACAAGGGAACCACCATGGACTCTTAGTGCCCATATCAAGTTTGAAAATTTGTCTTATATATGTCTTCCTCTCTGCAATTTGTAGTTGATGGTATCCCAACTTAAGATCAATCTTATAGAACACCCTAGATCCCTGCATCTGATCAAACAAATCATCTATCTCGAGGGAGAGGATAATGGTTCTTCATTGTTACCTTGTTTAGCTTCCTAAAATCGACACGCAAATGAAGGGATATATCTTTGTTCTTCACAAATATCACCGGTGAGCCCCAAGGAGACACACTAGGTCAGACGAGGCACTTCTCTATCAACTCCTCTAACTCGTATCTCGAGCTTGTGAAGTTTGGGATTCATCATCCTATAAGGTGCTCAAGAAATAAGTACAACACCTGGTATAAGGTTGATCATGAAATCCACCTCTATATGTGGTGGCATACCAAAAATATCACTAGGAAAGACATTAACAAACTCTCTCAAAATAGGATGATCATCAAGTGGTGAGCTCGCTGGAGTCTCCTCTAACCTATCACTAATTGTGATAATAAACATTTGAAACCATTATGCATGATCCGCTTGAGTTGTATGGTTGAGATCATATGGAAGGAGACTAGTCTTTGAACCTCGAGATATCACTGTTGAATTGTCCATGTCATAAAAACACTTGATGATCTTGTTCCGACAATCAACCTTGGGCCAATGAGAATCAAGTTGATCCATATGTAAAACAACCTCATAAGATCCCAAAGGTAAAATACAAAGGTTTACAGTAGTGGAAAACACACCTAAATCAAGAATACAACTCTCAACATAGGTATTAATGCCAAGCTTAGACCCGGTGGCCAACTCTACTCGCCATCTTTCCGACATTGTCTAGAGGCCACCAACCCACACCAATCCACTAAATAATGTGATAGAAAAGAATCGCTTATCAAAGCAAATAGTAATCCCGATATACCTATGATCATACATGTGCTCTTAATAACTATTTCTTAGTGCTCACCAGCGGTTCTCCACTATAGCATAGACACGGTGAATGTGCCCTACATCCCCTCACTGTCTTTCAAATAGGATCCTTTTTCCAATTGAAAAGAGGGTCTCTATTGAAAAACACAAACATAGTAGTCAAGATCTCCATAAATAAAACATCCCAGGTCTCTCTCTCTATGAGGGAGTCCCTCATGTACTCGATGATATGACTTATGGGTCTTTCTCCTGGTGAACTACTAAGAATGAGCTAAAAATGGCTGCTAACTACTTGGACTCCAATCTCTTCCCGAGATATAACCTCCTCACCTCCTACCTCTCACTATCATGAACATGTCTAGACCTCTATTGTTGAGGATCATGGTGCTGCAAGTGTTAACGTGGGTGTGGAGGGGGTCTCGAGATAACTAAGTGGGTCTATAACCCCCTCTTGGGAGCGAAGCAGAGCCTCGTGACATGTGATCTTGAAAAGTATGAAATTTCTCCTGTAACTTACTCTTGTTCCTATCCCGTGACTCATGAGCCCTGTTCCTATTCTCATCTACTAAGTAATCCTTCTCCATCACCTTCTCTAAGGTCGGAGGAGATAAAATCTTGATTGACCCTGCCAAATCTGCACTTAGGCCCTTGATAAAACCTATTAACCTATAACTTTTCATCTTGAAGGTAATCCACATACTATAATAGGTCCATAAAATGACACTCATATTTTTCTATAACATCCGGTACATGTCGAAGATCATGAAACTCATCTATCCTCTTCTAAATGAAGTTCTCATACATATATCGAGTTAAAAACACTCCTCAAATAACTCCTAAGTAATCAGTATCACATGTCAAATTGAGATTTCACTCCTCATTCCTCCACCAAACACTTGCTGCATCTTAGAGGAGGTGTGCAGAAAGAAATATCTTGACATTGCTCTCATATGAGTGCAACCTAAAGTAATTGTCAAGATTAAGGAGACATGAATCATCCCCAAACTTGTCAATCATCCCTCCATAAGTAAGTGGTTGAAGATGAATAATATCCCTTATAGTACCGCCTGTCGCATGACCATAAAGGTGTGTCCCTGCTTCTCTCTCAACTTGTACTAAAGGGCTATGAGACCTCTCACGTTGAGGCAAGTCATGATGGTGTATGAAAAAGTGTGAATCCTCATCTAGATGTGCCTCACTCTCATACCAAATGACCTCCTCTATTGGATCTGTTTGTGTTGGAAGGCGATCCTCTGTAGACTCCCATCATCTTCGATAGTGCTTTTAATATCTGTGGCCCAAAATTTTCTCTAGGAGGATCGAGGAAGAATGTGTTAGGGTAAATATATTTTACCTTAGGATAATTATGCATTGTATAGTTAGTTTATTTAATTATTAATTGTTATATGGTTTGTTAACCATATTTGTCATATTATCTTGTAGGTTATATTGTTACATAGTTGTAACAATTATCTGTTTGATTTATTCTGCTTCCCGGATGTTCTTTTGGAAGCTTATGTAATCTGGTTTATTGTTGCACATGTGCAACATCATTCTTTGTTTGTATATTGTTGTCCAATATGTATAAATATTGCAGCAAAACTATTGTACAAGTTGATTGATTATTAATAAAATCATCCAAGCTTCCGTCCTTGTTTTACATTTGGTTTCAGAGTAGGTTGAAGGATATTGGAGGATTGCAACAGAGTTTGAGGAGCATTGGAGAAGCTTGTGCAAGCAAAGGAGAGCCAAAGTTGCCTCTGTAACTTCCCAACCCCATCCCCTGCAATACCATCATCAAATTCCTCAAAACCACCATCAAATTCATCAAAATTGCATTTATTCATTGTAATTAAGGTTGAGGAGGATAGAATACACCAAGGAAGAGATTACAAGCTCAAAGGAAGGAAGAAAAATTGATCTAAGGCGCCATACACACCCAAAACCGCCTTCATTCTCACCAAAACCACCTGTCGTTTTTCTCTTTGTTGGAATTTTTGTTCAAAACCACCTTTCCCAAACCGTGGTTTTTTAAAGAGGTATGGTTTTACCATGTTTGGAAGTGTTTAATTACAATTTGCTCTTTATATATACTTGTTTAGCTTAGCCGCCCAAGTGGCTAGCATAACTTTTGTAAGACACTTCCCATCAAGAGAGGTCAAGGGGTCAAATCCCCCTCCCTCACCCACTACCAAATTTGGCAAGAAATTTAGTGGAACCACTAACTTTAGCAGAAAATTCAAATTTAGTTATAACTAACTAAATTTAGTGAGAAAACCCTAATTAGGGCCATTTGTTTCTCTCGTAATTGGCTTATTTTTTGATTCCAGACAACATTTTCCAAAGGAGTGGTATCGGAAAAATTCATTTTGAGCCAATTTTTTATGGTCTTTTTCTCAGCAAGCCATATTGGGCTTCGGAGGCCACTAGGCCCAAAAAAATGTTTTTTGCCATTCAATTTTTCCAAAATTTTGAATGTAATTGTATACTTTAGTGTATTATACTAATTTTCAGTAGGTTGTCATAGAACATGAAACATTGTAACTACTAAAAAAAGGTAGATAATTGTAATAAAATAATAAATTTTTGTTCTAAAACACTCACGAGATCCTATATCTCATTCGCAACATTTGGTATAAACAGTGCCTTTGGGAAGCACTTATGGGTAAAGCCATCACAACTACTACTGCACTTAACACCTAATATAGATGCAAACAATTCATCTGGCATTAACCCTTTAAATCGATGGGGAGTAATAAGGACACAATGTACACACTATGAGCCATCCCATCTGTCAGTGAATGATTGCACGACATAAATCCAGAATGAGAAATTATCTTAGTATATAACGAAGTTACGCGTGCATAAGAGGATATTTCTTTGAGATGGTGTCAATAATCACACAGAACCCTTTTAGTACTATCTTGGTACCACGTATTGAATTCTTTCATGTATGTTAATGCCTCTTTCACGTACCACCGAGTATATCGAAAAGGGTGAGCTTCTTCCATATCTTGGGGTATATTAGAAGGGCACATATATAGAAAGGTTCGGTATATCGGCCCGGACGGTGTATAGATTGGGAGACCTTATACCTGAGTGATAAGAACCTAACCATGTCAAGGTGGATTCTACAAAATGGGTACCAATGCCCCAAATTTCTTCTTCTAGACTCACTAACTACTCGAGAAAACAACTATGCTACATGAAGACAAAAATCAAGACACAACTTGAGTTTGAAGAAATCTGGCTTGTTGTGAATGGTACTCTAACCAAATCAACTATTGATACAACACAACAACGACAATTTGATAGATCAGATCAAAAGGCCAAGCTCATCATCTTGTTTGGAGTGTTTGACAATGTGTAACCCCACATTCGAGATGCCAAAACAACCAAAGAAGTGTGGGATAAGTTAAGCACGGTGTATACGAGGCCAAAAACAAGAATGTCATATTGAATTTGCAGAGTTAGTTACACACACTAAATTTTAAGAAAAATGAAAAAATAGAATCTTTCTTAAGAAGAGTTACAGAGTTGAGGGCTTCACTTCTAGCCCTAGGAGAGGAGGTCACTTGATGACACTCTCATTCCAATTGTTATGAGAGCTCTCCCTTCTTCATACCACATTTTTTTCACAACACTCAACTTTTCAGACTATACAGTGAGTTTTGACAAATTAGTAAATCTACTGCAACAAGAGGAAGCCATGTATAATAAAGATGATGAAGAGGAGTAGACACTTTCTTCTCATCAAAAATGGAAAGGAAAAGGGAAAGACAAACCTAATTCCTATCAAAAGTCCCAAAATCAGAATCAGGATCAACAAGGAGACAAACAACAGAAGAAGAATGTCCAATCTACAAAGAGGACATGAATTAAAATATTATTGGTATAATACATACAAGAAAGGTTCATCAAGTAATTCTAGACCTCAACACCAACAATCTCACAAGGGAAATATAAACTACAATCAAGGGTAGAAAAAGGGGAACTAGAAAAGAAAACCCTATCAACAAGGAAATATTGCTGAGCAAGAAGAACATTTAGATAATGAAGACTACTTGTACACTGCTCGATCAAGTGAACCTTCCACGTCATCTAGTGATGTCTGGTATGTTGATTTGGGAGCCACTCAACACATGAACGACCACAGAGACTGGTTTACTTCAATGAGGGACATGCCTTTGAAAAACCATGTTTAGTAGGTGATGATTCTTCATACATAGTTAAGGGGATTGGAAACATTTCTCTACCCCTTGGTTCACGCAACTATAGATTATCAAATGTACTATATGTCCCTCAGGTTGAATAAAGATTTTTGTCAGTCAGTTGAATCCTAGATCACAACTTGAAAATTGACTTTGATAGTCATTTCGGCAAGAAAATGTGTTTAATTCGAGACAAATCACGAGGCTTAAAAATAGTTGCAAAATCCTCCAATGTGGGATGCATGTTCCAGCTTGATTTTGTCCACAAAGATGATCAAGCACTTGTGGCTAAGAAATCTACCTCTGCATAGTTGTGGCATTAGAGACTTGGTCATATTAGTTTCAAGTATCTTGAGACACTTCATCGGTGCAATATGGTACATGGTTTACCATCTCTTCATAAGGATACAAATAAATGTCCTCACTACCTAGTAGGAAAACAACACAGAGATTCATTTCAAAAGAGTAATTTTCGAGCTCATGGTAAGCTTGATTTGGTTCATACCAATCTTTGCGGTTCATGCAACCAAGTCATTCTAGATATCAATACTTCATGCTTTGTGTTAATGAATATTCAAGAAAAATGTGGATTTTTTGTCTTCGTAAGAAAAGTGAAGCTTTTGAAACCTTCAAGAAGTTCAAAGTAGCTATTGAGAACAAAACTGGTCGTCACATCATAACTCTCCACTTAGATCGAGGGGGGGAATTCACTAGTGATGAGTTCAAATACTAATTACAAGCTCACGGGATTCTTTGACAAATGCCTCCTCTACACACACCACAACAAAATGGTGTTATTGAGAGAAGAAACCATACTATCATGGAAATGGTGTGATGCATGATCGATGATTCTAGACTTGCAAAGACATTCTGGGAAAGAAAAATACAACTGTGTATTTGTTTAACAGAGTGCCCACAGTTTCTCTTGACAAAGTAATGCCACATGAAGCATGGTCAAAGTAGAAACCATCTGTTGCACACCTTAGAGTATTTGGGTGCAAAGCAAGTATGCACATACCTAAGCAAAATAGAAAGAAATTGGACATGAATTCATAGAAACTCATTTTCATTGGCTACAATGAAGAAAATCTTGGGTACATATTGATGGATCTAAAGACTAGGAAAGTCTACACCAATAGAGATGTTGAGTTCTTTGAGAAGAAGGAAGTAGAGTCTCCTCCTCTAGACTCACCTAATGTGGATTTTTCACCAGTTGTAAAAACTAAAGTTGATGTTCCCACTGATGATGAAAGTGATGATGGGGATGATGGTGATGATCAGATAGAACCATGACCCACGAGAATAGTTCAATGTATGCCCAAGTGGTATACTAGCATGTTACAAGATGCAAGAATGGATGCTCCACCGATACATCCACCCCTAGACCACGAGACTCATAGTAAAGCAAGAGAAGAAGTGAAATTTGCTTTGATGAGTAGATTTATTGAATCTGATGAGCCCTCTATAGTCCAAGAATCCCTACAGTCAAAAGCTTGGAAAAATGCCATGGATGTTGAGTATAACTCAGTGATGAAAAACAACACTTGGCAACTTGTTGATCTTCCACCAGGGAAGAAACCCATTGGATGTAGATGGATATTCAAAACAAAGTACAAAGCATATGGGACCATAGACAAGTATAAAGCAAGACTAGTAGCAAAGGGGTATGCAAAAAAAGGCATTGAATATGAGGAGACATTTTCTCCCATAGCTAAGATCAAAATGATCAGGATGATCTTTTCTCTAGCTGCACAGTTTGGTTGGAAAGTCCATCAGATGGATGTAAAAAGTGCCTTCTAAATGGATATTTACAAGAAGAATTCTACATGACTCAACCTGAGGGATATATTGTACCTGGTCAAGAAGCAAAGGTATGTAGACTCAGGAAATCTTTGTATGGCCTTAAATAGGAACCCCAGGCATGGTACATCAAAATTGATGAGCATCTTGTACATTATGGATTTGTTAGAAATACATACGATCCCAATCTTTACCTTAAAAAGCAAGGGGGGAGATTGTGATTGTCATTTTATATGTCGATGATCTAGTCATCACTAGTAGTTCAGTGAGGATGATTAATGCAATGAAGAAAGATCTTAATTGATCGTTCAACATGACAAATCTCGAGCTAATGCACTATTTTCTTAGATTGGAAGTATGGTAGAAAGAGAATCACATCTTTGTTTCTCAGATGAAATATACCAAGACAACACTCAAGAAATTCAGGATGATGGATTACACACCTATTGCTACACCTATGGAGAATAGATTGCAATTATCTCATTTAGATCCATCTCCTACGGTAAATTTCACTCTTTATCGGCAGTTGATTGGGAGTCTCATTTACCTGACCTACACTAGACCGGATATCACTTTGCGTGAACTATCTATCTAGGTTCATGTAGGAACCCAAAGTTTTTCATTGGAAGGAAGCCATACACATTTTGAGATATCTCAAAGGATCAATGGATCTTGGTCTAGAATACAAGAAGAATGACAACTTCTTCTTGTCAGGATATTCAGATTCAAATCATGCAAGTAACATTGATGACAAAAATCCACTTTAGGGTTTGTGTTCTTTATGGGATCTGACCAATATCATGGGGAAGCAAGAAACAACACTTTGTTTCTCGCTCTTCCACAAAAGTTGAGTATCATTCTGCAGGTGAAGCTGTCTGTGAAGTGATATGGCTACGTCACATACTTTGGAAGGACTTGGAATACCACATGACAAACCGACCACCTTGTATGTTGACAATGAAGGTGTTCTCAAACTTGTTTGTAATCTAGTTTTTCATGAAAGAATAAAACATATTGAGGTGCATGTACATTTCATACGCGAACATGTCTTGAAGCATATAAACAACTTCAAATCTTGTCCAACAGCTAAACAACAAGCAAATACCTTCACAAAGTCACTTGCACGTGACAAGTTTGAGATGTTCAGAGAGTTCCTCTCCTCATCCATTGAGGCAATGCAAAATTAAGGGGGGGAATGTTAGGGTAAATATATTTTACCTTAGGATAATTATGCATTGTATAGTTATTTTATTTAATTATTAATTGTTATATGGTTTGTTAACCATATTTGTCATATTATCTCGTAGGTTATATTGTTACATAGTTGTAACAATTATCTATTTGATTTATTCCTTCTCGGATGTTCTTTTGGAAGCTTATGTAATCTGGTTTATTATTGCACATGTGCAACATCATTCTTTATTTGTATATTATTGTCCAATATGTATAAATATTGCAACACAAACTATTGTACAAGTTGATTGATTATTAATAAAATCATCTAGGCTTCAGTCCCTATTTTACAATTGTTCATGACCTTGGGTCATCATCGCATGTCGCCTGATACTGTACCCCAACATCCTACATGTGGGGGAGAAAGGTACATTAGGTTTAATGAAAAAATTCATTCGTTGGGTGGTTTACCTAACTCAAGCTACCAACTAGCTATGGTTTTATCCCTAGAGCGTCTAGTATTGAAACTAAGCTTTCGATACCATGTTTTGAACCCCCAACGAAAAGGGTCCAAAACAAGCCAACAACTACCAAAGGAAACTCGTAAATAATAATAAAATAATATTAAAACTGATGATAAATTGTTTTTGTTAATATAATAATGTAATTATATGACTAAGTCATGGCTACACAAATATTAACGGTGAAGGTTAAAAAAATTCATTAAGGGCTTAAGAGAAAAACCAATTTAAGTAAATTGATTTAAATAAAAGTAATTTAGATTCGGGAATAATAATAAGGTTATAAAAGGTCTAAAGGGTAAAATGTTGGGCATGGGTCCAATTTGGTCACCCAAATGGACCCATGCCCCTTTTAATTATTTCTAAGTTAGGATTAAAATTATTTCCTAACAAATAAAATACATAAGGGGCAAAAATTAAACATTTCAAAAGCAAAATAACTAGGATTAAAGGAGAGCCCTTGGATCAAAGGGCCCTCCACCGTAGGATCTTAGGGCAACTAAAGAAGCTCTAATTTCCTTATGGCTTCCTCACAAAAGCATATATTTTTTAATTTTAGTCTCATTATTTTAATTTTCTTTTTATTACAGCTCTAAGAAGGAGGAGGAAGAATTTTATGGAGGAATAAACTATTTGGATGCTCATTCATTCATTATTATTTTTCCATTTCAATGGGAAATCCATTTAGGGTTTGAAAACAAGTTTTATTTATTGCAGAATTACAATCTTTTTCTATATTATCCTCTTATTCAAAAATTTTGTTTGGAGGGAGTTGAATATTGAATATGGGTGAATACTTTCCCAGACAAGGATGGCATGTGAGTTATTATTATTTCCTTTTTGTTTTGAAAACTTTGTAGGTTTAAAAATCTTAATAGAAATAATTATATTTGTTTAAATATATGTTTTTATAAATATACATACATGTGTGTGTGTGTTAGAATGGGAAAAGCCCAAACAAGTGCATAGAGGGGGAATCACCATGCAGCCAAGCCCATATTAGACTATTGCAAAGGTGTAAGGGAGCTCATCGTGGCTATATTAGACACAATCATGGCCACAGGAGTGGGTACCCATGACACACCATGGTCATGGGTGATTAAACTAAAATGGAAGATGGGGATCTATATTAGCTTAATCTAATGTTATGCAAAGCAATAAAATAATAACCAAAAATAAAATAAATGAACCAAGCACCTAAGTAAGTAGAAATATAAAACTCTAATGTGTAAAGAGGGTTAGGAAGAAGTTAGTTGATTCGACGATTGTTTGGGACTATGTCACAATAAAACCTAGATGAACATAATGCATAACGACCACAAAGGGGATCGAAAAGGAGCATATCTAAGTCATCTAAGTAGAAAGAGGCACCTTGAGAAGGATGGGGGCATTTCGGGCACCTGGTTTGATATTTGGGTGCCTTAGTCTTTACAAGAGTTCTAGAAACCCATTTTACGAATGTCGTTAAGTGATGCAAATCCTTCACTGCCTATCGTGTGTATATCGTTGGACTATGCTAAACACCACTGGTAATTAGATATGAAGAAGAGACATGCAAAACCCCAAGCCAAGCATAAAAAAATGAAAAAATAAATATGCATATGAAGGGCTTGGAATGTCCTTAGCAAACCACAATGGTGGAATCACTAACTAAGGGTTGCACTACATTTTAGACCCAAATGTAGTTTTAGATGTGTGTGTGTAAATTGTGCCCTAAGTACTCTTGTGTTAGTTACACTTTTTGAAGGGGAAAACAATAACTAGATGTATAAATGTAATAGATGGTGGATGGAATAGAATAAAATTCCCTCCTATGCAAAGCAGTGTGATGTAGATGAACTAGCCTTATCCCTTGTGATGGATGCAAGTGGAACTCTAGATGCATTGGATAGATGCAACCTTAGGTGGATGATAGAAGTGCCTAGTACTTGGTCCCTCATTATGGTCTCATAAATTTATATTTATATGGTTCTCTTGTTCTAATTTTGTAATTAACCCGAAAATACCGACTACTAAAAATATGGAAAGATCAAATGACCTGAAAAGTACCCAAAATATAAGTGCAAAGCGGAAAACAATCGGGCGATCCAAATGGAACCAAGGCACACAGGGTGCTCGAGTCTTGGGCCGGGCACTCCAATCGGGGATAAGAACGGCGAAACGTGATGAAACCGACTAGGTGAGTGCATGCAAGAGGTCAACAATGACGATATAAAGCAAAGTAAAATGGCCAAAGTTTATGGGTTAATTAGTACTTTCTTCACTCAAAAACCATATGAATAGTAATATGAGAATGTGACTAAATAATACCCAAAGTGTGTGATTTTGTGTCTACATTTCCCCCACTTTATGTTGGTGAGCAAAACACTCATTAACATAAAGAAGTAGATAGAGATGCGTACTTGATGTCCCCGTAGAGTGACATAGTGATTAACTAAAAATGGAAAATTTGATAGCTAATATAATCGAGAAAGACATGTAAATTTAGTAAATAAATGTAATAAAGAAGTATGTAAATGACCCAAACAACTATGAAAAAGGAAATGCTAACCCTAATGTGGAAGAGAGAAGAGGAAAGAACTCATCTAATTTGATGATCTTGTAGGATTGTGTTGCATATGTGTCTACAAAATAGGAGGCAAGATTGATTGTGCAGAGGTCCTAAAAAGGTTAGATTTGGACTGATTCTCTGGATTGGGGTGGTTAGAGAAGGATTGGGGTGCCTACAGGTGCTCTGATCTACGAGAATGGGTGCCTTAGTCTATGTAAAAGCTATATAACTGAATTTTAGATGTTTGATGATAGACCGACACCCTCGTTGTGTGTTACATCAAATCTACTACACCGCTTTCGACTTGGTGTCATTTATAATCCAAGATGCATATACGACTGAGAAATACTAAATAAGAGTATCAAAACCCTACAAAAAAGAAGAATGCAAATGAATGTGTCGACCACCTCATCGGCCATAACAAAGGCACTTTGAGAAGGATGGGGTGTTTCAAGCACCACTGGTTTGATATCTAGGTGCCTTGGTCTATGCAAGAGGTCTAGAAACCAAATTTGCAGGGTCATTAAGTGATGCAAAGCCTTCACTTCTGTCGCATGTATATCATTGGACTATGCTAAATATCACTGGTAATTAGATATGAATAAGATACATGCAAAACCCCAAGCCAAGCATCAAAACCCAAAAAAATAAATATGCATATGAAGGGTTTGGAATGTCCTCAGCAGCCACAATGATGGAATCACTAACTAAGCATTGCACTACATTTTAGACCCAAATGTAGTTTTAGATGTGTGTTTGTGTAAATTGTGCCCTAGGTGCTCTTGTGTCGACTTGCACTTTTTGAAGGGGTGAACAATAACTAGATGTATACATATAATAGATGGTGGATGGAAGAGAAAAAACTTCCCTCCTATGTAGTGTGATGTAGATGAACCACCTTATCCCTTGTGATGGATGCAAGTGGAACTCTAGATGCATTAGATAGATGCAACCTTAGATGGATGATAGTAGTGCCTAGTACTTGGTCCCTCATTATGGTCTCATAAATTTATATTTATATGGTTCTCTTGTTCTAATTTTGTAATTAACCCTGAAAATGCCGACTATTAAAAATATGGAAAGATCAAACGACTAGAAAGTACCCAAAAGATAAGTGCAAAGTGGGAAAAGCGATCGGGGTGATTCGAATGGGACCAGGGTGCCCAGGGTGCCCAATCTTGGGTTGGGCACCCCATCGAGGATAAGAATGATGAAACGTGATGAAATTGACTAGGAGAGTGCATGCGAGAGGTCGATGGCGGATTTACATAAAGCAATTAAAATGGCTAAAGGTTATGGGTTAATTAGTACTTTCTTCACTCGAAAACCATATGAATAGTAGTATGAGACCATGACTAAATAATACCCAAAGTGTGTGATTTTGTGTCTACATTTTCCCCCACTTTATGTTGGTGAGCGGAACACTCAGTAACATAAAGTAGACAGAGATACGTACTGATGTCCCTATAGAGTGATGTAGTGATTAACTAAAAATGGAAAATATGATAGCTAATCTAATCTAGAAAGACATGTAAATGCAACAAATAAATGCAATAAAGAAGTATGTAAATGACCCAAATAACTATGAAAAAGGAAATGCTAACCCTAATGTGCAAGAGAGAAGAGGAAAGAACTCATCTGATTTGATGATCTTATAGGATTGTGTCGCATATGTGTATAAAAATAGGAGGCAAGATCGATTGTGCAAAGGTCTTGAAAAGGTTAGATTTGGACTAATTCTCTGGACTTGAGTGCTTATAGAGGGATTGGGGTGCCTACGGGTGCTCTAGTCACGCAAAATTGGTGCCTTGAGTACGTGTAAAAGCTATGGGCCCGAATTTCACAGGGTCGGCTGAGATAGTTTGAAATCCTTTTTGTGTCTTACATCAAATCCACTACACTCGCTTGTGTCATTTATAATCCAAGATGTATATAAGACCTACGAAATACTAAATAAGAGTATCAAAACCCTATAAAAAGAAGAATGTAAATGGATGTGTCGAACTAACCTCATTAGCCATAATAGTGGGCACTTTGAGAAGGATGGAGGCATTTCGAGCACCTGGTTTGATATTTGGGTGCCTTGGTCTTTGGAGGAGGTCTAGAAACCCATTTTGCGGTCGATAAGTGATGCAAAGCCTTCACTACTTGTCATGTGTATATTGTTAGACCGTGCTAAACGTCACTGGTAATTAGATATGAAGAAGAGACATGTAAAACCCCAAGCCAAGCATCAAAACCTGAAAAAATAAATATGCATATGAATGGGTTGGAATGTCCTCAACAAACACGATGGTGGAATCACTAACTAAGCATTGCACTACATATTAGACCCAAATGTAGTTTTAGATGTGTGTGTGTAAATTGTGCCCAAGGTGCTCTTGTGTCGGTTGCACTTTTTGAAGGGGCGAATAATAACTAGATGTATAAATGTAATAGATGGTGGATGGAATAGAATAAACTTCCCTCTTATGCAATGTGATGTAGATGAACCAGCCTTATCCCTTGTGATGGATGCAAGTGTAACTCTAGATGCATTAGATAGATGCAACCTTAGGTGGATGATAGAAGTGCCTAGTACTTGGTCCCTCATTATGGTCTCATAAATTTATATTTATATGGTTCTCTTGTTCTAATTTTGTAGTTAACCTCGAAAATTCGACTACTAAAAATATGGAAAGATCAAATGACCGAAAAGTACCCAAAATATAAGTGCAAAGCGGAAAACAACCAGGCGATCCAAACGGAATCAAGGCACAGGGTGCCGAGAATCTTGGGCGGGCACCCCGTCCGGGATAATAACAATGAAACGTGATGAAACAGATTAGGCGAGTGCATGCGAGAGGTCGACAGTGACGACATAAAGCAAAGTAAAATGGCCAAAGGTTATGGTTTAATTAGTACTTTCTTCACTCAAAAACCATATGAATAGTATTATGAGACCGTGAATAAATCATACCCAAAGTGTGTGATTTTGTGTCTACATTTCTCCCCACTTTATGTTGGTGAGCGAAACACTCATTATCATAAAGTAGATAGAGATGTGTACCTGATGTCCCTGTAGAGTGATGTAGTGATCAACTAAAAATGGAAAATATGATAGCTAATATAATCTAGAAAGACATGTAAATGTAGTAAATAAATGCAATAAAGAAGTATGTAAATGATCCAAACTATGAAAAAGGAAATGCTAACCCTAATGTGCAAGAGAGAAGAGGAAAGAACTCATCGATTTGATGATCTTGTAGGATTGTGTCGCATATGTGTATACAAAATAGGAGGCAAGATCGATTGTGCAAAGGTCTTGAAAAGGTTAGATTTGGGTGATTCTCTGGAATGGGGTGCTTAGAGAGGGATTGAGGTGCCTACGGGTGCTCGCAGTCACAAAATAGGTGCCTTGGTATGTGAAAAAGCTATGGGACTGAATTTTATAGGTTCGATATATAGTTTAAAACCCTTGATGTGTGTTACATCAAATCCGCTACACTACTTCGGTGTCATTTATAATCCAAGATGTATATAAGACTCACGAAATATTAAATAAGAGTATCAAAACCCTACAAAAATAAGAATGCAAATGAATGTGTCGGACCGACCTTAGCGGCCATAACAGTGGGCTTACTCACTGAGCACTACACTACATTTCAGACCCAAATGTAGTTCTGGTGAGTGTGTGCATCATGTACAGGTGCTCTTGTGCACCACACTTTGTGAAGTAGTGAGCAATAAATAGATGTATAAAATGTAATATAATGTGTGCATGGAATAGAATGGAATCCCTCCCTCTATGTTTGTGTGATGTAGATGATCCAACCTTGTCCTTGTGATGGAGCTAATGGATACAAATGGTTTCCAAATGGATGCAAATTTAGGTGGATGATATTAGTGACTAGTGCTTGGTCACTCATTATGGTCTCATAACTTTATATTTATAGGGTTCTCTTGATCTAATTTTGTAATTAACCCCAAAATGGTCGACCAAAAAAAAGATAAAGATCTCAAATGGCTAGAAAGATCCCAAAAAGTAGCGGGAAAGTGTGAAAGGATCGGGCGCCCCCTAATGGGACTAGGGCATCCATGGGTTCCCAAAGATAGCACAGGCACCCTAGTCAAGGTTAAAATAATAGAAGATGATAAAAGCCCAGACCGGGGCATGTGTGCGGTGGAGGTTAGGAATGACAATAGAAATCAAATAAAAATGACCAAGATATGGGGTTAATTAATACTTTCTTCACTCAAAAACATTCTAAATAGTAGTATGAGATCGGGACTAAATAATGTCTAAAGTGCATGATTTTGTGTCTACGTGTAGAAAAAGTTCGATGGACTAGAAAAAGCGTGAAGTGACAAAAAGATGGAGCGTGGAGACTAAAGATGCAAAAGCGACAAAAAGTGATGAGAGTGAATCTAGGGCAGAAAAACATGTGTAGATCTTTGATGTATGTGAGGTACCGTCATGTTAGTGTGAGGTAAAAACTCATTTGAATGATGTTGTTGTTAGTGTTGTTGTCCACGCCATTATTATTGTTTATTGTTGACTATTTTATTCCCATACGGATGAACCTACAAAAGAGAAGATGATCAAGTAGTAAAATACACATGTATATATGTAAAGATGCATGTATATAGTAAAAATCATGTAATGGAAATGAAAATGAAAAAGGAACATGTGCACCTGATCCGTGATGAGAGAAAGGGTGTAGAAAAAGGATATCCTGTAACTACATGTTTTTGGGCAATCTCATGCCACTATGGCCAAAGAAGTGTAGGGAGAAAGTTGTGTTATTCTCCAACATGTAACTACTTCCCGAGAATGTATGAAGAGATATTTGTAATACTTGGTTTTCTTGGAAATATGACGCCACCTTTAGGCTGAAGTAGTGTAGGGAGGAAATATGATGTATCCTCCCACTTAGAATCGCTCCCCAGAATGCTAAGGACTACCTATCCTATAAAATTTTCTGTGTATGGGGTTCATAGACTGTCCGAACTCACTCGATTTATAAACCACGGTGTCAAGGATGGAAAATTGAATTGAAGTGTATTGGTAGAGAGTTTTTGTAGTGTGTAAACCCAAAATGATGCCCCCTCTTTGGGGGTGCATGTGACATTGCGGATAGGAGGATGCGGCCCCAAAAGAGGACCCACCATAGAAACTATGCCATGTAGAGGGAAAGGAATGCACTTGATAGAAACCAAGGCACACACAAACAAGTGGCTAGGAAAACAAGTGTTAGTACAAATAAACATGCATGTAAAAATCAAGTGTAAGTTACACAAATAATATAGAAGTTAGAAATGAAGTAAACACACAAGAAGTTAATCATAGACTGCCAAAGTGGATTGCAAAAATGGGACACCACTCACGATGTCACAAGACACTCAAGGTTGTAGTGGCCACATAAAAACAACCAAGTGTGCATAAAAAACAAAGGGCAAAGCCCACATAGAAGAGTAAACAAGAGACAAACAAGTACAAAAAATAGCTAGCCATGGAGGCAAGTAATCCTGAAAAACAAATGTTGTACATGAAGCACCCATCAGCATGTTAGAAAGATAACCCATATGTCAAAAGTGTGTATAACCAAGAAAGTAGTATGCTAAGTACAAAATGAAACAATAACACCTGGAAGAGACGAATGTGTATGACCCCAACAACTGTTGTAAGAATGATAGGAGGTGAGCATCCATGCATGTAAGAGACTTGTATCTACGATCGAACTAGAGAAAGACCTAAACGCATATGTGTGGATGGTATAGATAAGTGACATACAAGATATCTATCTATCATGTGTAGTAAAGTGAACATGTATAAGTAAATGCAAGAAAAAATAAATATGACCAAGATATGCAACATGTTGTGGATGAATGGCGTGGAATGCAAGATGGATGATAGAAGTGGTGTGCCCCCTGAGTGAATGGAGTTTTATAGATTGAGGTTCATTTGGTTTTCCCCCTCAACAATCAAGAATGAACCGTAAATAAGAGTGCATCAATGGTAAATGGTCAACATGTTTATGTTGTGTATAAAGTGTTGTGATGAGTGTTTATGTGCGGTGGTGATGATATGTGACCTAGAGATGATGTGTATGCGTGACCCTATAGCCGAAGTGTATATCACGACTATATGATCGAAGGAGTGATGATTTAGCCTAATGCGTATATCACTACAAGATGAATATAGGGAGTGGTGATGTAGCCTAAAGCATATACCACTACAAGATGAAGGAAGCAATGACCATTTAGCCTATAACATATGTCACTAACCTATTATTATCACATGATAAGAGGTTGAATGATGAACGTGTGAGTATGATGAGGTCCATTTGATTTGTAAACCCTTGGTAGTCGAGTATGGACCGAGGAACTAGAGTGCGTCATAGGGTAGTGAGTGTAGTGCGTGAGGATGATAGACGACCATGTGATGTGTAAGATGTATAACACACGATGTATAGTATGCAATGTAATATGTGTAGATAAAAAAATAGTGGAGTATGTAGGATGAGTAGTATATTATGTTAGACTTGTAGACAATAGGAGTATGACACAAAAATGATGAATACTAGTATGGTTTGTAGAGTATGTATACTCTATAAATGCGTAATGGTCGAAATGATGTAGAAGAAATGTAGAATATAGGATGTAAGATGTAGGACACATGATGCGAGATGTGTGAAGAGATGCAATGTGTAGTTCATATTGTGTAGTGTGTGGGATTCATGTGTAGTATGCCCTCAATAGTCAAGTGTGAACCAAAACATAAGAGTGTGTCATCGGTAATGATGATGTTATAGTGTAGATGAAGATGCCTATGCTAAGGGGTGGATATATGATCATGTGAAAATGAAATATGTGTCTCGTGATAAGATTTGAGGGGATATGTGTGAATGCTATTCCCCCAAGTGTGTAAGATGAAGAATGCAATTATGTAATGTCATCTAGAAGATCATCACTTTTAGGGTCATAGTCGAATGGATAAGCATTGGTTACTTGATAAGCAATAGTGTCTAGTTGATCCCTTAACGAGCCATTGAGGCATAAATTGTACATACCCATGACATATTCCTCATCAATGAATGGAGGAAGTGGAAAACCGTGCACATACCAACAAGTGATATTTTACGTATAGCCAAGAAAGGAACTATTACAAATAAAGACACGACCAAATGGCATGGGGAAAGATATGTCTATATGATCAGGATCTAGAGTAGCCCCAATGTAATCAAGCCATGATTTCCCTAATGTAAGTTTTTTTAGATTCTATGATCACATGTAAGGAATACCATGAGGTGAAAGACATGAAGACCAAAAATGAAAGTGATGTGAACAAAACCATAATAAATATGAGGAGCATATGGTGTGGGATAGAGGTCCTCAAAATAAAATCCTATTCAAGCCAAACCCTCATGTGTACATATAGTTTCATCGCAAGTAGGATCAAAAAATGTTCCCAATATGAATCATTCATGAAAAGCATGCAAGTAAATGGTGGGCGTGTTAACATAGGAAGTACATGTGAAATTGTAGGTGATAGAGCGATATCCATAGACTGGACATGCATCCGATAAATAAAAATGGTACTAGTAGTAGGAGGTGGTGAAGAAGAGACTCGATCTATCACACAAATGACACCTTTAAGAGGTGGAAAGTGAGGTGGTTTGTCCATAGGTTGAGAATCATCTGTAGTATCGATGCACGTGGAATAGGAAGACTGTATTAGGAACATGGTCATAATATTGGAATGGATCATGGTCACGAAAAATAGTATATTCAATGCCTTCATGGAGGAATTTAACACAATGATGTACAATAGAAGTGACAAATTTCATGGCATGAAGCCATGGCCTACCAAGAAAATAGTTGTAGGATAATAGGAAGTCAATGACAAAGAACATAGTGTTGATATTTTTGGTCCTACAGTGATATGTAATGTAATGTGACCAACACATGGACGAACATAAACATCATATGCACATAGTTAAAGACAAGATGGACTAACATTATGAGAGGAAAGACCTATCTTCTCAAGGAATGACATGGGACATAAATTGAGTTTAGATCCATTATCAATTAAGGTGCGTTTAATACCCATATTGTGAATGCGACACATGATATGTAAAGGTGGGTCATTGTCAAAAGTGTTAAGATCAGCAGGAGGATTAGATTTGAATGCTATGTGTTGAAAAATGCATCAACAAATATTTGAAAGACTAGGTCAAGATGCATATCAGCTCGAATGTGAGTAATAACAAGAAGATGTTGAAATATATGCCTTGGATCGTGATTTACAAGCAAATAATCATTGATGGAGATACTCATGATGACTAGACTCTAGAATGATAAGCAATGAATGAAGGTCCTATAAGTGTGATGTTCAAAGTCGGGTTCACTAAAATGATTAAACTAAAATGGAAGATGGGGATCTATATTAGCTTAATCTAATGTTATACAAAGTAATAAAATTATAACTAAATAAATGACCCAAACACCTAAGTAAGTAGAAACATAAAACCCTAACATGCAAAGAGGGTTAGGAAGAGCTTAGTTGATTTGATGATTGTTCGAGACTGTGTCACAAGTAAAACCGATGAACAAAATGCAACAACGACCACACAGGCTAAAAAGGAGCATATCTGAATTGTTTGAGAAGACTGAGCACTTGGAGAAGGATAGGAGCACCAGGCCACTCGGTATGAGATTTGGGTGCCCTAGTCTATGCAGGATGTCTAAAACCCACATCTTGCAGGTCGTTAAGTGATGCAAAGTGTTCACCGCCCGTTGTATGTATATTTTTGGACCGTGTTGAATGTAGTTGGTAATCGATATGAAGAAGAGACCTGTAAAACCCCAATCCAAACATAAAAACCCCTAAAAAAGAAAGATGCATATGAAGGGGTCAGACTGTCCTCAGTGGCCACAATGGTGGACTTACTAACTAAGTGTTGCACTACATTTCATACCCAAATGTAGTTCTAGATGAGTGTGTGTAAATTATTCCCTAGGTGATCTTGTGCCAATCGCACTTTGTGAAGTAGTGAGCAATAACTAGATGTAGAAATGTAATAGATGGTGGATGAAATAGAATAAACTTCCCTCATATGTAGTGTGATGTAGATGAACTAACCTTGTCCCTTGTGACAGAGCTAGATGGATACAAGTATAGCTCTATATGCCTTAGATAGATGGAACCTTAGGTGGATGATAGTAGTGCCTAGTGTTTGGCGCCTCGTTATGGTCTCATAACTTTATATTTATATGGTTCTCTTGTTATAATTCTATAATTAACCACGAAAAAAGCCGACCAATAAAAATATGGAAAGCTCAAATGGTTAAAAAGTTCCCAAAAGATAAGTGCAAAGTGGGACCATGACACCTAGGGCTCCCTAGTACTAGGTGGGTGCCCCGACGGGGATAAAAATGACACAACATGACACGCGAGAGGTTGGTAGTGACGACATAAAGAAAAGTAAAATGGCCAAAGGACATGGGTTAATTAGTACTTTCTTCACTCAAAAACCATATGAATATTAGTATGAGACCGAGACTAAATAATACCCAAAGTGTGTGATTTTGTGTCTACAAAGGTGGGAATAACAATGGACGGGGGTTGAGATAGCTGGCCATCCAACCCCTCCCAATATTTTTGTTTTATTAAATTATTAAATTTGTTTTCTAGTTTTCTTTCTAGTAGTTTATTATCATTATAAGATTTATGGGATTTAGCTCAAACAATTTATATTCATATAACTATATAGTTATAACATTACAAATATAAATACACACACACATTTACTTATATGAGGATTTTCAGGTTTAAATGCCCATTGTAAACCTATCAACAGATTCAATTATAAATCAACAAGATTTCAAACAAAAACAAAGATAAAACAAATCTATTTTCTTCGAGATTGTAAAAATATAGAAGTAGATGGAGCAATCTCTTTTTTTTTTAATTCTTCATGAGAAGGAAAAAGTAATTAAAAACAATTCAAAAAAGGAAGGATCCTCGAAATAAACTTGCACATTTCAAATTTCGCAACAACACAACCAATTAACTCTTCCTTTCATATTATTTAAACTTCATTTTTAAAAAGGAAACTATAAGAGTTTAGAAAATGATTTAACAACAATTTAATTTCCTTTCTAAGGTGAAAACACACTTTTCCAATTTTATTTTATAACTTAAACAAAATAGTAACCATGTCTTTTAATATGGAATATAAACTTATTTTAACATCTGTTTCACTGATTCTAGAGCGTTTCTTTGAATATTGACGAAACAGATAAGGGTAAATGGGCTAAGAGGAATACTTGTTAAAGTTGGTTGAAGGTTGTTGCACGCGTATGACTTCTTGATTCCACAGATTGATCATGAGAGATTCCTTTTGCTAGGAGGAACTACCCGAAATAGAAAACAAGACCACAAAATAGAAGTTAAACAAAGATATGCGTGGGTGCTTTAGCGTATGCTAGATCCGGGAAGTGTGATACTCCTAGATGGTCACAATCCACTTTTTTAAAACAATTCAATGTTAACAATAAATGAAATCCTACTATAGTTAAAATGATTTAGGTATCTCATTCGACTACAATAAGCAAATTCATTCACAACAAGCTAAGCTATGACTGAATCGAGGTCAAGGTAAGGTCTATCTATCGAGTACTAGTACTGGTCAGGGTCTGGTTCTAGACTATTTTGGGTATTTGGTGGAGATTTTAGGCTCTATTCTTGGTCTGAGGGTAAAAACACAGAGACCGACGTTGGTCTGGTATGACCGATGTCGGTTTAGGTGAACCGGCGATGGTTGTGGGTAACCGACGTCGGTATGGTCGGGGTAAAGGAAACTTATCAAAAAAATTGATGTGAGGGTAGATCTGAGGCTAAATGGAAATGGAGAGGGCAATGGCAAGGTTTGTGTAGGTCTTAAATATACTCAGGGATCTTTAAAAACTAGGTATGGGTAGTTCAATGGTGTGGGTGAAGGAATGGTCAAGTTTGCATGGAGGTAAATGGTGGGAGAATGGGAATGGGAGTAGAAATTGATAATAGATATAACAAAACCTACTAAAATGAAAATGGATGAATGTTGGTTAATAAAACACTTATTGTTGTATGAACTTGATGGATGGAGAGAAATGGCAGTTGATTCAGATGGATGGAGCTTGATGTGGTGATGATGCTTCCCGAGTGCTTCCATGAATGCAAATGGCTTTGTGATTGCTTCTAATGTTGGCTGTGGATGCTCTTGATGCATGTACGAATGTTGGTTCTACTTGCATGCAGCTCTGGTTTCATCTCTTTCTCTCAAAAATGTGCCAACCTTGAAATTAGGTTGTTTTGGGGAATAAATGGTAATCGACAATTGGTTTCGGTTGGTAGGTGGTTTAGGGTAACCGGCGTTGGTTAGGGGGATTTCCTAGGTTTTCTAAAATGGGCAGATCCCCTTGATTTTCTTAGATCTCGTTCATTTTCTTCCATGGATTAGAATGGAAGATTCCTTTCTAATGGGTGGGAATGTGGTTAGAGGGAATGTAGGATTTGATTTTTAGGGTTTAGGTAGGTCTTAGTTAGTTATGGCAACATACTAAGAATAGGTCTTAGGGTGAGGTGGCTAGATGAGGTGTATAGGTGAGGTGGTGGTGTGAATTATCTCAATTAGGATATTTAAATAATAAATATTATGAGATCATGAATTAATTTAATTTAATTAATTAAATTAATATTAGAGTGGGGTGTAATGGGCCATGGTTAGGTGAGTGTGTTCAAGTTGATTATTTGTCAGGGACCAAGGGGAGTGTGACCCAATTTTGGTGTCTACATTTTGCCCCTTTTTGTGGCGTGGCTTGTATTGGTAAGTGACGCTAACAAAAATAAGGTGTGGTTTCCCCATGTGTGGGTGAAGGTGATCCCCCTCAAACCAGGAACTGATGAGGCAAAAGGCAGAATCGGTGAGTGGTTTGATAAAAGGTGAATGTGATGAAGAGGAAGGTAGGAAATGAGGAGAAAAAAGGGGGAAAGGTCTAATTGGGTAATCCAGGTAATGGGTCAGGGTCAAAGGTAGTAATAGTCAACGCACACACACATGTATAAACTGCAACACAATACCAAGTTGAAGAGCAGGAAAACTCTACATTGTCTAAGGTCGATAGGTTTATCCAAACAAGGTTGAGGTGATTCCGGTATCCAAGGTATAGGATATGGTCAAGAAACATGATGTAGGTCAGGTGTAGGAACATTTAGGTATGTTCCAGTACACCAAAGGTTGGGTCAGGATAAACGGTCATGGTAAGAGGCAAGGTAAGGTCAATATGTCAATCAACACGGGTAATAGTGCCACAAGATATAACGAACACATGAGGTCATAGGTCACTAGCAATGTTTCAGGTCCAAGTAACTAGGTCATGGCATGGGTAGGGCCGAGGTATGGGTAAAATAACAAGTCCCCAAATGAGGATGAGGTGAGGTAGTAAATGATGAGGTCAGGAGGATAAAGTGAAGTGTCCAAGTCAGGTGTGGGTGAGGTAAAAAGGATGTAGGTCATCAAATGAGGGGTAGGGGGTAGGAAAAGGACTAAGTAGGATAACCGAAAACGGTTATAAGGAACCGATGCTAGTCACGATGGACCAACCATGGTAAGCTAGGGCACAAGACCAATGTCGGTCAATGTAAAACTGTCATCGGTCAAGTTGGGTAGGTTATAAAAAAGGAAATTTCCATTTTTACATAATCATTTGTCACTTGCCAAATAGGAGAAAACAACAGGTGAGAGAGAGAAAGGTGGAAAGCATTCATGCGGAATGGAGAGTTGAGTTGGTGAGCGGTGTAGTGGGTGATTGGCTGTCAATAGGTGGGTCCACGAGATTAGATTGATTGATTTGGTTGGTAGGAGGTGAGATGGTTGATTTGGTGATGGAAGAGGCAGGAGAGGGGTCGGGTGGACCATCGGTGCAGTGGACCGATGTACCACCATGGTGATGACAACATGATGAGGTAAGATCAATCTCATTCTTTGTTTTGTGTGTTAGATTGATTTAGATGTCGGGTGGGAAAAAATGGGTTTGGGGGTGAAATGAATTTTGAATTGGTGGGAGGGAAAATCGGGTAAAATAGGCATGGGGGTGATTGGGTGAAGGAGGGTGGGGAAGGGTGGAGGGGGATTTGGGTAGGATTGGGTGGGTAGAAGGGAGAGAAAGGAAGTTTTAGGAAGAGGGAGGTTTTGGGCGTCACGGTTTTTGCGGTGACAGATGACCAATGTCGGTGGTTGAGGAGTAATCGATGTCGGTGGTGGTAGCGAACCGGTATCGGTCACGAAAAAGGTGACCGATGCTAGGTTTATGGGGGACCGAGGTTGGTTAGAGATAACCGGTACCGGTCATGATTTGGGGAAAAAGGGGCCAAAAGTGACTTAGGTTGGGTGAGTGAGATAGGTAGTGGTAAGTAGGAGATGTTTTGGGGAAAATCATAACATAGGTAAAGGGTGAAAAATAGGTAAGGGTGAATGATAGTGGGTTAGGGTTGGGGTGGGTAGATAGAAGATGGGATACAAAGGTAAAGAGGTCTAGGGAAAGAGAGGTAGGGTGGTAAGTATAGGTGAGGTGTCGAGAATGATTGTGGGTATGATTAAGGTGTAGTAAATGATGTTTTGTGGGATGCAGGTGAGAGATCAGCTGAGGATGTGAGACAGGGTGCCACCCCTACTCGTGATAGTTCATGGGGCTACAATAGTCGAGGAGTGGAGGCATGTCACAAATGTGGGTATGAGTGGGGTCAGATGTTACCAACATGTAGTCTAACAGCCAAGCTTGATGGTCTCTCATCGATAGATGGGATTAACAACCAACATGTTCCACCTACCGAGGGGGAGATGACAGATCCCCGAGGATGTGTATAAGATCCTATGGTTACCTATATTGGGGATGCAGGTATACTCGATCTCCTCAGAGGCCTCTGAGGAGTTGATGCTGACAGTATTTGGTGAGGGACTGGTGGAGATGACATTCCACAATGCTAGCTTTGAGTTATGGAGAGATGTACCTAGCCCATCCAGAGGAGATGAGGCTAGTAGTATTATTGATGGAGGTAGTATGTTGTTTTGCACTATCGATGTAGAGGGTGGGAGATTCCCATGATCACTTATGGGGTGTTGCATGATATGATGATGGACATGACCTACTTTACATGGGTGCCAACATTCCTGGTGTAGCTATATAGAGAGCTATGGGTATATGGGTGGCTCTCACCAGTTCAACTTATGCTACACATTTATTCTTCACTATTGGGCCTACGAGCACATTGTGTGTGTTCATCTGATTGGTATGCCCCGGAGGATGCATTTGAGCTTGGTTTTGTTCGGGTGGGTACAGGTGATGGGTGCCTATGATGGGAGAGCATCGAGTAGGTAGGGTTACACATGATGTAGCCTATTACAAGTGGTTACTGGAGGGATTGTCCGGTGTGGACATTATTTGGAGACCGTATGTGGGTTATCCCTCATATAGACAGATGGTTGATGAGTTAGATGGCTTGCAGATACTCAGATGGATTGAGGGGCATCGTGTAGGGAGCACGAGATGATCCCAATAGATAGGTCAAGAGACAATAGTTTGGGTTACCACAGACATACCCCCACCTTCCCACAATACTAGAGAGATGATGTGGAGAGACCACTTCCATTACCATAGCCAACAATACCTATAGGGCAGAGGAGTAGGTGATAGACCGGTGGATAGATGATGTCGGGGTGACTGATAGGTATAGATAGTGGTGGGTGGCTCATTTACAAGTAGTACCCCTGGCCGGGTAGCAAGCCAATTTTAGCCACCACCACCATTCGAAGAGATATGCCCTATAGGGTTAGGTGGAGACCTTGATTACACAGTTGGGGATGGTACAGGGGTAGTTGGCAGGTTTAGAGGTGAGGTGGCCACTTTGCATGCACATGTGGCTAGTCTACAAGCCCAGATGGCCTAGGGTGGAGATGGTGATGATGATCAGGTGGCCTCCCTACAGGCACATGTTACAGTTTCAGGCTGAGGCTAGTTGGCCACTGCACAAGCACAAGATATTAAGGCCTTACAGAGACCAAGATACAGGCACAATGTGCGAGGCGATGGCACCACCAAAGAAGCACTTTGAGACAGGGTCCCGGTTTACAGGCAGGGGTGATAGGGTCCCACATGATAGATATAGGTCTAGAGGCCGATGGGGCCACCACAGATGATACCCATAGCTAGATTATGGGATGCCTTAGGTGAGGCCCATTATTTCGAGACCATCTGATGGGTGGTAGGGATATATTTTCTATCCTACGGAGAGTACATGGCATAACAGGCCTCGAGTGAGAGGACCAGATCCCACACCCACACTATGGAGAGCACAGGGGCCATCGAGCCCCAGATAGGATCAGGGTGAGGCCACTAGTTCATGGATGCCATCCCTAGGTGATGTACTAGAAGGGACCCACCACACCCATGGCGAGGCGGTGAGATGTTAGCGGCTGCCGCCATACAGGAGTCGAGGAAGAGGAGGAGAAAGAGAGACCGATATGGAGGATGTCTAATAGGATGATGCCTAATGTATGTCCCTCCATTGTGATGTAGTTATTCATTTTTGATATATACCGTCCTGCGTGCCAAGAGAGTGAGGATGTATATGAGAATTTTTATATTTTTATCATATACGGCCTACGTGCCGAAGATGGTGATGAGATTTTGTTTATTTTTATAATATATTGGCTGAAGATAGTGAGGTTTATGAGAGTGTTTTAGAGATGCATATTATTTGGTATCAGTGTATATTGTATGGATACATATATTTATATGATGAGATGGATGATTTGGTGATGATGTGTACATGGTTGTGTTTATCTTGCTATTTTGATTTATATATGTGATGGAAAGCAAGTAGTATAAATATGATAGAGTCAGTCATATAGGCATGGATTCAAGTTAGGTTTAGGCATGGATGGAGTCAAGTCATAGGCATGGATTGAGTCGGAGTCATAGTTTGTATTGAGTCGAGTTTGACTTAGGTTTTATGAAGTTTAGGTCGATTAGGTATGGTTGGGTTGATTTTGGCTCAGTTTTTAATTCATTAATTTGTGCAATTAATGATGATATGGGTCACGTTAATATGTGTTATAGTAACATGCATGATAATGGTAAAGAATTGGTATATAGAATGAATATATGAATGATGATGATAAAGATGTGAATTAATGGTTGTTTGTTTGGTTTAATTTCCAATTATAAATATAAAAGGAAACTAACTAGGGTAGAGTGTGATTTGGAAAGGGAAAAAGGGGAATTGGTTAGGGTAGAGAGTGGCCGAGCTAACCTCCAAGGGCCCCATGCCCTCGGAGTGCTTCCTACATAGTCCCGACGAAAAGGGACCTCAGGCCGATGTAGTTCTCCCTTAAGCTAGGAAAGAATGCAAGGAGGTATGAGTATGGGTTGGTAGGTTATAGGCATGATTGAGTCTAGGTATTTCAGGTATGGGTGAATTGTGGGCACATGGGTATGGGTGATTTTGAGTTGATTGTGGCGAAAGAGGGAAATTACCCAAAGATAAGCATCGAGGATCTAGTCCCGTATAGGATGATCAATACGTAATGAAGAAGGTTAAAAGATAAAAGGAGGCAAAAATCCACCCGATTGGTAAGGATCATAACGGGTTCGATCATACCTTGGATAGGCTAATGACCGTAAGACCCTAAAGACATTGCATGATTGATTATTCTAAAGGTGAAGAGTAGTCACATGATCACCAAATGTCACAGTTCTAGTAGGTCCCTTGAGGTGGTAGGAAATGAAAGTGTGAATGGTGAGAGGGTGAAAAGTGGGTAGTTTATATGGTATTTGGAAGCATGCCTTTTGGCAAGAGATCCAAGATCACGATGAGTGAGTCCATGATGAATTTTTTTTATTTTGACTTGTATTTGAGATAGACTGATCGATGTGGGAAGTCTATATGGGATGAGAAAATTAACTCCTTGAGGTCTTCACGAAGCTGATCGATGTGGGAAGCTTCGGATTCTCTTTTTTTTTTTTTTAAAGCAGGCTTTATATAGTTGTCCTTTGAGGGAGCAACTATTTACCACAGCGATGTTAGAGAGAAAGATGTCCTTTTTGAGGGAGTCATCTTTTTATTTGAAGTTTGACTCAAGGAGTTAGATCCCATGTGAGGGATTTTAAGTCATGGACAAGACTAAGGTGAAGAATCAAATTCTTGTTCAAAAATCAAGGTGAAACAACCATGGGATCTCATCTAAAAGTAGAAAAAAGTATCCATGAGAATCATGCCATGTGCAACGCCATGGTACACATATTTAAGAGAAGATAAAAGAGTGATGGGTACACACATGATTCTTGTTTAATCATTAGGGATGGTATAGTGAAAGGAGGAAGTGAAATAACGCTCAAGGGATGAGCATGAAAAGAGATAGAAGGTGAGGTAGGACTAAAAGTCAACAATAGAATGGTCAAGATGCAAGGCATTAAGGGGTTCAGGTTCGGGTTTACCATCGAGTGAAGATAAATGATATGCACCTGATCCATAGGTATGAGTCACGATGTATGGTCCAAGCCAATTAGGAGCAAATTTTCCCGTTTACTTTTTTCTGCTTTGGTTACATGTTGATTTTCCTTTAGGATGAGATCACCAACTTGGAAGGTTCATTCATGGACACGTTTTCATAGGCATGTTTGATACGTTTTTGGTAAACTTGAAGATGGTCAAGAGCATTAAGACGGTGTTCATCTAATAACTCAAGTTGTGCTAAACGGTCCTAGCAAAATTCATCATCATTGAGCATGTCATGGAGAGAAATACGAAGTGATGGAATCTAGACTTTGAGAGGTAGAACAACCTCTATACCATAGACCAGAGAAAAAGGTGTGGCAGTAGTGGAAGTGTGAATACTAGTGCGGTATGCCCATAGGGTGAAAGGAATGTGTGTATGCCAATCCTTCCCAATATTGTTAACCACTTTCATGAGAATTTTGTTTAGGTTTTATTAGTGGATTCAGCTTGGCCATTGGTTTGTGGGTAATATGGTGATGAGAAACTTAGTTAATACTGAAGGTGTCGTAAAGTTTCCAAGGTTTTATTTTTGAATTTTTTTCATTATCAGTGATGAGGCGGTGAGGAACACCAAAGCGACAAATGATGTGATGATTGATGAACTCACATATTTTCTAGATTTTGTGGAGATGAGAGGTATGGCTTTAACCCATTTGGTGTAATATTTGGTAGTGGTGATTATCCATTGATGTCGCTGGGAAGAATGGGGATTGATTTCTCCCACAAGATCTAAACCCCATTAAGAGAAGGGCCAAAGGTCACGGGTGACCTGTAAGGCATGATTTGGTGTATGATGAAGGTTGGCATGTTGTTGGGATTTTACACAATGCTTAATGTAATTGCAACAATCATGGTTGAGGGTCGACCAATAATATCCTAGGAAGAATATGCTTAGTAATAACAAGGCCACTGAAATGACCTCTGCGCATATGTCATCATGAACTTCCTTAATGGTATAAGGAATTTTAGAACTCGTAAGACATCATAAAAGAATACCATCGAAGCCACGCTTATAGAGGAGGCCACCCATGATGATGTAACGAGAGACCCTTTTAAGGAAAGCGCGTTGTCCATTACGAGTGAGGTTGGGAGGTAAGATGGAGAGGGAAATATAGTCTGAGTATTGTTTATACCAAAGGTCACTCGGATTGGTAGAAGTAGTTGATTCGATAGAGTAAACTTCATGAGGTAAATAAGAGGGTGATTGGAGTTTATGTATGATGACAAATATTTTAGAATTAGCAGGTGAAGTGGGTATTTGAGAAGCCAAGCAGGCCATGGTATCTGAAATTTTTAGTAGAACGGGGGACAATTTGAAGGGCGTAATAGTTAAAGGTGGTCAAAAGTATGTCCACATGATGTTTATACTTTTGAAGTGTCTCATTACGACATTGGTATACACCATTGACTTGGTTTATGACCAATTGAAAATCACCAAAGATGTTGATGGACTTAACATTTAAGGCATAGGCAGCCTGGAGACCTAATAAGAGCACTTCATATTTAGCAATATTGTTTGGACAATAAAAATCAAGTTTGAAATACAAAGGCATGGGTTCACCATTAAGTGGAATGAGAATAACACCAGCCTCACCCCCACGCTACACTTGGAGCCATCAAGAAGAGTTTCATTTGGTACGCGGTTCATCAAGGAAAGGGTAACAATAAACTATCTAGAAAGTCAAAGTTAGAGGGTTGGTCCCCAGAAATAGGTGCATCGGCCAACTGGTCAACAATAGCCTAGCCCTTGATGGACTTTTGATGGGTGAATTTGAGGTTGATGTCAGCCAGAAGCATAAGCTAGCATGCAACCCGTTGATTTTGGTAAGGTTTGGATACATGAAGTGTAAGGGGTCGAGTGTTGGTCACAACATAGGTTTTGATTAAGTAGGTAATGGCGAGTTTGGTGGCAAAAAAAATAAGGCAAAGCAAAGTTTTTCTACATGGGTGTATCAAGTTTCATATTCCAAAAGATTATGACTTATGTAATAAACCACCTGCTCCCTATGTTGTTCATCGCGATGAGCGAGCATGGCCCCTAAGGAGTGATCGATAGCAAAGATGTATATGTGAAGGTTTGATCATCTTTAGGTGGAATGAGTATGGGTGGTTGGAGAAGGTATTGTTTAAAGGCCTTAAAAGCTTTGTGGTAGTCATTATCCCATTTAAAGGAGACATCCTTTTTGAGAAGATGATGAAATGGTTGACATCGATCGAAAAGTTGTGAAATGAAATGGCGAATAGACTACAACTTACCTTGTAGGCTACGGTTGTTGCGAGATTAGTGGGTGGAGGCATTTCAAGAATGGCCTTGACTTTAGTAGGGTCAACCTCTATACCATGTAAGGAGACAATAAATCCCAGGAGTTTTCCCGAGAGAACCACAAAGATGCATTTCTTGGGCTGAAGGCGAATGCAATACTTAATGAGGTGGTCAAAGATGGTTTTTAGGATGGCGAGGTGCTCAAAGCGGCATTTAGATTTGGCAAGGAGATCATCTACATAATCTTCCAATATACGATGCATGATGTCATGGAAGATGTAATTCATAGCCCATTGATATGTGGCACCAACATTTTTAAGGCCAAAAGGCATGACTCGATAGCATAAGGTCCCCTAATTGGTGATGAATGTGGTTTTGTGATCCTTTGGGGAAAGCAAGATTTGGTTATAACCTAAGAAACCATCCATGAGTGATAGCATCTCGTGACTAGTGGTAAGGTCAACCAGTTGGTCAATACTAGGTAGAGGAAAGTCATCTTTTGGGCAAGCTAGGTTGAGGTCATAGAAATCCATGTAAATGCAAAGTCCCCCTATCACCTTAGTGATAGGGACAATGTTAGAAATCCATTGAGGATAATCTATGGGTAAGATGAAGGAAATATAAAGGAGGTGCACTAAGTTCTTCTTTGACCAGAAGAGCAATGCGGGTGCATTTTCCTCATCTTTTGTTTTACGGGTTTGGCATCAAGAATGGTTATGATATTGTGGACCACTATGGTGGGGTCAATACTAAGCATGTCAGCGTAAGACCAAGTGAAAGCGTGGTTATGGTTTTTGAGAAAAGAAGTGATGGCTTCTTGTTTAGCAGCATCTAAAGATTGTCTGATCTTTAGAATGTATGGGTCGTCCTGAGTATGGATGTTGATTTTGATAATCAATTCATTCAACATGGTTTGTGTCTCAGATGGTAACAACCGATGAATATATGAGTCTTCTACACCAAGGTAGGTGAGTATAGATTCATCATCTTGACATTGAATGATGTTAATCGAAGGTGTATCATCATCGATCATGTCAGGATATAGGAAGGGAAGAGAAGAGGGAGCCTCGCCCTCGTGTTGATAAGTCGAGGCCCCCAAGGAAATGGTGTTTATGAAAAAAAAAATTAGGAGGAATGGATTTTGGATCCATCGACTCACCGATGAAGGTGGTGATGGTGGTGAAGGAGGTGGACTGAAGAAGGTGGAGAAGGACTGATGTCTTAAATGAGTTCAATGCGGGCCTTCTTGGTAGGTGGTTCAGCAAATCCGATACCACTACGGTCATGTTATGTTTGTGGGTAGTACATGGAATAACAATGTGATGGCCTTGCTCATAAAATCCAAAACCAAACCATTCCACGCATATTCGATGTAGGAAGGTGTGGGCAAAATGGTGATTGGTGAGTGACTGAAGGTCTGCGAGAATGGGTGAGTTTGTGATGGTGGTTCGGTGTATAAGTGGTAGTATCAAGTCCCCATATGTGAGATTGGTACGAATGTGGGGAGGACCATAAAGGATGTGCTCTCCTATGTGGTGATCATAATGAGGGTGTTGGTGAAGACTTCCATACTCTTATGGAGTAAGGAATGTGTTGACACTATATAGGCGATACTCCCCAGAGTGAGACATTGAAAAATTCCTTTTAAGGGATCAATGGTTAATATGTGGGTAGCTGGGATAGACGATGTGTCGAGGTTGGATCGAGGTGGGGCTAACTGATTGGGAAGCTGATAGGTTGGCCATGGAGGTTGTGGCAGTGGTAGGAATGGAGGATGTAGGTGTGGTTGAGGTAGCGGCGACACTAGTGAGTGGAGGTGTAGGTGAAGAGGAAGTGGTCATGGAGGTAGACACTTTAATGGGTATAAGCACATCATTGGGTCGATAAAGCATGTTGCAGGTTTTGAAAGGTGATGGGTCGGATGGAATGGTATAGGTGTGTCCTTCATGCTCAAACTTCACACAACGATGCAAAGTGGAAGGAACACAACCCATAACACAATCCAGGGTCTACCAAGCAACATGTTATATTGAAATTCCCCCTCCAAGACGTAAAATAACTATGGAATAATGCGAGGGCCCATGTAAACATGGAGGATGATGGTGCCAAGTGTGGAAGTGATAGCATCATTGAATGAACGTAACATGATGGGATGTTTATGCATGCAATTTTCAGGTATGCGCATTTGGTCAAACGCATGGGAGAATATGATGATTAATGCTAGCACCCCCATCGATCATAACACATCGTACATGGATATTATCAATATGGACAAAGATGAAGAGAGATGGATCTAGGTCATCGGTGTGGTGCGGTGTGATCTCTTCATCTGAGAAGCTAAGGGCGGCTACTTGGTGAGTAGGTGGAGGTGTAGGAGAAGATGAAAATTTGGTGAGAGAGCTACATGATGAGGTGTAATAATGGAGGCCATAGGTGTAGGGTCATTGGGTAAGACCTCAATAGACTGAAGAACCTCCATGAGAGCTTGATGATGGGATTCTAAGGTTTGGATGAGGTCATATAGGTACATTTTGAGGGAGGATTGGTGTAATTGTTTGAGCATCGTGCGATGTGTAACCCCATTAGAAATAGATATGTGGGGCCGTGAATAGTGACTTTAGGTGTAGGTGCAGATGGTATGTTGGGTATAGGGTTGGTTGGTGGTTCGGGCCTTTTCCTTGCCTTTGTCCTTCTAATGTGGGTAGTAATGTGGATCATGTTGATTTGAGGTGGAGAGGTAGGTGAAGTAGGTGAGCCATAAAGGTGTAATGAAAAGAAGGGAAAAGCTAGGGGGTGGGAAGGAACCTTGTGAAATGAGCTGGGTACATCGACATTTGGGTGGAGGTTTGGCAAGTTCTCTAATGTGAACCATGTTAATTTCAAATCTTGGGGTGGCTCTAAGAGTTGTGGAGGTGGAGGTCTTGGTCGTTGAGTAGGAAATGAGGGAAGAACTGTGGAAATGGGTGTTGGAGAAATGGGGTCCTCATCGAGAAGGTCATCATCATCAAATTTTTCTTTAGGAGGACATAACTAGATAAGAATAGTTTTCAAGGCCTTGTAGTTCTCCACATCGTGTCCTGGCACATGATGATAGGCACAAATTTTGGTGTCGTCAAACCCTTTTGGTTTGGGTTTGAGTGGGTCATAAGGTCTAAGAGGCGGTAATGTGATGAAAAAAGTTTCAAGGAGGTTGGTTAAGATTTTGGCATAGGATCCCACTAGTGGATCACAATGGGAAGTGAATGTGGGTTTGGGTGTAGGTGCGGCTGATTGTATAGGAAGGGTTTTTGCAAGAGGGGGAGTGGGTCGAGCTATGGTTTTAGGTGTTGGTATGGTCTTAGGTGTTGGTCGTGTTTCTTTGGTAGTGGAATAGTAGAGGAATTGAAATAGAGTGTGTGGTTGGTTTGACTACCTTATTGGAGGGTAGCGGATTTTTGCCTTTAGGTTGCACCTTCTTGGGTAAAGGTGATACGGGCACAAGATCTAGAGGAAAAGTGGATGGTGGAAGAGGGTGAGTTACCCATGGGGATAACCGAGGTGCTGTGAAGGTAGATGGCGCGGGTCATGCAGGAGGTGTAAGGGAAGGAGACTGAAGTGTCATGGGTAGTGAAGAAGTTATCGATGGTATTGGAGGTATGGATGGTAAAAATGTTGCAGGTGTGGGCAGAAGTTGTGTCGGGCACTTGGGTATGTTAGAGGTCTGCGAGGGAGGAATGGGCTGTTGCATTTTTAGTTTACCGAAGGGTGGAGGTCTCTTAACTAGAATAGAAGGGGCAAGGTCCTAAGACGGACGAAAGGGGGGTAAAGGTGATGAAGGTGTGATAGGCGAGGTTCTTCTATTTTGGGCCGGATTAGGTTTAGTGTTAGTTTTGGAGGATGTGGCTAAATATAATTTGATGAGTGGATGAGTAAGGTGGCCATTGGGATGACCCTAAGGTAGTAATAGGTTTGGGCAAGGAAGATGATGTAGGTGTAGGTTTGGATGTAGAAGCATGTTGAGTGAGTGGTATCGTGGGAGAAATTGTGATGGTTGTGGTTGTGTTTGGTTTGATCGGAAATATTTTTGGATAGATAGTGGAGGTATCAACGAGTGACATCTACATTTATGTTGAGACAAGAAGTAAAAGATGCCCCTAAAGTAAGGCTCTATCCACATAATCTAGGCTATCAGCTAAGCGTGAGAATGGCACTCGCTGGCTCGGTGAGGTCGATGAGGCGTTCCAAAATGTTTCACCGGATTCTAGAGCATTTATTTGAATATTGATGAAACAGATAAGGGTAAATGGGCTAGAGGAATACCTGTTAAAGTTGGTTAAAGGTTGTTTGCGCACGTATGACTTATTGATTCACAGTTGATCATGAGAGCTTCCTTTTGGCTAGGAGGAACTACCTGAAATAGAAAACAAGACCACAAAATAGAAGTTAAACAATATATGCAGTGGATTGCCTAGCGTATGCTAGATCCGGGAAGTGTGATACTCTCTAGACGATTGTTAATCCACTATTTAAAACAATTCAATGTTAACAAAAATGAAGTCCTACTATAGTTAAAATGATTTAGGTATCTCATTCGACTACAATAATAAAATTCATTCACAACAGGCTAAGCTATGACCGAATGCTGGAGGTCAAGGTCTCTGCGAGTACCGGTACTAGTCGTGGTCCTGTTCTGACTATTTTGGGTATTTGGTGAAAATTTTAGGCTTTTTTTCTTGGTCTAAGGGTAAAAACATAGAGACCGACATCGGTATGGTATGACTGATGTCAGTTTAGGTGAACTCGGTGACAGATTGTGGGTAATCGACATCAGTATGGTCAAGGTAAAGGAAACTTATCAACAAAATTGATGTGAGGGTAGATCTAAGGCTAAATGGAAATGGTGAGGGCAATGCCAAGGTCTCAGTGGGTCTTAAATACACTCGGGGATCTTTAAAAACGGGTATGGGTAGTCCAATAGTGTGGGTGAAGGAATGGTCAAGTTTGCATGGAGGTAAATGGTGGGAGAATGGGAATGGGAGTAGAAACTAATAATAGATATAACAGAACCTACTAAAACAAGAATGGATGAATGTTGGTTAATAAAACACTTACTGTTGTATGAACTTGATGGCTAGAGGTAAATGACAGCTTGATTTAGATGGATGGAGCTTGATATGGTGATAGTGCTTCCCTGGGTGCTTCCGTGAATGAAAATGGCTATGTGATTGCTTCTGATCTTTGCATTGTGGATGCTCTAATGCGTGTATGAATGTTGGTTCTACTTGCATGCAGCTCTGGTTTCATCTCTTGCTCTTAGAAAATGTGTCAACCTTGAAATTAGGTTGTTTTGGGGAATAAATGGTAATCGACGATGGTTTTGGGTTGACCAACGATGGTTTAGGGTAACCGGCATTGGTTAGGGCGGGATTTCCTAGGTTTTCTAAAATGGGCAGATCCCCTTGATTTTCTTGGATCTCGTTCATTTTATTTCATGGATTAGAATGGAAGCTTCCTTTCTAACAAGTGGGAATGTGGTTAGAGGGAATGCAGGATTTGATTTTTAGGGTTTAGGTAGGTCTTAGTTAGTTATGGCAACATACTAAGAATAGGTCTTAGGGTGAGGTGGCTAGATGAGGTGTATAGGTGAGGTGGTGGTGTGAATTATCTCAATTAGGATATTTAAATAATAAATATTATGAGATCATGAATTAATTTAATTTAATTAATTAAATTAATATTAGAGCGGGGTGTAATGGGCCATGGTTAGGTGAGTGTGTTCAAGTTGATTATTTGTCGAGGGACCAAGGGGAGTGTGACCCAATTTTGGTGTCTACAACATTAAAAAAACTACAATTTTAAAAGGAACCATTTATTACATTCATCTATATTCACATGAGGGAAAATTTACACTTAAAATGCAAGTACAAAAGCCCTTCAAAAAGTGGAGACAACATGCCAAAATTTCAAACATTTCCAACTTCAAAAAAACTACACTTTTCTACAAGTTTCCAATTTCTTTCCGATCCAAATCCAACAACAAAAGATTTGTTTTCATGCATTTTTTCTAACCCAAAAATTGAAACTTGAGCCATGAAAATTAAGCCAAATGTGAAAATTTACTCCAAATCCTTCCTAAATCCCTCTCCCGGTCCATTTGTCTTTTGTTTCATGATAATCATAACATTTTAGGTCCTCCAAATATGATAAATGAGCATGTGCAATTATTTTAAGTGATGTAACAAGGTCTTTCTTTTCATTCAGTAAAATACTTCTGAAAATGAATTCTCCGATATGCTTAGAAAGGCCAATTTTGGCCATTTTAAGACAGATCTTTGGGAAGGTTCCAAAATCTCATAATAATATGGAGGTGGTATCAAATATCTAAGAAGTTTTTGGATGTGATTTAGGAATATTTAGGGAATATTTTATGGTTTAGGGACAATTTGTACAAAAATGGGTTTTTCAGGTGTATGGAATGAATGGTCTAGATATCAACCTAAACTTCACCGACTGATTCTAGGAGCTATGTAGGGAGTTGTCAGGAAATAAACTAGGAAATGGAAATCTCAAAGAATCCTATTTATTGTGGAAGAATCATATTTTTCACAAGTCCTAAATATTTCTCAAAGTAACTCAAATTCCACAGACACACCTCATCGTCCTGATAAAAAAGGGTCATTTTATGAGTTTCAAGAATAATTAGGTTTCTAAACCTATTAAATTGATCTTAAAATGTTGCTTGGAGTCATAATCATATAAAATTTCATCTCAAAATACCTTTTCAAGATCCGAGAATGTTCTTTTAAAGTTTCCTCTAGTGTAAGGTATGTTAATCCCATAGTCATTTTTTCAAGTGCCATATGTCAAATTTTAATTTCTTTCACCAATTTTTTCCCTATTGTACCCTTATAAAGGGGAAATATGGGAATTTTTTTTACCCCACTTGTAAGAACCTCTCCCGATTCCTTATACGACCCTCCCCATCTTCGCAGGGAGCTTATTTAGCTCTCCCACTCTTATGCATTGAACCGAGATCTCGCCAAGTGGTACCATCCTGCTAGGGTTCCCATTTTTCACTTCTTATACCTATTTACATGTGGATAGAGTGGAAAAATGAAACCCCCTTTCAAACCCCATTTGTGGTTCTCCATATGACCAAATTTCCAACTCTTAGGGGCCTATATGGCTCACCCGTCCATCTACACACTACTCGGATCTTCGACACTTATCACCGTCTCTCCAAGGTGCCATTTTTACATCTCTTGTACATTTTTCCAAGGTTAAATAATGGGAATAAATGGGTTCCTATCTGCAATCCCAAATTTAACCCGATTTCCACTACCTAGGTTAAACCGTAGTTAACAAGACAATATGAAAATATAAGTTAACTTATTGTTGAGTTGATTTCTTTGCACAAGTATGTATATCCACAATTTTTATGCTCCAAAACCTGAAAAAAAATCCATAATATGATATATATGATCCCTTCAATGAATACTAAGTGTTGCATATGACTCTCCATCTTAAATTCAAAGCATGAGATCCTCGTGTGAAGATGAACACAAGAGTAGCTCACTATTTTCGCATAGTTGGTCACTTTGGTGAATTTTTTGATGTCAAAAATTCAAGCCTACATGAATGGATTTCATAACACATCATAAAACCTGAAACACTACCTCTATTTTTTTTTTAATTTGTAGGATTTCCAACGGACAAATCACTAAAATTGGAGCATAGGATCCTGGTGCATACCAATCCAATGAGAATGTTTTTCATTACAAATCGATACTGGAAAATGAAATTTATAAAAATAGTAAATTATTTGTATGATTACTTACTAAAAATATTAAGCCTCTCAAAAAAACAAGCTCGAATCATTTAACACATCCATAAACAGTGTAAAACAACAAACGAGGCAAAACACATAATTTTTCCAAAATATCAGTTTCCAAAAACGTAACCTAATAAAACTAGAAAATTCCTAAAATGGTAAAGCATAATCAATGGAGGTAAATTAATTATTCTTGGATATTCATAAGAAAAAATTTGAGCAAAAAAGAAAAATTTCCCAAAATAATAGCTCTTGGTCCCACCTGCCAAAAATAGAAAGTTTCTGTTTTAAATGCAGGAATTTTTCTTTTGGCTCGATTTTCACTCATCTTTCTATTTTTTCCATCCTATCACGTTTGTAAAGTTTTAAATCCTCTAAAACAAGAAAATTAACTCTCCACAAGGATACTAAAGCATCATTCTGATCACAATTGTGCCAAGAAGCAAGACAAAGCATATCGAGGCATAGTAGGTGAAATCCATTAACATCATGAATCCCGTAAAGGATTTTAAAAGTGTTAAGTGCTCCATTAGAATTAAAATTAATCAAAATATGTCATCATGTTCATAATTGAAATGATAAACTCATCAAGAAACATGATAAATATCATGCCTTGAATCCATCGTCATACCTCTGAAAAGTAAATCAAAGTGAGCTAGTCAAGTCATCTGAGTACTCAAGCCATCATCTGTGAAGAATCAAAGGATCCTCCTTTCTCATCATAAGAATATTAGAACTAATGTATGTAAGAATCCTAAGTCTGATTTCATTCAAGTACTTTGGAGTAGCAAATAGGTGATCTTCATGTGTGGCATCATGAATGCAAGAACAAGAAATCATGCCAATTTTGTTTGATGTCACAGTGTATTAAAAAATCAATCAAACACCAATTAGTGTGGTCACTCCTCCAAGGATAAATCATTTTAAGTGCAACCAAGAGATATTGAACATCATCCTTCAAAGAAGAAGATAAGGAAAGTGGGTGCACATTGACAAAGGGTTCCATATTTAAGAAAGATTCATAATAAGGTAAATCCCATCATAGATCGCATAGAGCCTATTGAGTCAAGAAAGAGTGATCGATCACAACCTCCTATTCTTTAAGATAATCTAAGTGTATCTCTCTCAATGGTGGAAACCTTCCCATGAAATACATGTGAAAATGAGGTGTATAAACAAATTTTAGAGCCAAGAAAGGCAATAAGGTGATGATCTTCATTAAAAAAATTATGCGAATAAGAATGGGAAATAATCTTTGTTTCATTTGCTGCCACCCACTTGGTAGTGTTATTAAACTCTCATCTAAGGCATTTTAGTTTGAGCATATCTCAAGAAGGAGAGACATTTTTTTCATTGCATTCCATTCCAGCTAGTGGCCACTTCTTAAGAATATCATTTAGATGCAATCCTCTATCTGCAATGTGAGGTTATATATTGGTGAATGAAGGAAAAACTTAAAGATGTTTGTGCATTATGGAGTTGATTTGTGATCACTAAGGTAAATTGTGAAAGCCTCAGGAGAAGGAAAGTGATCCTCACTCTCACTATGAGATCATGAAATAGCCATCATGACAGATGCCTGCAGTCATCTCATGCTCACATTGGAAGATCTCACAACATTGTTCTTAAACACTCATTCAGTAGTATGAAGTTTTCATGCATCTTGAAAAATGAGGAGATTGTGATCACCATGCTTCAAATCAGCAATCTCTCCATCATACAAATCTTCATCTTCATCAGATCAATCAACCCTTCTCTATCTCTCTTCCTTCTTCTTTCTCCACACTATAGTTTTCCATTAAGAATGTAATTACATTGTTGCATTCTTCTAATTAGATGTGGACTTACCCATGCTTATTATATGTGAAACCTGCTAGTACCTACTCACAATAGTAACACTCTCTCCCCTTATTTCCCTAACTCCCATTTACCTCTCTTTGCTAGAAATTCCTCCCTTTTACCTTGTACAAGAATTTTCCACAATTTCAAAGTGGAGTGTTCCTATTCCACCCACAACTTTTAGGTAGTTTAAGTAGTTTACATTAGATAATAGAGCCTACCCATACACAAGAAGGAGGGGCTTAGCCCCGCACTATTGGTGAAGACTCACAATTCGTAACACGACAAATTATTTCACCAACACGCTTCTAAAAAGACCAAAAGAGATGGATTGATTGTACACTCAACCAAATAATATCATCACATGCATCAATATGAAAATGAGAACATGTTATCCTCCCTCCAAGCCCATGGGAGAGAGAAAAATTATGTCTCTAACCAACAAAAATGCAGGGAAAAAAAGATGCTAAGGGGTTTCAACACTCAAAAATAGACAAAAGAACATAGAAATTTGCCACAACACTTGAGAATCTCCATGCTTCTACTAATGGGGAAGAGGGGATAAGGATATCCCAAGTTTTTCAAACCATAATAACCAATAATCCCAAAAATCTCCAAACCTCTTTATCTCTCCATGCCCCTCTTTACCAAGGTTTTCAAACCTTTTAGGTCTCCTTAGGAAAAGATATGAGATGATTTCCAAACTAAATGGAAATGATCTCCTACAACAAACCAAATGTAGGGGAAAGAAAAGAATCCAAAAAGCTTGTCCATCAAGCAATGAGGGTGAAAAAAAAAGGGATTCCTCCTCTTCCCATCACATTCTCAAATCCACTCCCCTCAAGGGTGGATGGAGAAAAACAAAACCAAACACGAGTAAAAATTTTCTAACCACAAAAAAATTAAACCATGAAATAAATATAATTATACTACCCAAATAATAAGGAAAAGAGAATAATATCCTACCTCAAAAAGCAAGAGCACATTCCAATTTCCAATATTTTCAACAATTCAATCTTCTTATCAAAATATCCCAAAGAAAACCCCCAAAAATGACTAAAATAACCCCAATCCCTTATAAAATGAATGATCATATATAAAATGGCCAAAAACAAAATAAAAAGGGAGGGTGACAAGTGTCACCCTCCACCCAAGATTCAACCAATCCACATTTCCTAAAGTTACACCAAAATTTCATAAAAAGAGAAGATAATAATCCAAAGCAATCATGATAATCTCCACATGGAGACACTTGCATCCCATATCTGTAATTACACACCAAAACCAAGAAACATCATAGAAAGTGGTTGAAGGAGAGGAAAAAGAGGCAAATGAGATCAATTTTCATTGAAAAGAGCTCACCACCTATATGTATATAGTATAGGGGCTCTTTTCTCAAGGTAAATTCAGCCCATTTCTTGTTTTTACTCCTCCAAAATGTCACCTCTTTCCCAAATCCAAGTTTTGGGAGATAGATGACATTTAGGTGAGGTGGTTAGGCTTACGTAATCTATGATTAGGTGCCCTAATCCTCTTTCAACCAAAACAAAAAATCCACAAACCAATCCCACAAAATGGGATGAAGTTAGCACTAAACAACTCAATCAATCACTAAGAGAAAGGGGTTAAAGTTAATAAATTAGAAAAGATATCAAAGGGGTTGCACAACCATAGAAGTAAATAAATAAGATAATACATGCTCAAGGGGGTAAAATTCCACAATTAAACCATAGTCCAAACAAAGTGTACAAAAATACCAAATAAAAAAGGGAGGGAAATTTGGCCCATCATGGCCTATTGTGCTAGTTAGAGATGCCCTTCCCGAGTCCCACATTCTCATTTATCAAGACATATCACGTGCACACTTGAGTTAAAAATCATACATGTCCAATACTAGTAACCAAATGATATGATATCATACATGAAATATGACGATAATCCAAATATATCAATAAGAAAACCATGAGATCACAATCCAAACTATCCATGACATCATATCAATACCCATAAAAATGATCAAGTATACATCGACATCACATGCCCTAATAATAACCTATCAAAACAAGTTAGAAAATGATGCAGAGGCCCCTACTCACACTTCTCAATACACCAACTCTATTAGGAATGAGAACAATTTCATCAAATATGCCAAGATGCTTAAGAATGTTAATTCTTCAAATTGTCAAAATACCAAATTATTGGTCAAACCTGTTACCAAGGGCTAAATTCCCTTAAACCTGATCAAGAACACTAAACATACATGATCAAATCATCCAAAAAGTTTCAAAATGTCATTTCACCTTTTAGCCTCTCCTTAATAACTCTAGTAGCCTTAGATTTATGCAAAGCTTATAGCTCATGGTGATTCGCGAGGTTTCAAAACTAACCAAGCGCCTTTCTAGATACCCATTAGGATTTTTCAGCTCATATCAAAGATTCAAGTTTAGAAAGTTTGTATAACCCCTTCAAGCTACAAGTTTAGCTCACAATTAGGAATCTTTACCAATTAGCCCTAAATGACAACAAATTTTCATGTTTAAATAATTCCATTACCTTCCCCAAGAAAGTTAAACTACATTTGAGTATCCTTTATTGTCATCATGCTCTCCACCAAATTTCATGAGCTTACTCGAAGCCTAAACTTTCAAACCTACCAACCACCTTGTCAAATTAGGTCTCTTGACTGTTTAAGATTGAGTTTTAAAGAATTTTGGTACTTTTATTTACTCCCACCTGGTAACTATCCTCCGACACCTTGAAATAAACTTCAAAACTCCTTTTGGGTCTCTAAACCTTCCACCTTCCTCACTCACACAACTTAACTTTCAAATTCAATTTATTCCCACATTCACATAGAATCCTAAGTTGGGTTAGGATTGTGTTTTAACTTATTTTTATTTAAAGATTATTGAAATCCTATTTATTTTCCTTTTGACACCTTCCCCAATGTTATCTCACCACATTTAACACCTACATCATCTTCCATTAAACTTGTTTTAGTATCTTATTTCAACCTTTCTTATGACCGCAAGATTAGTTCTTAGATAGTGACATATGAGTTTCTCACTTCCTTATCACTTATAGACCTATTTTCAACCTCCAACGACCTTCATCATTCTCATCACACCATTATCCCTCTATAGAAGAAATTTCACAAGTTTTAAATAAGGTATACTAGACTTAGGACAAAATTTGATAACTAAGACCCTCAAGACGGGTATGGAACACAGCCTAACTGTCTCGATCAAGTTTTGGCCAATAAAAACCCCATATTTATTTCTAAAACTTTGTCCACACCTAAATCATGTCTACATCTCCCTCTCTTAATTTTTTAAAGGATTTTCACCGGTGGAAAAGTTAGTTACACCTCTTTTTGCACTGAAACCCTAGACTGGGTGCTTCTTGGCAATGACCTCTCTCTTTGAGATTAATTTTGTTTTAGGAAAATTTTATGCTTCCAAAAGGTTGTAATCACCTCTATACGTTCCTCATAACCTCCAAGGATCCTCTTTTCATAAGAATCACTTTGTCAACCTTATGTTTTTGATGGGACTCTCTTAAGGAGACTGCATGTGTAAATTGTTGAGTTCAAACTTCTAATCCTCTATCAAAGGGTTTTATACCTTACTCCCTTATCTAACACCCATTCCTTATTCTCTCTTCAAACATATTCATGCCACTATGGTCTATTATCTCACCCTTAATATTTTGAGCATAAAAATCATTTAATAAATTCCCTCAAAATGACTCACCTTTAAGTGCGTGACTAAATCAGGGGTTTTATTAACCTTTCTTGCTTGAATTCACTATCCCTTTGATATCAAAGATGTAAACCATTATCCATACCTATACCATCACCATTCACAACAAAATACACAGAAAATAAACAAAATTCAAAGATATCTTAATCACACATCTCAAGAACTCATGCCACACTGTTAACTAAGCATGTTACTATTCTCAACTCATCAATATTCAAACATTAACACAATTCCTATAAAAAAACGTAATTTCTAATTCCTTCTTCTTAACCATTCATAGAATCAAGAATACAAGTTTATTTCAGAAACTCCTTTCTTATTCATAAACATTTGTCATATTAATTCTTCTATGAATTACACAGATCGGTTTGATCCTTCATGGCTCTTTTCTAACTTCCACCTTACTGTATTTAGCTCATATAATCCAATGAATCCCCATCCATTTGAGTACATCTTGTTTTTTATATCTAAGAAAGTGGTCACATTGAGTTTCATTAACCTAACCCAAGTAAGGCTTAACTAGAATTTAAGGGCTCAATTTAGGAGGACATGGAAACTTTAATAACATCATAGAAGGACCCTAAAACCATTTTCCACATTTATTTATTCAATACTCGGCTCCTAAACCACAAGTAACAACCTAAGAAATTCAAATATTTAAAAGGGCCATTTTGGAGTGAAAACTCTAAATGGTCATATTACAAATATAGAATGCCCAAATAAGTTGGGAGACCTACAAACACACCAAAATGAACCTCTAGAGTTTATTATAAACCAAAATTACATGCACACCAAAATTTCATTATGAAAAACATGATGCTCCTGCATCATACTCCCCTAGAGGGAGATTTGTACCCTTTTTTCCAATCATCTTGTACTTGTAAGCTCCTCTTTTATTTTGTTGTATTCTTCTTTTCTTCCTCAAAGCATCATGCTTCTTTGTTCTTCAACTTATTATTTTTGTCTTTGTCCTCTAGAATGAGGATTTCATATTTATTTCTCTTCATTTGAGATCCTCTAAGAGGAATTTCTTTAATAAAATTCACCTCTTCATTAATCAAACCTGAAAATACACATGCATACAAAACCTTGGATGAAAAACAAAGAGACTTTTTTGTCTCTTCACTTGATTCCTTCATTTCTTCTTGTTTCTCAACAATTGATTTTCCTTGTTCTTCTTCATTTTCTATCCTCCCATCCATCATCTCAACTGTCTCTTCATCATCATTCACTTCCTCACTATTCAAATCAAATTCAAGTGCTTGTATCTCAACTTATAACTATTCTCTACTTACATACACAAACTAAAAATCTGATTTTTCTTGTTGCTTATCAATTTCTTCTTCACAATTGAACTCATTCCTCACCATTTCTCCTATTTTATCTCTCTCGTGTTTACATGTCATCTTACTTATCCTACTTTTCCTTCTTTCCTCTTCTCTTATCCATACTCCAAGTTGAATTTTATTTTATTTCTCCTTGAGTGACATTATAGATCACTTAACTACCTTATTCATCACTATTTCAATACTTTATTTTTGTATTGCTTTCACCTTTTCCATCAACACCATCAACTACTCCATACCCTTCCTTAGCTCTTTTATTTCTTGTTCCATCCAAAACTATCTCTTTTCTTCTAACTCTCCCATCCTCCTTTTATTTTATTTTTCCTCTCTTCTCTTTCTCTTTCTTCTCGTTGTTTAAGAATTTAATCATTTCCTCCACTATCTTCACTTTATCTTCCTCCATCTTCTCTCAAAGCAAGTATTTTACACCTTTCTCAAGCCTCACATAGGTTCTCTTTCATATCTAGTCTTTTGACTTACTCTTTTCTCCTTTCTCTTCTCTTGGGATTCTTTCTTTTCCTCTTTCTTTCAATTTTCTCTTTCTTACTTCTTCCTTCAAGGAGCAACCTGTCAACTTCACACACTTCCTATAAGAAAGAAACTTTGTTAGCTTAAATAAATTCAAATAAAATCATCAAAAAACTCAAATCTCACACACATATACAAATGCTTCTAAACAAAAATAACTTCTTACTCACTTCTTCACTTCAATACCTCTTCTCTTCTTACCTACAAAGGTCAAAATTTCTCTCGATACCACTATGACGCAGAGGCCCCTGCTCACACTTTTCAAAATACACCAACTCTATTAGGAATGAGAAAAATTTCATCAAATATGCCAAGATGCTTAAGAATGTTAGCTCTTCAAATTGTCAAAATACCAAATTCCCCGGTCAAACTCTGTTACCAAGGGCTAAAATCCCCTTAAACCTGCTCAAGATCACAAAACATATATGATCAAATCATCCAAAAAGTTTCAAAATGTCATTTCACCTTTTAGCCTCTCCTTGAGAACTCTAGTAGCCCTAAATTTATGCAAATATTGTAGCTCAGGGAGATTCACAAGGTTTCAAAACTAACCAAGCACATTTCTAGACACCCATTAGGCTCTCTCAGCTCATATCAAGGATTCAAGTTCAGAAAGTTTGTATAACCCATTAAACCGCAAGTTTAGTTCACAATTAGGCCCCTTTACCAATTAGCCCTGATTGACAACAAATCTTGATGTTTAAATAATTCCATTACCTTTCTTAAGAAAGTGAAACTAATTTTGAGTACCTTTTATTGTCATCATGCTCTCCACCAAATTTGAGGAGCTAATTCTAAACCTAAACTTTTAAACCTACCAACCACCTTGTCAAATTAGGTCTCTTATTTGTTTAAAAATTTTGGTATGTATGTAATATTGGGTTGTAATAAAGTCTAGAGGTCCATTTTGGTGTGTTTGTAGGTTTCCCAACTTAGTGGGCCATGTTTGTAATACGACCATTTGGAGTTTTCCCTCCAATACGGCTCTTTCACATATTTGAATTTCTTAGGTTGTGACTTATGGTTTAGGAACTAGTATTGAGTAAATAAATGTGGCAAATGGTTCTAGGGTCATCCTATGATGTTATCAAAGTTTCTATGTACTCCTGTAGTAAAAAAATAACGTACTTACTATTACATTTATACTGCTAAATATGTTATTTTATATATGGATCTCATGTAAGAAAATTATTCACTAATGACTTATCCCCTAGTTTTGTCATCAGTTAGTTGGTCATCATTGTCATTTGTCTTGCAAAGTTCTGGTCATCTCTTAGAGAGTCTCAAGCATCGTTATTTGGGCATTTTTTGTCTCTAGTCTTTGACTAGGGCACTTAGGGTAGAACTGAGGCGCCCATGGGCACCCCAGTCCTTATTTTTAGGCGCCCTAGTTCTGATAACAATTGTATCTAATTTAGAGTTTCAAGGTCAGTCTTTGTAATTTTCCCTCTCATTCCCCTAGGTACTAGATGTCATGTTAGGTTATTAGTGTCAAAATTTGAGCAAGAGATCCCTATATAAACATAACATACCTACAATTTTATGAGCGAACTATCTACCACCAAGGGCTATCTATCTACTAAGGCAAGGGACTACATTTGGGCATTATTGCATCACACACACTGCATAGGAAGGGTTGTATTCATTCTATTCCATCCACCATTTACATTTTACATCTATCTATTGCACCCTATCTATGCGTCATTAATGCTAGGGCACCCTAGGCACACAATTACACACACAAGCACATAGAAATACATTGGGTTTGGAATGTAGTGCAATGCTTAGTTGTAAGTCCACCATTGTGGTAGCTAAGGTCAATCCGACCCCTTCATATGCATATTTATTTTTATGGATTTGATTATTTGTATGGGGTTTTGCAGGTAGATATTCATTATCGGTTTATGGTGACATCAACGGTTATCTGCGAAAAGTATCGAGACATCACGAAGAACCAAAGTGACACTTCTAGATTCAGGTCCTGAGTTGTTATGTAGACCAAAGCACCCATACTGCAGATTAGGGTGTCCATAGGCACCTTGATCCTCTCCTAGATGCCCTAGTCCAATCAAATCTCCATTTGCTGAAATTTTCTAGGTTGTACCATCATCCTCTGCTTCATCTCGCACATCATCCTGTTTAGTCCAGAATCACAGCGAGGTAATTTATTTTCAGGTTAGTACCTTATCTCTCCTATTTCAATTATTTCATTTCATTTAAATATCAAATAAAATTAGTTAGCATCTACATTTCAATTTACACTATTTATTTCATTATTATACTATCTAGATTAACTCTTAAAATCCATATTTTAGTTAATCATTTTGGTGAACCCGTACTTTAGAATATCTTGCCCTAGGATCTGTTTCAAACCCTAATGGCTAAGGATAATTCATCTTCTTCACCCATCATGTCTCATTTCAGCGTTAACCCTATCTATGATGAGGTTGCCATCGCTGAGCTCATGGCTCTCTATGGTAATCCTACTCCTATGTCGATCATATCAAACAACAACTTCTAGATGGTCAACAATATGTGCCTACTCATTTTGAATATTCTCCCATTAGCATTAGTATTGTTGAGGATCTAATAGCCTTCACTCATTATACACCATGTTATACGACTACTTGTGATCCTCCTTCTGACCTTTTTAAGGAAATTTTAGATGATTCTCTTATCAATTACTTTCTTGGTATTGAAAATCACTCACATGTGCATATTGATTCTTCTCCTAGTCAAACCACTGTTATAGTTCCTTCTCATGATTCTCCTACTTTTGATATTGTTTCTCATGATACATCTCATACTATCTTGCATACTCCTTCATATTATGTTGATGATCCTATTGATAACATCCTTAGTGACATTCTCATTTCCGAGTCTCTATCTGATACTAATAAGGTGGTTGATAGCCATGGTTCTCCTTCTTTTCATACTACCAAGTGTGAATCTCCTATTCCATAATTTCCTTCTCTTGAAATTACATCTATAACTTTGCATGAGTCACCTCCATCTATCACTTCTTCTTCTCCTACCGTTTCATCTCCTCTTGTTACATCATCTACACCCATTCGTTTGTCTTCTCATATATATGTATTTCCATCGGTCACCTCACCTATTAGGGATGTTTCTGATGCTAGTCCTACCACTTCTATGGATATTCCATCTACATCATCTACTATATCTTCTTCGGCACCTACTCCTAGTGTGCCCTTAGCATCAAAATCTTCTTTATCATCTCTTGATATTCCTATGATTACTCATAATGGAAAATTACAACCTCTTAATACATTGTTTCCATCTTCCACTATTCCTTCATAGGATATCATCTCTCTCATGCATGCCATAGGTCAATTACAATCTTAGGTTCAGTCTCTTACTCTAGAAAGTAGGGATTATTATGCTTCTATTGATAACAACTCATTACATGGTAACCTTGTCCCTAAGAATATTCATAATTCTGCATTCCCTAAGGACTTTATCATGCCTACATTCACATGTTTTAATGGTACCGGTGACCCTCATGCTCATATTATACACTACCACATGCTTATGACCTCTTGTTATGATGATAGATTATTGTTTAAGGCCTTTCGATACAGTCTTATTAATGAGGCATTATAATGGTACACTCATCTTCTCTTTGGGTCCATTAGTACTTATTATGACATAGAGGACACTTTCCTCCATTGGTTTATCATCAACAACAACCCTAAGGTTACTTATGACTACTTAAATACTTTACATCATGGCTCATCTAAACCTATCAAGGATTATATCTTACAGCCAATTGTTGCATACATCAACTAATATTCCAACATATTGATCTAGAAAATAAATTTATTTTTTGTCGTGGTATGATTCCCACACTTAAGTAAATATTGTAATATGATACATGTGAGTCATTCATTCTTCTTTGCTACAAAGTCTCGTATATAAAGAAAGATCTTATTTTAGCATATGTCATTGAACCTCCACATACATATAATTTCTATATTACCATCTAGTCCTCCTCCGTCAAAAGTGGTCGAGCATCATACATAGTCTCCACCTTTGCCTCACAAGCAAAGAAAGCAAGCTCAACCTACTCCACAACAACAACATAATTTTTCTCCTACTCTACGACAAGTTGTCTCTCCTTCCACTCCATCTATGTCGTGCGAGCCATTGCATGTCTCCCATCATACTAGACCTCATTATGTGTTGTCTTCCTTACTTGAAAAGTTCCTAATTCGCTTACCATCCAACCAGCATCATCCACAACATAGGCTACAATGTTAGCGTGACCAACTTTATTGTAATTATCATTGCATGAATGGCCATATGAACAATGACTATCTTACCCTTCATGATATATTGCAAACATTAGAGGATAAGGGCATCATCTCATTTGGATCTCGATCACATGAGTGATCCATCTCTCTTCTACCTCGTCAGATAGTTTATACTACAATTGAGTCCTCTCCTCCACCTAGTACTCGAGTGCCATGGTACGTCCATCATCGCAGTTCGTTACTCATGTGCAATATCTACCATTTCCATACACCACTACATCATCACATCCATTGCATTCACTTCATCCATCTCATCCATCACATTCATACTATCCACCGCATAATGTTGCTCCTTCACATTAGATTCCACAACCCACCACCTTTGTGCATACCACCGTATCTCCATATGACATTCAATTTGACAAATATCCATACGCTGTTTCCATCCCACATGCTTCCACCACTTCATGTCGCCTTGGTCTTTGGTAGGTGATTACTATCACCTTACCCCCCGATGACACACTTGTGTTCTTATGGTTATTACACGAATGTTGAGGGTTTTTTCTAAGAACCTTTCATCATGTGCTCCATCATTCATCTAGCACACTCAATTATTTCCCGATGATGCAATCTTACTTTTTGTGGTTCATTTTTGACTGTTGAGGGGTATTAATTAAAATGAACCTAATCATCCATATTTGGGGAATCACTAATTCCCCCATTTATCACACTAACATATTACGATTACATTACATTACCGTGATACACATTCCTCACAACATGTTAGTTCAATCATCATACATCATCTCTTTTTACATTCATTCTACTAGCATCATTATACTAACTACACATTGTAAAATTCCATTTAAATAAACATTAATAATATACAAACACATCACATACATCCCAACACTAATCACCCAATCATACACATCGATACACCACAAAATAAGCTCATCATATATAAATCACATGTGTCCATACATATATAACGAATACAATCATCATTGGGGAAACTCCCCTACATCATATACAATAATACTAATCACACCTCATCATCACTATTGCTCTTGGGTATTGCGAGAGCCCTAGAACTAGATGCCTCACCAATAAATTTGCATCATTGTTCATGGCCTTAATACCTCGCCACTTTCCTACGTAATAAGATGTTATTTGTTGACTACTCTGAAAACTAACACTGCAAATCCACGTATCATGTAAACACATCCTGCACCAAGGGACCACCACCTACCGCCTCTCAGGCTCGTCGAGTCTCTTCACGTGCCTCATCCCTCTCACCTAGCAACACAATACACATCTCTGCTGCTATAACCACTGGCTCAAATAAATGGGCATGCTCTCCCATTATATCATCCACTCACTCAAGTATACCTCCACCAAGTATATCGGTCGACACATTCTGCTTCAATGTGTGGATAGATGTGTCTATTATTAGGGACCAATACACATCACCTACAAAACAAATAACAAAACATGTTATATAATCATCACTAAAACATAGCCCAAAAACAAAGTACACGACACAATTATTCAAATACTCACCTCCTCGCATATATCTCTAGCCTAGCCCACTCTCCTCATGGACCTCCAATTGGTATCAACATTGGTATGTGCTCATAAGCCCATACATGCAATAGTGTAGTGGCTCTTATCCCACCACCATGCTCATCATGAGTAAATCGGTATAGATTTCGTAAAGGTGGGAGAACACACATTGTGCCCACGCATATCTAGTAGGTCCTCCTCCTCTATCCACTAGTATATATAATGCATCTTATACAAGATTCCTACACCTCTTCCCTCCACTGCTATAGATGAAACAATCACAATTGCTATGAACTTACACAAGCGTGGAACCCCAAACCGTAAGATAACATCCAAAATGATATGGGCCTTGGAAGGTACTTGAGTCCCCACAAAATACCATCTAGTAGCACACATCTTTCTCTCCATATCCTCCAATGGTATCACCTGTACTCTCTCTCTAACAACCAACAATTGCAATATGTGATATACATCCTCTAAAGTAACAGTCATCTCCCCATAGGCAACCAAAATGTGCACGTATGTACACACCACCTATTGCATAGTGCAATCAACACAGCATATTGTGGGGTACTGTCGACACTAAAATTTTCCTCCGTAATTTCTATTTCATTAATGTATGTATTAGGAATAGGATGTTGTTAAGTATAATTAGTAGTAGCGTCTGATAGAAGATAACGGCGCCGTCAGTATGGTGCCGCCAATAATGTGGAGTATGGTAACAGTCAAAGTACAATAGGAATGTTGTAAAAAGTAAATATTTGTCGTAAGTGGTCCGGTAATGTTAAAATGTCAAAGTTTGGGTAATTAGAGAAGTAGGGTCTACATGATTAGGAATTAGAAATATTATATTGGTAATAAGGACAAGGAGTGAGGTCATAAATATTTTGTGTATTTTATTTGTAAAAAGTCTAAAAATGTGGAACCCATGTAAAATGATAAGGTTTATCTTATCTTAAAAGATAAGCTTACATGTACAGATAAGAGTTAAGGTATGGAATATGATTCGTCAGAGTGGATTTATTATCCTATCTTAGAGATAAGATGGATAAGTCTGGAAGTTCTATAAATAGAGAGGCCACCCCCCTCATTTAGCATAGAAGGAAATAGTGAGAAATATTGTAGGAAGTGTGCAAAGGAAGCCATCAGTTTAAAGGTGTGTTGAAGAAGCCATTAAGAGGTGTAATTGTAAAGTTTCTCCCATAGTCTTGGTGGAAGGCAAGTGAATTCAATAACACTTGAAGTACCTCATGCGTGAGATTGTAACAATTTCATGTTAATATTATAATTTACTTTGATATTTCAGATTTGTCATCATTCCGTCTTATCATAGTCGATGGTATTCTTGTGTTATGTTGTTGTTTTGTTTCAGATTACATCCACCAAACTAAAGGTCATGCATTAGTAAATAATCATAAAGACGAGGAGTTCCCGGTGAAGAATTATCATAGTGTCGGATTGGTGATGACATTTTGGTTCCGTATCGGGACCATTCTTCGTTGGTTGATTTTCGGAGAGATATTCCCACTTAGTCAAAAATCAATTGGAGGGTAACCTTGTTTTTACTGTGTATAGTAGTTACCATGGTAAAGTCATTTTTGCCATGAATAGTAGTTACCATGGTAAAGTCATTTTTGCTGGGAATAGTATTTACCGCAATGAAAGTCACTTTTTATCGTGAATAGTATTTACTGCGCAAAGAACTTCACTTTTACTTGTGAATAGTGTTTACCACAATAAAGTCGCTTCTTATCGCAGTAAGTCAAGTTTTACCATAGTTTATCGTGGTCATTTCTATTTTACTGTAGAAAGGTGTAAAGTCACTTTCTAGTATAGTGATTCCAATTATTTGTGCACATAAGTCTTGTTGATTGTACTTGTGGGTTGGTATTTCACGGTGGTTACTTTTGAAAATGGGAAAGATTCTGTTTTTTCAGCTCAATATAATGAAGATGCTTCTTCTTTCATTCAAGAGTTTAAAAGATCTTGTATTTGTAATGGCCTCATAAGAAGGGAACAATGGAGTGAATTTTTTCCTACCTTTTTGGATGGTTCAACACTTAGGTGGTTTGAAACACTAGGTGATAATGTGAAAAATTCATGGGATTTATTAACTGAAAGTTTTCTTAAAGAATTTAGTGAACAACAAAAATATGTAGATCTCATGATCGAGATCACAAAGCTATCCCAAGGAGAGAAGGAGAAGATAAGGGATTATCATGCTCGTGTTCTAGAGCTAAGGAGGAAGCTCGATGCCCAAATCCGGAAGGAAGGATTAGCGGATGGGTTGATGAATGGCGTGGATAATCTCCTCTGTAAGCACTTCATTCTTGGGATGAAGCCAGAAATCAGACAACGAGTGAAGTATGACCACCCAGCTACCATTGAACAAGCAAAGGAGATTGTAAGAAGGAAAGAAGAAAGCATGGAAGAGGAGCCCAAAGAAATTGTTGTTAAAGTAGAGCCTACACTAGCACCTTTGGTCCAGAATCCACAACCACTCCCGGTGAGCACAAATATTTCTCCTAGTACATCTACTGAGTATGAAGATCTGCTAAAAAGATGGGTCAGTTAACTATTAATCTTCTTCAAGGAAAAGAATTTAGTTCTTAGGGAGGAGATAGAGGTCCAAAAAGAAATATTTCTGAAGTTGTATGTTATGGTTGTTATAAAAAGGGTCATTATAAGTATAATTGTCCAGATAGAGCTTCTACATCTGGTAAAGGAGATAATGATAAAGGAAAAGCACCTGTGAATTCTTTTGATGTAGTAGATAAGAGCAGAAATAATGAAGTAGATGTGTTTGTAACAAAAAGAAAGAAAGAAAAAGATAATCAAGATGGAAATGATCCTAAGAAGATGAAAGAAGAAACTAGTAAGAAACATAGGAGAAGAAAGTTGGGTGTGCAGGATTTTCTAATTTCACAGAGGCAACGACCATACTCCATCTTGGAAGATCTGTCCAAAAGGCCTGCAAATATTGCATATGGTCAACTCTTGGCTATGTCTTCTGAGAAGAGGTGGGAGTTGCGAAGTGGACTCAATGCTCGACGAAGGAAGGAGGTTGAGGTCCTTGTTTTGGAGGCAGAGGCAGATCCCTATGCTCCACAAGCTGAGGTATTATGTAATTATATTTCAATTCATGATGTCTTAGTTGATGGAGGTGCTGCGCTTAATGTAATGACCGAGTCTCGTAATGAATATGTTGGGTTTAAAATTGATCGCCCTTCAACACTTATGTTAAGGTCATTAAATAAGGGAAAACTAAACCGAAAGGTGTAGTTTCAAATGTGGCAATATCTCATTATGGGTGTTGTATGTGTGGTAGACTTTCAGTGATGAAAAATGGTACTGCTAAGGCACTACCAATGCTTTCTTTGGGAAGACCATGGCTAAGGAGAGTTCATGCAAGAAACTACTGGAATGAAGGTTTCATGACACTTGGATGTGGTAGAGAGAGGGTGAAGATAAACGTGATCCCTCGACATCATAAAGTAGAACCTGTGGATTCAAGTGATGAAACTGATGATTGGACATCCTCTGATTACTCTAGTACCAGTGAAGTGGACACTGAAGATGAAGAAAGTGAGGTGGATGTTTCAGTCATGGATATCCTTCCAGTCACACCAACTCATGACCCCATAAAATTATCTGAAGAAGAAGTTGATGATCGTCTCCAACAAATAAAGATTGGTGATGCTGTGATGGAGAGTGAGAAGGAATCCTACCTCCAGCTCTTTTGAAGGTACATACACCTATTCAATTTTGATTACAAGGAACTCCATCAAGTAAGTTGGGTAGAACATTCTATTGAGCTGGTAGATGGTGCTAAGCCCATAAAGCAAATGCCATATAGAATGAATCCTAATTTTTCCAAGACTGTAAAAGAAGAAATAGATAAGTTGCTTGATGCAGATTCATATTTCTTGTGGAGAATTTAGAATGGGTTTCTCCCATTGTGATCTCAATAAAAAAGAATGGAAAGCTACACATTTGTGTTGATTACAGGAAGCTCAATAAGGCAAAAAAGAAGGATCATTACCCTCTTCCATTTTCGATCAGATCTTGGATGAAGTATCGGCCAGAGTGCTATAGTTTCTTGATGGATATAAGCGGCTACAACCAAGTTTGTGTAGCAGAGAAAAGATCAGTCAAGACCACGTTCACCACTCCTTGGGGAACGTTTTCTTATAGAGTTATGCCTTTTGGGTTGTGTAATGCTCCAAAGAACATTCCAAAGATTTGATGAATAGGGTGTTTGAACCCTACATTGGGACCTTCATCGAGTATTTCGGATGATTTTTGCATCTATGGGAGCAAGTTGAACCACCCGCACTGATGGAGACAACATTTCAAAGGTTAGATGAAGCACAAGCCTCACTAAACCCTACAAAGTGTGTCTTTGGATGTTCTAAAGGTGTTTTGTTAGGGCATGTTGTATCCAGAGATGGTATTGGTACTGATCCTGATAAAGTTTAAAAAATCAAAGATTTACCATTTCTTATGAATAGAAGTAAGTTGAGATCATTTTTAGGCCATGTGGGTTACTATAGAAGGTTCATCAAGAATTTCTCAAAGATTGCATAGCCACTAACCCAGTTCTTGAAGAAGGATGTTACTTATGAACCAGGAAATAAGGCACATGAAGCTTTTGGACAACTGAAGGAAGCCTTGGTGTCTTCACCTGTTTTGAAGAATCTAGATTGGAGCAAGCGTTTCATTGTGTACACTGATGCCTCAAATGCAACACTAGGAAGTACTTTGAGCCAAAAGGATGAAAATGGGAATGAACATCCAATTTACTTTGGGAGCGCATACAAATGAGCAAAGTCTTGAGGTAAATTATACTCAGAATCGAAAAGAGGCTCGCTATCATTTTTGTTGTAAAGAAGTTTAGAAATTACTTGCTAGGGCAAAAATTTCTAGTTGTAATAGATCATCAGGCTCTAAAATATATTGTAAATAATCCTAACCCATCAAGGAGGATAGCAAGATGGATAATTTTGCTACAAGAATTTGAATTTGATATTATAGATATGCCAGAAAGAAGCATGTCAATGCGGATGCACTCTCTCGAGCCTATGATGGTTTAGGATCATCTTGTGATGATGATGATTTCCCGATGCAAAGATTGTTATCCCTTGACACAATCCCTAGTGAATACATAGATATTTGGAATTATCCAATGAATTCAAGTTTCTGATGGTGCCAATGCAAAGACTAAGAGGAAGATCACTCAAGCCAGTCATCCATATTCTATTCTGCATGGAGTATTATTTCGAATAGGACCTGATGGACAGTACAAGAGGGCAGTTGGACGTGATCAAGGGAAGGAATTGCTAGAAGAATTCCACAATGGTACATGTGGAGGGAACTTCTCTGACAACGTACAACAAGAAGGATCTTGGATGCAGGTTATCACTGGCCCACTCTTTTTAAAGATTGTTATAATTATTGTAAGACATGTGATATTTGTCAAACACATGGTAACCGTAAGACTTCATCAGCTCCATTATGCCCTATTCTTCCACTTGGTCCCTTTGAAAAGTGGGGAATAGACATTGTAGGTCCACTTCCAACTACCTCACGCAAAAATAAGTATATTGTAGTTGCCACAGATTATTTAACCAAGTGGGTTGAAGCTAGGCCATTGAAAACAACTTCCATGGATGAAGTGGCAAGGTTCATATATGAACGCATTGTCACTAGATTTGGTTGTCCATTAGAAATTGTAACAGATCAAGGAAGCCACTTCATTAATGAGGTGGTAGAAGCCCTAGTCAATAAGTTTTCTATTAAGCACAGGAAGGCAACAACATACAAGCCAAGCACAAATGGACAGGTGGAACGAACAAATTTTGTGTTGTGTCAAATTCTAGCAAAAGATGCAGCCTTGTAGGTACATAAGTGGGATAAAAGGATTCATGCAACATTGTGGGCATATAGGGCAACATCAAAGTCAAAGCAACATGATACTCTCCATTTCAAACTGACCTATGGCATTGATCCAGCTTCTTCCTATTGAGTTTGATATTCCCACCGTGAGAGTTATGAAAAATGAAAGGATGGATGAAAGTGATTCAAGAAAAGAAAGGTTAGTACATCTTCATTTGCTAGAGGAAATGAGGGAAATAGCAAAGGATACTAGCCATAAGAAGAAAATGAAGCGAAGGAATACTTTGATCAAAATATCCGGTGGTCTCCATTTCATGTGAATGACTTGGTTCTAGTATATGATTCCGATACAAAAAAAGAAGATAGAGAAAATTTCTTGTAAAATGGATGGGGCCCTACAAAATAAAGCAGTTGCGCATGAAAATGGTACGTACTGATTTGGAGGAATTGGATGGCACTCCCATTACGAAATGGGTCAACCATGAAAAGTTGAAGATTTTCCAAGCACTGAAGAGTCTACTCAGGGACGGAGTAGAAGCTAGAAGGGGGAAGATGTCGACACTAAAATTTTCCTCCGTAATTTCTATTTCATTAATGTATGTATTAGGAATAGGATGTTGTTAAGTATAATTAGTAGTAGCATCTGATAGAAGATAACGGCGCCACAAGTCGATGCAGTGCTGCTAATAATGTGGAGTATGGTAACAGTCAAAGTACAATAGGAATGTTGTAAAAGTAAATATTTGTCGTAAGTGGTCCGGTAATGTTAAAATTTCAAAGTTTGGGTAATTAGAGAAGTAGGGTCTACATGATTAGGAATTAGAAATATTATATTGGTAATAAGGACAAGGAGTGAGGTCATAAATATTTTGTGTATTTTATTTGTAAAAAGTCTAAAAATGTGGAACCCATGTAAAATGATAAGGTTTATCTTATCTTAAAAGATAAGCTTACATGTACAGATAAGAGTTAAGGTATGGAATATGATTCGTCAGAGTGGATTTATTATCCTATCTTAGAGATAAGATGGATAAGCCTGGAAGTTCTATAAATAGAGAGGCCACCCCCCTCATTTAGCATAGAAGGAAGTAGTGAGAAATATTGTAGGAAGTGTGCAAAGGAAGCCATCAGTTTAAAGGTGTGTTGAAGAAGCCATTAAGAGGTGTAATTGTAAAGTTTCTCCCATAGTCTTGGGTGAGATTGTAACAATTTCATGTTAATATTATAATTTACTTTGATATTTCAGATTTTTCATCATTCCGTCTTATCATAGTCGATGGTATTCTTGTGTTATGTTGTTGTTTTGTTTCCAGATTACATCCACCAAACTAAAGGCTATGCATTAGTAAATAATCATAGCACGAGGAGTTCCCAGGTGAAGAATTATCATAGTGCTTGGATTGGTGATGACAAGACATCCCCCATTCATGTTATGTGTCGTAGGCCAACATGTTCCATGACATCCAAATCCTCATCTGACATGCCCAATCTAAGAAATGTACTCAAATGATGACCATTGTAGAACTCCCTCGAGTGGATATCCCTATGCACATCATAAAACAACAACAAACACAATGTTAGAACACTACACAAATCAAAACACACTCACTAATCACATTAATATTCAATATAAATATGATTTTCACCATTCTAGGCCACATACACACTTTCTGTACCATAATGCCTAGATGCAGGACCGAGGCACCCAAGAGAAGGACGTTAGTGCCCGGATCCGGGAACTCTTGTCCCGTGGGTCACTAACACCCTCACCACTCTTGTCCAGGTCTCAAACTTCAAGAAAATTAAAAATCTTCAATTTGTAAAAATTAATAAAAACTACTTGCCACACCATACATTTTTCGAAAAATAATGCACTTACCAACTCGTTGTCGCGTGTGTGATGCTTTATGAAGGTCACCGCCATCCGAAATCGACTAGAATGGACTTCTCTCACTTGCGAAATTTTCACTCACTTAACGCTCAATCTCATAATCACATAAAAATAAATGAAGTGACTAAACATTTTTTCACTTCACTACTTATAGTAACATTTTCACCTACTTTACTATAGTCATTATTTTGTGCTTATTCTCACAACTAATACACACTACACCATTTTTGTCATATCTTGAGAATTTCTACTCCGATTTACACCTCGTTTGTAGAATTCTTTTTAGAATTCTACCTAACAATTCATACACATTTTTGGCGATTTCTCAATTTCTATCTATTTAGTGCTTACTTTTGGATTAGCGTTCATTATTCTCATCACTTCCCCTTTTTTGAAAGGGGGGCATATCATTGGGGTCATCCTATAATTCCCCTTACATTACCATGCAATTAATCAACACTACCAACTCATCATTTTCAAACATTTACTAATTCACCACACAACATCTCACTATTAATTCCCCCTAATGACCTAATCTGGGAAACAAATATAAAAAATTTCTATGCGACATTTCATCACTTACCCCTAATGACCTAACTTGGGGCAAAAAGTGTTAAAATCCTCTCCATGCAATATTTCACTGATTTCTATCGATTCCCCCTAATGACCTAACATAGGGGTAGCTAACATAAAATCTCTCTACGAGTAATAAATCAAATCGAATCAATTAATCAATCAACACCTTCAAATTTCTAACAATCGAAAATATTATCAATTAATCGTTATAATACAACACAATCGATGTCCTAGATGACCTAACTTGGGAGTGACGTGTAACATCTCATATGACCTAACTTGGGAGTGATGTTTGGCCTCCCAGATGACCTATCTTGGGAGTTATATCCATTAATTTCCTAGATGACCTAACTTGGGAAGTTATTATATCTATTTCACATTTGCTTCCAGATGACCTAACTTTGAAACCATCACATTGCAGTGACACATGTGAAGTGGGGGCAAGATTGCCTTTCCTATACCACTCCTACATGGGTCAACTATTTGATTTAAATTATTTAGATCCAAAACCAAAAATATTTGATCTAATTCTATTTATAGTGGATAGATCTTGAGGATGTAGCTAGAGATTGGAGAATAACACACTTTTCTCCCTATACTCTTCCTATGCGACACAGGATGCCCAAATCCTCCTGGTCAATTTTTCATATACACGCATTCATGTCGAACTGATCACTCCCTAGCCCATCTCATCATCATCATACAATGTTTGAAATAATCAATCATATAACATTTCTATCATCACTCTCATTTAGTACACTTCATCAAGATATTGCACTTTTCAATATGTTGCATGGATCAACATGTTGATCCATAGTTCAACACATTATATGGTTCTTTCGGCACACTTTTACTACCACATATACACATTCTACTACAAGATGGGATTCTCCGATTTTCTCTTAGGTACACATCTCTATCTACTTTATGTTACCAAACTTTCCGCTCACCAACATAAAGTGGGGGAAAATGTAGTCACAAAATCATGCACTTATTATTACATTTATACCGCCAAATATGTTATTTTATATATGTATCTCGCGTAAGAAAAGTATTCGCTAATGAATTACCCCTAGTCTTATCATCGGTTAGTTGTTCGTCATCGTCATTTGTCTTGCAAAGTTGTAAATTCTGTACATAGTTACGGTTGTCTCTCGGGAGTCTCAGGTGTCATTACTTGGTCATTTTTTGTCTCTAGTCTTTGACTAGGGTGCCTAGGGTAGAACTAGGGTGCCCATGGGCGCCCCGATCCTTATTTTTAGGGGCCCCGGTCATGACAACAATTGCATCTAAAGAGTTTTGAGGTTGGTCTTTTTAATTTTCCCTCTCGTTCCCCTAGGTACTAGTTGGCATGTCAGGTCATTAGTGTCGAAATTTGAGCAAGAGATCCTTATATAAACATAACATACCTACTATCTTATGGGAAAACTATCTACCACCAAGGGTTATCTATCTACTAAGGCAAAGGACTGCATTTGGGCATCATTGCATCACACACTACATAGGAAACGTTATATTCATTCTATTCCATCCACCATTTGTATTTTACATCTAGCTATTTCCCCTATCTCAAGGTCGTTGATGTTAGGGAAACCTAGGCACACAATTGCACACAAAACTACATTGGGTCTGGAATGTAGTGCAATGCTTAGTTGTAAGTCCACCATTGTGGTAGCTAAGGTCACCCAAATTCTTCATATGCATCTTTATTTTTTAGGGATTTGATGTTTTGTATGGGGTTTTGTAGGTAGATATTCATTATAGGTTTACGGCGACATAAGTGAAGTTACTGCGAAAACCACGCGACAAGGATCGAGACATTGCGAAGATCTAGCGACACTTCTAGATTTAGGTCTTGAGCTATTATGTAGACTAGAGTGCACATACTATAGACTATGGCGCCCAAAGATTCCCCGATCCTCTCCCAGGTGCCCTAGTCTAGTCAAATCTCCATCTACTTTGCAATTTTCTGGTTGTACCATCATACTCTGCTTCATCTGCACATCATCCTGTTTAGTCTAGAATCATAGTGAGGTAAGTTATTTTCAGGTTAGTACCTTATCTCTCTTATTTCAATTATTTCATTTCATTTAAATATCAAATAAAATTAGTTAGCATCTACACTACAATTTACTCTATTTATTTCATTGTTATACTATCTAGATTAACTCTTAACATCCATATTTTAGTTAATCAACTCCTAACTTAATCCCTTGATATCTAGTTAAGGTTTACTTGGGTTAAGTTAATGAAACTCAATGTAACCACTTTCTTAGATATTAAAAACAAGATGTAATCGAATGGGGGGATTCATTGGATTGTAGGAGGTAAATACGGTGAGGAGGAAATTAGAAAAGAGCCTTATAGGCTCAAACCGATTTGTGTAATTAATGAAAGTATTAGTATGGCGAGATACTTTATGAATAAGAAATGATTTTTGAAATAAACTTTTATTCTTGATTCCATGAATGGTTAAAAATAAGGAATAAGAAAGTACATGTCCTTTTGTATATAAATAGTGTTAATGTTTGAATAATGACGAGTTAAGAATAATAACATGCTTAGTATAACATGTGTGGAATGAGTTCTCTAGATGTGTGATTAAGATATCTTTGAATTTTGTGTATATTCTTTGTCTTATGTTGTGAATGGTGATGGTACATGTATGGATAAGGGTTTACATCATTGACAACAAAGGGAGACTAAATACAAGGAAGAAAGGTTAATAAAAACCCCGATTTGGTCACACACTTAAAGGTGAGTCATTTTGAGGGCATTTCTTAAATTATTTATATGCTTGAAATATTAAGGGTGAGATAATAGACCACAATGGCATGAATATGTTTGTAGAGAGAAGAAGGAAGGGTGTTAGATCGGGGAGGAAGGTATAAAACCCTAGGATAAAGGCTTAGAAGTTTGAACACAAAATTTGTACATACAATCCCCTTAAGATAGTCACATCAGGAGCGTAAAGTTGAAAAAGTGATTATTATGAAAAGAGGATCCTTGTAGACCATGCGACAGGTTGTGAGGAACTTATAGAGGTGATTATAACCTTTTGGAAGCATAAAGTTTTCCTAAAACAAAATTAATCTCAAAAGAGAGGTCACTTCCAGAAGCATCTAGTCTAGGGTTTGAGTGCAAAATTCCTTAAAATTTGTAAGAGAGTTATATTTGGACATGGTTTAAGTGTAGAATTTTTTTAGAAATAAATATGGCATTTTATTGGCCAAAACTTGATCGGACAAGCTTAGACTATGTTTCATACTCTGTCTTGAGGGTATTAGTTAGAAAATTTGGTCATAGGTGAAGTGTACCTTATTTATAACATGTGAAATTGGTTCTATAGAGGAAGAATGGTGTAATGAGAATTATTAACGTGGTGGGATGTTGAAAATAAGTCTATAAGTGATAAGGAATTGAGAAACTCGAGATGTCACTATCTAAGAACTAATCTTGCACAATCATATGAAAGGTTGAAATAAGATACTAGAACAAGTTGAATGGAAGATAATGTAGCTATTAAATGTGGTGGGATTTAATTTGGGAAGGTGTAAAAATGAAAAAAAAAAAATAGTTCAAGAATATTTAAAAAATAAGTTAAAACACAGTCTAACCTAGTTTAGGATTCTATGTGAATATGGGAATAATTTGAATTTGAAAGTTAAGTTGTGTGAGTGAGGAAAATGGAAGGTTTAGAGACCCAAAAGGAATTTGTGAAGGTTGTTTCAAGGTATTAGATGAAATTACCCAGGTATAAACAAAATTACCAAAAACTTTAAAACTCAGTCCTAAATAGTCAAGAGACCTAATTTTACAAGGTGGTTGGTAGGTTAGAGAGTTTAGGCTTGGATTTAGCTCATGAAATTTGGCGGAGAGCATGATGACAATGAAGGGTAATCAAATGTAGTTTCACTTTCTCGAGAAAAGGTAATGTAATCATTTAAACATCAATATTTGCTGCCGGGTTGGGACTAATTCGTAAAGAGGCCTAATTGCAAACTAAACTTACATTTGAAGGGGTTATACAATCTTTTTGAACTTTAATATTTGATATGAGTGAGAGAGCCTAATGGGTATCTAGAAAGGTTCTTTGTTAGTTTTGAAACCTTGTGAATCTCCCCAAGCTACAAGATTCACATAAATTTAAGGCTACTAGAGTTCTTAAGGAGAGGCTAAAAGGTGATAAAGGTGAAATGACCTTTTGAAACTTTGTGGATGTTTGATCATATATGTTTGGTGATCTCAAGGAGGTTTAAGGGGATTTTAGTCCTTGGTAACAGGTTTGACCAAGAATTTTGTATTTTGACAATTTGAAGAACTAACATTTTAAGCATCTTGGTGTATTTGATGAAATTGTTCTCATTTCTAACAGAGTTGGTGTATTGTGAATAGGGTGATCTCGGGGCCTCTGCATCAACATCCTAATGCTAATATAATCCACATAATATAACAACATCAATAATAATAATGATATTAACACAATATCAAATGTCTCCATCAAAATAATATAATGGTATAATGAGTCAAAGATAGTCCAAAATGGAATGAAAAATAGGTGGGTACTATACTATAAGGCTCTTGTTCAAACTATGCCAACTTAGGATTTCATTCATTCTTCACCTTTAGGGTTCCATATTTATAACATACTCTATCTAATTTGTCATTTCCTAGGGTTTTGTCAGACAGAAACTTTTTTCTCGAGTGGGGTGAAGGCTGATACTGGGAGCCACTAACAACTTCGAATGATGGAGGGCTTAGGACCTCAGATGCAGATGTGGATCTATAGGCACAAATAAGATAGATGCATGATATAAAGAAGCTAGATCTGTAAAACTAAAACATATAAGATTAGATCACAATATGCGGGGGTTGCCAGATAGTTCCGGTTCCAAGAGGATTTTAACTCCCTTGGAGGATGTCAACCCTCGTGTTAGACAAGATAATAATAGAATACAAGATAAATAGATAACATGCAAGTAAATGAACAAAGGAACCTGACATTGTAGGTGTGTAGATGGTATTATTGATCTGATGCGTGCAACATGAATCTCACTTTTCTTCCTCTCGGTCCGGTCGGTCCAAGTCTTCTTGAAAAATATATCCATCCAACTCTAGGTCTTGTCTGTTCTTTCTAAAATATGGGGAAAACCCATATTTATAGCTTGGATGTGAGGTTAGATTGGGGTTAACAGAAACCGGGTTGAGTAAAGTAACCCGAGTTAAGAGATATGATGTGATCACGTGGGGACCACGACTTGAATTATTAGATGGAGTGGGGAGCATGATTGACATGGTAGGTGAGATGATAGATTCCATTTAGAAAGGGGTGTCGATGGGTGTATTAATACCCATGGATTGAATAATTTGTGAGAGATGGGGGATAATGCCAAAAGTTGAATTATCAAATGGGTCTACATGGATCCCATTTGATAATTAATTAAATAAGGTGAGCAAATGGATAGGATTTCATTTAATTTAAGAAAAATAAAAGCGAGAATGGAAATTGCATGAATGTGAGATGACGGAGGGGCGCTATACCAAAAATTGGTGTCTACATTTGCCCCTTTTTTTTGAGTGGTTTGCGATAGCAAGCCACGAGACAAAAAAAAAGGGTTAGATGAAATATGTGTCTAAAGATGGATGAAGACATGACCAAAGGCAAGATGCCTTAGGAAAAAAAGGATCGCAATAACAATGAAAAACAAAATGTATGGCGGTGACTTCAATATCACATTGGTAGAGGACAATTGTGGTCTCAACGAAGACAGACGACAATGTTCTACAGACCAGTGAGTGGGTGAAGACCACTATAGTATGGATGTAAACCAAGATGACCAATGGGTCATAGGAAAACATCAAAATATGTGCAATTGAATGCGAAAGATGTGTGCAATCCTTTGTCTGTGAGGAATCATGCAAAAAAATCATGCATCCGCAAAAGGGACGAGGATGAAGATAATGATGCCCCAACATAGGGCATGAGAAGGAAACAAAGTGATTTATATGTGTTGACAAGTACAAGGATGAAAAGGTGCCTCAACATAGGATATAGATGGATGTTGAAATAAGATATCCCATGGGAAATACTCATAAATGTGTACATGATGAGAAGACATGATAAAAGGGTGCGATAAAATGCCTAAAAGGGTGATAAATATGATGGCAATCATGTTTCATAGGAAAGATGCATAAGTATTAGCAAATTAGAAGGTGAAGAAGACAAAGAAATCTCATTTCTTCGATAAGTAGGATAAGAAGTCAAGATACTTTTGTGAAAAAACAAAAGCAGAGAAAATATTCATGGAAGAGAACAAGATCAGATAGGTGATGGCCGTTATGGTATCTTCCAAGACAAAAATGTCAAAGGAAGATGGGAAGATATTCTTAGAAATGGATATGATGATGTCCCTGTGAGAGGACTGATGAAGATAAAATATGTGACAGGGTTCTCAAAAAGAGAAGAGGTCAATGTTGCAAAGAGAAGAACAAGAATGGTAATGAAATAGATTGATGGTACATAAACGGAGAAACATTGGCATTGACCGTGAATGCCAGATGTGAGGGATGTTGAGAAAGAGAAAAGGGAATAGACGGAGGATTGGTTGATTATGAGAAGAGCAAGAAATATTGAATGTGAAGGTGACAGGGGTATGGAATAGATGGATGGAGAAAGAGGAGGAGAAAAGAAGGAATGAAGGGGGAGGAAAAAGATAAGAAAGAAGGATTATAAAGAAAGGGGGAAATGAAGAAGGACAATCAAAGACAAGACAAGAAAAGGAAAGAGCATCGGGTGAAATTATGAAAAGCTCTTCTTCAGTGTCCACTTGAATGTTAAGCTCTTCTTCAACATCAACGTTATTGGATTAATAAGGGTGGAAAAATTTGGAATAAACTTGTGGACAAAATTGATTTTTCCCAAGAAGCTTTGAACAACCTTCTTGTGACTTGGCAATGTTAATGCTCTTATTTCTTGAACTCTCTCCAGGTCAATTTCCAATCCTTCCTTCGATACAATATGGCCTAGAATATTGCCTTCATGGGCCAAGAATATGCATTTTTAGGGTTCAATGACACCCCAAAACTCCTACATCTTTGGAACACCTGCCTTAGGTGGAAAAGATGATCATTACATTCTTGGAAAAAATAGTGATGTCATCTAGATAGATCAGTACTATTTTGTTGATCAACCCTTGAATGCCATATCCATTGCCCTTTGAAAAGTGGCTCCGGCATTGGACAATCCAAATGGCATTTTTCTATAGGCATAGGTGCCCCATTTGGTGGTGAAAGTTGTTTTGAATTGATCATCTTCTTTCACCATGATCTGATTGTATCCCGAATAACCATCTAGGAGAGAGAATCTTTTTGACCCAGACACTACTTGCAAGATCTGCTCCATTGAAGGGAGTGGGTAGTGATCTTTGAGGGAGGCTCTGTTCAAATCTCTGAAGTCAACACACAACCTAATTTCTCCATTTTTATTTCTAACTAGGACTAGGTTTGCAACCCAACTTGAGTGTTTTATTGGAAATATGATACTCGCCTCTATCAGCTTGTTCAACTCTTTTCTCATGAGAGGTTCATATGGGGATTCACCGGTCTTTGCTTCGCCTCATGGGCCGAGCAGTTGGATCCAGTTTGATTGTGTGTTGTGCTAGTTTTGGATTGAACCCTCTTAGGTCTTCATAACTCCAAGCAAACACATCTGGAAATTCTTGGCAAAGTTGTATGAATTCATACCTTTCTTGCTCGGTGGCCACTTTGCCAATTTGAAGTGTTTTGTCTTCTCCAACTGGGATTGACTCTGAATCTTCTCCTTTGATTTGTATGTTAGCCTTCTCCTTTCTAAACTAATCATTAGGATTGAAAATAGATTCCAGTGTCACTAAGCCTTTGGGAAGTTTGTTTGTATGCAGTTGTACTATCTGATTCCCATATTGCTTTGCTCTAGTCTGCTTTGGTTTCTAGTTGAGAATTCAACTTCTTCTTGCAAAAATTAATGATTTGTTGATCATTCTCAAACACCTGCCAGCATGTATTATTATCCAGCACTATTGGCCTCACAACCACATGGATATGTGGTTATTCTCTATCCCTCTTGATGCTTTCAACCACATCAAACGTTGCTCCAATTGCTGTAAGTCTATCAACATCTTCATTCTCCTTCCTGGGTATGGACACAATAATGAAGGCCTCAAAATCCTCCATGAGGTTCCATACCCTACTCTTGTAGTTCTTAAGTAGGTCATTTTTTATAGCATTAAGTCCTCTGACTTGATTGGAAACCAGTTCACTATCACCAAACACTTACAAGTTCTTGATCCCCAACTTCCTTGCCCAATGAAGACCTTGGACCAAAGCCTCATATTCAGTAGTGTTATTTGAGTAAGAAAACTAGAATTTGAAGGTGGAATAATATTTCATACCTTTGGGGGACACAATCATAGCTCCTCCTCTACTCCTTGAGCCATCAAAGAACAATTGCCATACCTCATTGTCGTCCTTGTATTCTGGCTTAATGAGGTCAGGAAGAGGATGATTTTATTCATGCAAACAATAAAATCCTAGCTCATATTCCTCCATTTCTTTGTAAGGATCAAATGCATGTCTTTTTTTGGCCCACTCATCGAGTGTCAAGTCTGGGATACACCCCACCTTGGTATTTTCTTCGGGAGTGCTTAGGAGGTATTCTTGATCAAAAGCTGAGTAGTTTGCATTGATTGGGCTTGGAACATAAGATTCAATGTGGTAGTCTGCAATGGGTTCAGATCTGATTGTGGCCTTTACCCCATACCTTTTCCTAAAGAGCATATGTGACCAATTAGCATACATGTAGCCTCCAATCTTGGTAGTGAAGTCCCTGATGAGACAAAAAAAAATTGTGGTGGAAAATCTATGATGGACACATTTTGCAAAATAGTCACATTTAGGCAGGCATGCAAAGTGAGGCTCAGATCCTTGATGATTCCAATAGTTTTCACTGATGTCCTATCTAATTGCACTACCCCTCTAGAGATGAATTCATATTGGAGACCTAGTTGATCATCTATTTGTTTGGGCATCATGAACTACTATCCCCAAAATCAACCATACAATTGTGTACCAATTTGTCTCCAATAATCAATGAGACATAGAATGGAGGTCTCAGGTTCTTACCTTGTTGTTATCCTTGGTTCCTCCTAGATTGAACTACATTGGCAAACACTCTCTCTTGTTGGTTAGGGGGTTGATTTGAATTTGACCAATTCTGCATGGCGATGCCGCAATGATCCTCTTTCCTGGAATGGACAAAGACTCCCATAGTGAAATGTTCACACTTGTCCTCTTCATTTTCTCAATAATATTAAATGTGTTATCCTTTTGCTGCCCCTTCCCAGACACATTTCTTTCTTGCACATGGGTTGTTACAATTGGTGCCTAACTGGATTTGGAAGGTGGCTTGGATTGGTTCTACATGTTGGGAGTTGCACTTGGAACACCAGGACCTTGTGGAGTGATGGAAGGTTGAGGGTCACCTGAGTTCAATGGTTGGCCCTCTCCAATACTTCTCTTTTTGGACCGTGTATTGGCAGCCACACTTTGAGAAAGGAATTGATTCATCCCATAGAAGTCTTTAGCCTACCAATTGACAAGCATAGTCTCTCCTGGAGGTCCACCTTGTTGAGCTCCTTACTGCTAATCTCCCTCTTGGCCAGTTTTTGTGGCACCATACTTGGTTTGCACCATCAAGGCTTGATTTATAGTGCCATTAAAGCACATTGATTGGTTATGTGGCTGATTACATGGAAAACACCAATCATATTCATGCGCTATCTTTGTTGTCTTTGAACTAATGCCCTTGATGTTGAATCTGTGTTTGGATCATACAACCTAAAAGGTCTAGTAGCTTGGGGTTGTCCTTGGTTCTGGATTTGATTTACTGTCTGAGGTGGTGGCCTATTGTGCTTATACTGGGGTCTAGCTTGATATTGAGCCTGAGGCTGATACGGCCTAGAACTCTGAGCTTGTTGTCTTTTGATGGTTACTAGCTCATTTCCCAGGTTCTGAAGTTGTTTCATGACTTCCTGGAGTTCCTTAGAGGTGTTAGATGATGAGGTGGAGGCTTCAACTGAGATTTGATTCCCTGGGGTGTGTATATTTTCTAATATAGGTGTTTGGCTAGTATCTGGGCTTCCTAACTCAGGGTATAAAGGCATGGATGGCCTAGGAGTGATTTTTCCATCCTGAATCAAACGGTTCTCAGCCCCTATGGAAAGGCTATAGGCTGCAAGTAAGGTTGTGCCCCCATTGACTGAATCATCAAAGAAATATCAGAATTCAAAGCCCTAAGAAAGTATAAGAAGGCACCTTCGTTAGTGGGCTTTACTATTGTTGGGATCCTATCCTAGGTCCATTGAAATCTGAGGTTAAATTCTGTCAGCTGCTTGTTCAGGGCTCTCTTGATTGTTGTTAGTTGCTCCAACAAAGATAATTTGTCACCTTTCTCTCCAAACTGGTTGTGGAGAGTTGTGCACAATTGGTTCCAATTTTGGATAGAGCCTGCCTCAAGGCTCCTGAACCATTGGTAAGCTTTCCCTTTGAATGAAGAGGTGAGCAACTTGAATACAATGTCCATCTCATGGATCTTGTGGATTGTACATACATTTGCAATATCTCATACATGATCACCAAGAGAAGTTTGATTTTCCCCAGTTAAATATGGGATGCTCTTTAATGTTGCAATCGAGACCGGATTTTGTGCATTTAGGGCAAGTGGGCTACTACCAGTGAAGTTGACATATGGATTTGGTTGTGCCATCCTAATTGGTTGAAGAAATCTAGTTGACTAAATGAAAGGCCTTCCAGGTGGAGGTGTTGACAAGGTTCTATTCGGTGGAGATGGAGACCTTTGAGCTCTTCTTCCCCTTCTTTCTCTACTTGGGGATATGTGTAGATGAAAAAATAGTCCTTCTTCCCTAGTTCTTGATCTGGTCTGAATTCTTCTCATAAATCATGTCAGGCTTGGAATGCTAAAACTAGTGGATTCTACCTCTTTGGGAGTCGCCAGTGTATAATTTTAAGGCTTCTTAAAAGCTAGAATCATAGCAAGTGCACATAAATTCCTACCGTAATAAGATGAAGACTTATTGGTCCCACCGGGCATGCCAAAACTATTATCACTGAATCACAACACCCTTATGTTTACACAAGTGCACATACTTGAGCTCACAGTGTGATTGGATAACATGGGTACTATCTCCAAGTTGTGGGACTTGCTACTTGAGATAGACCTCCAAAGAAAGTTGGTTCTTGCTCATAAACTACCTGCCACAATTTACTTTAATGCAAGTAAAAATGAATGTCCTAATCTAATATTCCAAGTGACCAGGGGAGAGAGAATGCAAAAAGTGAAAGCCTACACTAAAGTGGCGATTCACCGTAAAAGGAGGGGTGTGAGAGTTGTCTTCCAATGTGTGAAAAATAGGAGTAAAATTCATACTAGAAGGGATGATAACAGTTCTCCACAATCTTGCAAAATGCATTCACAACAATATTTCATACATGCACAATAATAATGAGTCCTTGTAAGAGCATAAAAATAGACACAATATTCTTGTAATGAAGTTTAAAAGGGCAAGAAGAATGCAAACAAACACTGCAAAGGAAGATACATCCACAAACTTGTATTTTATTGCTTCATGATATGCACAATTCAATCTATTACAAGATAAGGACCTGGATCACCATGCAAGGAGTCCACTATAAGGGCTTGCAGCACATTGGCTTCACAAAGCAATTTTGATAGAGCTTTGCTACTGATAAAACTCCCTCCCTTACAATGAGCCCAATACTCCAATTTATAGAAAAATAAGAAGAGAGAGAGAGAGAGGGGAAAATGGAAATCCTGAAATCTATCCTTTAACCACTTGTAAGAGGTATTAAATGGAGTGAAATTATGTTTTGTTTCTTGCAAAATTCTCCCCATATTGTCCCATGACTTGCAACAGTGAAATATGGCAGCCCATGCTTCATTGAATGCATCCAACTACCAAATAAAACACTATTATGAACTTGGCATTGTTTTCTGAAAAATATCTATATATCCTTCATAAAATATGGAATTCATTGATTTCTACGTGTGTTGGTCTTGGAGCCACAATTTTAATGGTACCAATTTCGTGTGATTTTGTTGAGAAATGCAAAAGTTATGGCCTTCTGAGTGCAAGCAACTATTTTGGGTCTGCCAAGCATTTTCTGTCATTTGACGGGAATGAGCATTAATTGACTGGAGCTGAATATGTTTATTTTATTTTAATATATCTACCCTCATAAAAATTAAGACGTCGTTCTCATTCCAGAAAGTCTAATTTTATGAAAATCGGAGCTCGGAGTCAAAAGTTATGGTCGTTTGAAGTTCGGGGTCAAACGTTGACTTTTTCTCTTCATTGCGACTATTTCGCAAAATCGGGTCCGCGTGTCCCGGCTGTCCCGAATGAAAATCTCCACATCACCTGAGTCGGTCTTCCTTGTCCCCACATGTTTACTATTGAGTGGGCTGAGGGCCGTTGACTTCCGCATTCGCCGCATCCCATTTAGCTTGGCTCCTTGTGCGGCGATTTCACCTTTTCATGTCCTGTGCATCTCGGAAACATTTCTTCGTGCCACCCGCAATGCACTAACTTGTGGAAAAATCAGATTTTTGCATCCCATGCGTACCGCATCCCAACCGCCCCGCGATGCATGGGACAAAAATGTCTAATTTTTCCACAAAACACCAGAATGAGCCCATTTTTCAGATTTTTTCCAATTTTCTCTAACTTCTTGGGTTTTTTCCTAGATGGGGAAGTTAGAGAGAAGCCAAAGGGACCCCAAAACATGATTTTGGGCCTTGAATCAATTATACTTACTCGAGACTAAATAATTTGATGCATGTTATCAAAATTACCTTGAGAGGTGAATTTTGGATAACAGCTTATTTAAAACAAAAGGTGTGAAGGAGGATTAAGAAGAGGAACGCAGAGAGGTAATGGAAAATAAAAGAGATGATAGAGCAAAGAAAATTGAAGGAAATAGATCATAGTGAGGAAATCCAAGGCAAAGAATATGGAACTGACCGCATGGAAATGCATGTGGATGATGAGATGATAAAGGAGATGGGACAACGCTGAAGAGTTAGGTTATCAATGGGAAGTAAGGAGGAAGTGTGAGGTAAAACAAGGAGAAGGATGATAAAGAGGAAGTGAAATAAGATGAGGATAAGAAAGGAGGAGAAGACAACGAAGAAAATTATGCAGAAGGAAGGGAACCAAGAATGAAGATATTTGATAAAGAGTGAGAAACACAAGGAACATAAAGAGAAGCTTGAGGGGAGGAATGACATCGATTGGAAAAGAAGCAGAGATGCATGAGATGAGGATAAGTTGATGACAAGAAAATAGAGAGAGGGTGTATGATGAAGACAGTGAAGAAATTGGCAAGGAAGAATGGAAGATGGAGAGGTGGCGAGGAAAAAGAAAGGAAGGGATAGGAGAGGCAATGCTAGTGAATGGATGTTAGGAGAAATCCACCGATAATGATTAGTAGGAAAATATGGGACAAAAGATGAGACGAGGTAGAAAGTAAACGAAGAATGGGAGGGGGAACGCCAATGAAGGGACATTAGGATAAGTCCCCCGATAATGATCGTGAGGGCATAGAAGAAGAAAGGAATGAAGATAGAATGGAGGAGGCCAAAGAAAAGGCTTCGTGGTGTGCGTAATGGGTATGAGTGATTTTTAGGAGAATTCCAAAAATAATTATTAGCGCGGAAAAAAAAATGATGATGAAAGAATGGTAGGGAATACCAATGACAATGATGGGTAAGTATGGGGGTAAATATGTGGGATAACTCTAAAAGATGGAGTGGAAAGAGTAAAGAAAGGAGGCATAACAATGTGTAGGAAGATGAAGATGAGGAGAGGATGCAAAGGTGGATGAGAATGAATGAGATAAAAATGAAGAAACAAGACACGAAACGAATGGTGAAGCAACGGTTAAGTAAGATTACCCAACATGATGGATGATGGAGATGTAAAAAGGACCAATAGGAAGTGGTGTTTGCGTGAATGGAAGAGGAGGTGAGAGGATGTGATGATGGGGAGTGAAGAGAAAATGTAGATGGAGAGAATGTGGGGTAGTGGGTGAGTACAGGATGAATGATCATGCTTAAGAGGGACTCTTAAGTAATATCACCAAACCGGCAGTGACGATATGGAAGGAGAAAGAAAACATTGTATTGGATACATGTGTGGAATGGTTGGTTGGAGTGGATGAGTATGATGAGAGGTGGGAGGTAGAAGATGAGGAAGATATGATGTCGATGGAAGGATCGATGGAAAACCATTCTTAAGAGGAACTCTTAAGTAAGATTTCCCGTGATGGGGATGGTTAAGTAGGATCGCCAAGTCAAGAAGAAGAAGGATGACAAAAGACCGAGCAAGATATACCAAAATGAAATAAGAGATGAAAGGAGATGATATCAAAGTGATAAAAGGAAACAAATGAGTGTGACATGATTGGATGGAGGAACATATACAATGTATATGGGTAGTGTAAGGGTAATCCTTCGTTGGGATGCCCATGTGGTGGGAATGATGATGCAAATGTGTCAAATGGAAAAGGAGGGGTGGAAAGACATTTGTGGTAGTGATTTTCGTTTAATGAAAGAGGAAATGGTGGAGAAACTAATACGGGGAGCATCCAAGGAAGAAGATATACCTTAACTAAGGTTATCTGGCTTTGTATGGATGGTTGAGTAAGATTGTTAAATTGAAAACAAAAGAGTAAAAGAGAAACTCAAGAGGAAAGATAAGTAATATATCCGCATCATGCAAGGGGAAAAAAAAAGGTGAGAAGGATGATGTGGAGACAAATGGTGATGAGTGGAAATGAAGAGTGAGGAGCAATGGATCAAAGACATTGTTGAACATGTTGAGAGATAAGGAGCTGCAGATAATGAACTTGCCTTGAGAAGGATCCTCAAGTAGGATTCACAAACTGTAATGGTGATCAAGTAGAATTCACAAACCGAAGAGTGTATTTGCAAATGCATTCATGGAGATGATGGATAGATATAAAATTCATAGTGTGAAATTTGATGTGATTTTTATAAAATATGATTTGGATGAGATGAATGGAACATAGTTGTAGCAAGGGCGTACATGGAAACTATGTTTTGAACTAGATTGGAGATAAACAAGAAAAGGTTACCACTCAAGGCATTGCACTTGCTACCGATAACAGTGTTAATACATAACCAACGATAGTTAGTTATACCAAAATATCATGAGGGAAATATGGATGAAAGATGCTCGTAATCCTAATATTGACATGAAAAAGGGATCAAAGATGTAACTTGTACGCGGGAAGAGGGATCTCCAAAGGTGGTGTTCCTTAAGTCTATGCCCTAGCTTTGGGAAAGGGAAAGAACAATAGCAGAAAGTTGATCAATGCGGGAAGCTTTAAAAATGTTGATAAAATGAAGGCTAATCAATACTGAGAAAACCTTTCAGATGCCATAATAATAGAGTAGCCATCCTTTAAGGGTATGGTCTACTTTATACATAATATGGATGACAAGAATAATAATGATAGCCATCCTTCAAGGGATCGGTCTATCTCTTTTTATTTTTCTTTGATTTTGATTTGTATGTTTTTCTTTTTTATTTTATTTTTCTTTTGCATGAACAGCTATCCTTCGAGGGATCAATCTATTTTTGATAACTTTGATTTTTCCTTTTGCATAAGTGAATTTGAGTTTCACATGGGGAGAGATGGGAATAGTCAAGTAAACCACTTAGGAGGGGATAAGGAATGTACAAGAGACACCCTAGACCCTTCACATGGCTGCAATAGGAGAATGAGAAGGTGATGGATGTAATGGTTATGGGGTCACATCAAAGTAGTGAAGGTGGACCACATAATTCAGATCATTACAATGACAAATGGAAGGGGCTAAGGATGGCGAACAATCTAAGGATGTAACTAAGTGCTCATTGGTAGATATGCTAACAATAGATTGGTCAAGTGCAATGCATTAAGAGGTTATGTCTCTGGTTTACCACCACGAGAGGGAAGATAGTGAAGTTGTAATAAGATGAGATGATAGCCAATCAGGAAACAAAACTATGTCTTGAAGGAAACAAACATATGACCATAATGGTGGATTTAGATGAAACTAAATGATGCCCCAAGAGAGACATAAACATAGAAGGAAAATCATGGCCTCAAAGGAGGACTTGATGAAATAAACAATGTCCCAAAAGAGACACAAATAGAGCCACAATGATGGACTTTGAGAAAAAGGGGTCCCTCAATGGAGAGACAAACATGGCCTCAAAAGAGGACTTCAATGAAAAAGATGATGCCCCAAAAGAGGCATAAATATGCACACAATGGTGGACTTAAAATGAGTGAGGATTTGGGTAGAAATAGCTTAGATTAGATGAATGTGAAGGAGGTAGAAAAAACAATGTAAAAGAGCGAAGTCACCTAGTAACAAGGATTTGTACAAATGATGTGCTCAAGGAAGAGAGGAAGGTCACTCCCTAATAGGTTAAATGTGAAGGAGTTAAAGGATTTCGAAAGAGTTTAGATGAGATTGTTTTAGATTTGGATGGGATAAACGATTGGAGACCACAAGTGTGCTTGGCAAGATAAGTGTATTGATGAATAATGGAGGGTATTACTTAAGAGGAATAACATGGGCTGAAGGGATGTTAAGGGATGATATGGATGGAGAGATTGTGGGAGACCCGACAGATGGGATATGAATTGGATTCAATGTAGATGGAGAAGGAACTTTCCCTTGAATGAGGAAATCATCTTTCTTTATAAGATTGTGGACGATTGACCAAAATTCCTTACAATGTTCGATGTCATGGCCTGGGCTATGATGATAAGCACAAATGTAATTAGGATTGAACAATGATGGCTTGGGACCATAGGGATTAAAGGATTTAATAGGAGGAAGTTTGATGGCAGATGTTCGAGTTAAATGTCGAAAGATATCTACGTATGACCCCATTGAAGTGTCATGGGGAAGGTAACTCTTATGGGTTTTGATAGGATATCTCAGCTTGGAGTTAGGAGAAAATGTGGATGTAGATTGGATGTGTGAATTTCATGTTTTGGAGGAAAAATCAAATTTGGTTGAAGGATTGGGTTTTTTGGATGTGGATTGATCGTTGCAAGATATTGTAGAGGGAGAGACTGATCCTAACATGGATGTTGTGGCATTGGATTGTTGAGAAGAGGGAAAACCTGAATGTTTCTAAGGATGCGTAGGGGACTGTCGGGGATGTTTTCCCCGAGCCTTAGACTTCAACCGAGAATATTTACCTCTAGCAGTATTTTTATGATTTCAACCAAAGGATTTGATAGTGGTGGTGTGGTTATTAATGGAGAAAATTTCCTAAAACAAGATAATGAAGTTAATGGAGAGATAGGTGTTTGTATGATGCGATTAATGATATCTATGTGAGATGTGGATTGTTTCGGTTTTGGCATAGAAAGAGATGATTTTGTAGAGGGAGAAGGTCAACCCTCTTTCTTTGATTTAGGTGGATATGTTGGTTCAGTAGATGATCCAAAGGGTATCTTTGATAAAGTTACAAATAGAGAGGATTGGGTTAGTGTGATAGAAGGATTAGGTAAAGAGTATTGGGATAAAGCTGATGATGTGGCCATGGGCGAAGATACAGGTAAAGATGTCAAGGTAGGGATAGGTGTATTTGTTGGTATGATAGATATAGGGGTAGCTGGGATAGATAGGGACGTAGGAATATTTTGAATATGTGGAAATGTGGGTGGTGTGATAACCGATGGAGTAGACCTTATGGGTAAGGGTAATGTAGAAAATGCAGGAGCATTTTTAGATGTAGAAGTAGAAGGGACTGGTTGTTTCATAAATGTTTCAAGGGGTAAGAATGATATGTTTTCTAAAGGGGTTGATGTCAAAGGTGGGGCTATAAGGGTGCATGTAGTAGAACAGAGTTTAGTTGGGATGAGTGTGGAGATAAGTGATGTAGGTGTAGTAATAGGTGTGTTTGATGAAGATGTGGGTGAAGGAATAGATGTGAGAGTTGTAGGGATGTGTGTGGATATGAGTGGGGCCGAAATAGGTGCTTGAGGATGAATCTAATGTGGTAGATTGAGGTATGTTTGAAGTGGCAGAAGTGGATGGTATAGTTAAATTTGATGTGGATGTGATAAGGATAGGAGAAGGTGTAGGTTCAGGATAGGTAGTGAAAGTTGATGTAGGTGTGACAGGTTCCACATAAGGAATGGGAATAATGTCTATTGTAGGGACATGCGAGAGTTGGTGATAAGATGGGATCTTGATTGATAGTTTCAACCATACAAGCGTTTGATAATTAAGATGTAAAGAGCGTGGCTTGATTTGTTAGTGGTTGATTAGTTTGCGTAGTTGAAGTGTCAATTTGGATATCCCCTTGATTTATGAGTTGTTGAAATGATCTTTGAAGGAATGACATCTATCAATGTCATGACCTTTGACTTGATGATATTTATAATAGTGGGATTTGTGATACCAAATAGGCTTGGCTTTTGAGTTGTCCATGGGTCGTATGGGAGCAGTTGGATGGAGTTTACACTCATCAACTTATCAAATACAGAACTTTGTATGATTCTCCTAAGGGAGTGTAGTTGGTTGTTGATTGAGGAGATCGTTGTTGAGACCATGTGCTTGATGTAGATGGGGATGAGGGTTCAATGACCATAGTGTTGGCTACAACCTTGAACTCGTCATTATGTGTGAATGGTTTAGTGGATTCAAATTTTGATTTAATTGAACTTAGTTTAAGATGACCCTGCTCAATGGCATAGGTTTCGAGCTTGCGAGCCATTGTGAAAGCTTCATCAAAGGTTCAGAATGATTAGATTTACAAAGTGGATGATATATGTTTTACACATGAACGTGAGAATAAGTCGATGAGTTCGGTTTACGGGATAGTGAAGGATAGTTGGTTTATAACATCATGCCATCGTGCGACAAAGTCGGTGATGGACTCATTTTCAAACTGTCGAATGGTGTATAGATCAACGATAGTGGTTTTACGTGCGATATTAATAAAAAAGTGTTCTAAGAACAACTGTGCAAGTTGAGTGAAAGATAATAAGGAATGTTACGGGATACTATTGTACCACCAACTCGGGACCAAATAAATACATAGGGAAAGGGTGAAGAAGTAGATCATGATTATGCACAATAAGACAACATATGTGTTTAAATATGAGGACATGTTATCGGGGATCTTCCTTGTTGTTGAAATTATTAAACGTGGAAGTTTCCAATGAGTAGGGTAGGGTTTAATTGAACCGATGATGAATCGGTTCATTACAGATTTGTTCGTAGAATAAGGTGTTCTTGGGTCTTTATGGTAAGGGTTTCTAAATCGGCCAACTGATTCATTAAGGCATGAATTAAATCACTCAAGGTGTTGTAAGGTTGAGATTGGATCAGTTGTGTGGTTTGAAAAGTAGTTTGATAAGGCAAATGATGTGTTTGTGGGTGTGTGGGTAGTTGGGGAAGCATTTGATAAGGTGGTTGATAAGTTTGTGGATAGGATGTTTGTAGAATGGTTTGATAAGAAAATTGATTAATTTTCAGATATGTGGACATTTGGGAAGCTACTTGGCAAGGACTAACATGTGTCACAAGTTGGGATTGCTACATAGGCTGATGTTGAGAAATAGGGGCATGATGTGATTTTTGAAGTTAGGTAGGTTGTGGTAAATGGTAAGTGGGGATATGTGTGTTAAGAGTTTGAGATAGCTGGACATGCATATTAATAGTGGATGAAGTAGAATTGTCGAAATGGGAGGTGGGTGGAATGCGATCCACCAATTTTGGAGATTAGGAGTATTGAGAGATTATAGGATATTTTTGAGTAAGAAGTCGGATATGGGGTTAGGAGGAGGCGCAAGTGTCTCGAGAGGATCGGGAGATGGTGGTGTTATCGGTTTAGGAAGACTATCTTGAGGAGAGATATGAGGGTTGGTGTCAAGGTGGGGACAATTTTGGATGACATGGTTCTCATGAGGTGAGACCATGAAGACTGGAGGTTGAGTAATTGAAGGCATGGTTTTGAGTTTAGAATCTTGTTGGGTGAGATCGTCAGAAGAAGTAATATCATTAGATAGAGCAGATTGTTGTTTTGTCTCGATTTGAGAGAGAGCGACAATAGGTGTGAAATAGAGAAACATTTGTTTATGTATGTTGTTGACAAACAAATCAAGCAGAATATTTTTTATCATCATGATTAATTTTGAGATGTAAGGTAAAATGGATAATGAAGGTTCCTAAAGGAGTCTAAGGCTAGTTTCAGGTAGTTATGGATTGGGAGATGTCTGAGACGGTTTCCTGTTGGGTGTTTAAGTCCCAATTAGTTAACCAGGTGAGAGGAATGTTTTGATGTGTTAATTATGTTTGTGCAATCTTAGGCAGTGTGTGATAAGTGAAATTCGAGAGTTAAATCCTTTACTTAAGCTATGTAAGCAAGCAAGATGCAGAAGGTTTGTTTTAGACCAAAATGAAATATGATATTCGATGCGATGATACTCAGAAAGGGAAAATTCAATGCAGAAAATAACAAATAGAGACAAACGAGAAAAAACTAGAGAACGCTTTTCCTGGTTATTTGATTTCACATGTTTAGAGGTATTAATCATGGACCTGGAATGTCTAGTGACCTTAAAAGTGCAATTCGCTCACGACTGAAAAGAGGGATCTAGATAATATATATTTTTGTTTATTTGATCGCATGTGATGATGGTGTACTTGGAGGCGACAATCGGTGGCCAGGAATGCTCGAGTAACCTAAAATGACACCTTCCATGTTTATAGATAAGGTTGGTAAAAGTATTGTGTGTGGTGTGTTTGATTTAAACATTGGCCTGTGATAGCGTAATTTTGTTGTCGTGAGGTTATAGACATTATCTTGCAAGAAGATAATAAATGCTATTAGTTAAGGTAGTTAAAAAAATGACTTTATAAATTTTACAAATGGTGTCATCGTAAATAAATAAAAATAAAATAATTAATTAATCTAATTAATTAACAAAATTGTAGTTTAATGTTCCTATTTCATTCGAGTAAATAAGTGACAAAAATTAAACGATAGACTATAAAATAATATAAAGGAAGTAATTGAGTCGAAAAGATAAATTAGATTAATGAAATAATAGCTTATATAAAAGCTAAACTAATGAAGTGATATGACTTATAAAAGCTCAACTAATAAAATGATATGACTATAAAATCCCAACTAATAAAACTATAAAAGCCCAACTAATAAAATGACATGACTATGGAAGCCCAACTAATAAAATGACATGACTAAAAAAGCCCAACTAATAAAATGACATGACTATAAAAGCCCAACTAATAAAATGATAGATTCGTCAAACCTACCTAAAGGATGAGTGAATTAAAATTGGTGGGTCATACCACACATGGACACAACTTCTTACATTTGTGATGACATAAAGCGAATCACATGAAAAAGAGAACTAAATGGGACATATACAATTAAGTATGGTGTTGACATTCCATGGATATGGATTACATTTCAATATTGAATGTCATTTTTTTGTTTTTATAATTTAATTCTAATTTCTTTCATAATTTTTTCTTTTGTTTTAATTAATTGTTATTTATGTATGTAATTAATATTAATATTATTTTGATTAATAATAAAAATGCATTCGATATTAATTATAATGACCACATAACAAGTTAATTAAAAACCAGAAGCACGTACCTTCATGACGACAACCTAACACGTTGAATGTAAAGGTGACACCGCATGGAGGGCAATAATACTAAACCTTGTAAACAGGTGAGTAAGAACAACGAAAGATGCAAGATATATATCACATGACGACAACTAGGTAAGTACGGTTAATTTCTAGATTCATATCCCATGCGGGTAGATATCAATAGAAAACAAGAAGAGCACGTACCTCCTAGTGATGTCAACGTGTGACCGTACTGAACTGAAATCAACAAATACTAAGATATTGCAAGCAAGCAAGTTAGAAAAGATGAATAAAATAACAAACAAAATGACCAAATCTAGGATCTGGTCCCACGGCATGCCAAAATGTTGTATAGGAAACTTCATTCTCAAGCGGGGTGAAGGCCGATACTGGGAGCCACCAACAAATTCAAATGATGGAGGGCTTAGGACCTCAGAAGTAGATGTGGATCTACGGGCGCAAATAAGATAGATGCATGGTATAAAGAAACTAGATTTGCAAAATTGAAATAGATAAGATTAGATTATAATATGCGGGGTTTCCCAAACAATTTTGGTTCCAAGAGGATTTTAAATCCCTTGGAGGATGTCAACCCCGTGTCGACAAGATAATAATAGAATACAAGATAAACGAGATAACATGCAAGTAAATGAACAAAGGAACTTGACACTTTGTAGGTGTGTAGATGGTATTATTGATCTTATGCGTGCAACATGAATCTCACTTTTCTTCCTTCAGTCCGGTCAATCTAGATCTTCTTGAAAAATATATCCATCTAGCTCTCGGTCTTCGGTCCTTTCTGAAATATGGGGGAGAACTCATATTTATAGCTTGGATGTGAGGTTAGATTGGGGTTAACACGTAACCGTGGTTTGGTAGAGTAACCCGAGTTAAGAGATATGATGTGATCAAGTGGGGACCACGGCTTGAATTATTAGATGGAGTGGGGAGAATGATTGACATGGTAGGTGAGATGATAGATTCCATTTAAAAAGGGGTGTCAAATGGGTGTATTAATACCCATGGATTGAATAATTTGTGAGAGATGGGGGATAATGCCAAAAGTTGAATTATCAAATGGGTCTACATGGAGCCCATTTGATAATTAATTAAATAAGGTGAGCAAATGGATAGGATTTCATTTAATTTAAGAAAAAGAAAATTGAGAATGGAAATTGCATGAATGTGAGATGACGGAGGGGCACTATACCAAAAATTGGTGTCTACAGGTTTCTTAATCAAATATTCCCTTATTGAGTATTTTTTCATTACAAATGGTTGATATTAATGCATTTTCAATATATCAAATATTTAAATTATTGATAATCATACATCTAATGTTAATGAAGATATAATAAATGAGTTAGAATAATGTATCTTAAAAACCCCGATCAAATCCATGAATTACTATATATTGTTAAACACGTAAAGTAAACACTTTTAAAAAATCAAAACTTAGGGATATCATTTCTAAACCATCAGATGATACAAATCCATATTTTAGATGGTATCTTAAGGTTTCTTAGGTCCATGTGTCTGCATAAGTGATGCATACACCCAATTCCTACTATAGGGACATCACAAAGAGCTCCCCAAGTCACCGTACCTACTACATAAATTTCTAACTTTATATCTTCACATAATGCTTTTTTAATAGCTATGAATCCCTCATATAGTGGTTATGATCAACATATATGGTCTAGTAATGCCCATATATCTTTACTAACAAAAGGAATATTATGCAATACTAATAGTGTCACTTTTTAATTGGGAAATCCATTAATACCCACATGCATAAGATATTTCATGGTTGACAATAGATGTACCAAAAATACATGCACTATGATATTTGTTATTACCCTTAGGTTCACTATAGATGACTTGGTACAGTATAAATATTTCAATGTTTTGAAGGATGATAACAAAGTACACTAGGAAAAATTATATTAATTGTATAGGTAGAACCCAAGGTGATTTCCACATGGATTTTTGTATTACCTTCTAATAATACAATCAACATGTTACATGAATGTCTCTAGATTTTTGATATTAAATTTATCCCCTCAAATTTACACATATGTTTAAAGTATATACACAAAAAATGGTTAAAATCCCAAGTGTCTCCTATGAGTATCCTGTTTGATCTATCACACTATATACTACCACTTCATCTCAACCTATATAGACATAACCTCATGGAAAACCCTTACAACCTTATCCCAAGTGTCTCCTATGAGTATCCCATTTGATCTATCAAACTATCTACTACCACTTCATCCCAACCTATATAGCCATACACTCATCGAAAAAATTACAACCTTATCGAGTGTCAACCTTGACAAATACTTGATCCTAGAAAAATTTCATTACACCCACAAATAAAGCTACATCCTAATATAGATTAATTAGCATTTCCCCTGAATATCACCTTGTTTTACATAACCATCCACAACATGTATTAGTACAATGTTGGTGAAATAATTTGTCACAAAGAAAATTATTGGTTTCCACTAATAGCCATGGGGCTAAGACCCTCCTTTTTTGATATGGGAGGCTACCATTATTGAATGCAAACTACCTAAAACCATGGGTGGCCATGAAGACATGAATCACACAAGAATTCTCCACTAAACCCGTGCAAAAGTACTTGTATGGGGTACGAGGGAGAAATTTTCTATGAGGATATGTAAATGGGAGTTAGGGGAATAAGAAGAGAGAGGGTTAATGTTGTGATTAGTCTTACATAATTCATATACATCAACCAAAGTAGGTACACATTCAATTTGTTGTTAGTCTTGCTATAATCATTTTGCTTTGTATATTGGGATTGTTTTTAAATTTTGTCTTTGTTTTTTACCGCTTATAGGTATTTTGTAAGCATCTTGACTTATCATAATCAAGGTGTCTATCAATTACTATGTATATTGGGTTTTTTTGTAATTTTTTATTTATCTTTGCTTTTGACCAATTACAAGTATTTTGTAAGCATCTTAGTTCATATATACTTTAGTGTACATCATCTTACCGTATTGGATTTGTTTTATTATTTAAAAATTGTGTGTGTGTGTCTTTTACATGCATATGGGTTTCTCATCATGGTTTTTCAAAAATCATGGTGTTAAATCTATTGTAAAATAACAAAATAGGTTACTCTAAAATTACAATATTTGAATGGAAGCTAAGCTACGAGCATGTCATCATATATCCATAATAAATCACAAATCATAGTCATCATCTACACTATGTGTCTCATCATGTCAATAATACGTAAAATAACAAAAAATAAACCATCACATCATCAAATATATAATATCAATGTCCATATCCAATGTCTACATCTCAAAATGTCATCTACATCCATACATCAAAGTGTCACCAAATGCATTCATATAAAAAATGTGTGCCGTCATCACAAGACATATACCAAAAAATACAAAATGTTTACCCATCAAGTCACGGATGACTCTCTTCTAGATTGATACTGCATGGTCTCTCATCCCTGCCCCTCATTAGCAGAATATGAACTGATCCAGCTTGATCTTGATGGTCTCGCGATCTATCCGTCTCCGGTGGATCGCTTTCTTGCCCTCTTACTATACCCCCTGAGCCCTATGGCCTTCATGAAACGTTGCCTAGTATATGGATCTATAATATACCACCTCCCCGTGATAAATAAAACATGTCCTATAACATGTCTCCCATCCCACTTGCCTCTCCCATGTGCCATACAAAATATGTCACCATCATTAGCCACCGTACCTATGTATCAAGTTGATCCCTCTCTATTGACATATGATGTACCTATGTAACATGTCGATCACTCTCCCTTATCAAATATTGTACTAGTGTGTTAAGATGATATCTCTCCATAGTAAACTAATGAATCTGTAATAGAATGATCTCTCTTAGCAATCACAAGTCATCCTCACAGTAACATCTATGAGACATGTTCACCGTGGCGTCTCTCTCTCTCATGTCATCTTTTCTCTCCAAGTTTACAATGATAACTCTATTGTTGATGGTACTAGAGGTGGTACTTGTGCAAGTTGACCCCAAACATCCTCCTCTCCTTCATCTTCCATTTGTCTCCATCTATGTCTCCAAACCCATCTCCATTTCCATATCCTCCTACTATAATCATTGGCCTCGGTGGTGATAAAGGAACATGTATCTCAGTAGTGGCACTTGTCCAACCTACACTGGAACATGTAATAGAACCCGTAAGGGAACCTACACCTACACCGGTGCTTGTCTGGAACTTGAGAAACTTTCACTGGAACTTATGCAACATGTACTTGTTCCTACACTTGTATTGGATCCCGACCATGTAATTGATCCTCAACATCTTCCCAAACAAGTATACCTCCATCTCTACCCCTTATTTTTGTAATCCACCCCAAATGCTACTAACCCTACTTCTAAAGCCTCCCATCGAATTGTAAGACGTTGGGGTGTGATGCCTACATACCATGTAGCGTGCTTTGCTTGGTGTCACATCAGTAGGCTAGGTTTAGCACAAAATGATTTTTTTGCAGACCGACCCTTCACCAAGACAGAGGTCTAGATGATCACTCAATGTGCACATAAAACCTACCAGTGCTCCTTGTGTTTGATCGCCAAGATATATTTTCTGCATTCATGGCTAACATAACATAAAAATGTATCTTATAAAGGATACAAACTACTATAAGATAAAAAAGATAATTAACCATAAACAAAACAGATCTGCATTTCCATTATAATCATGATGCTTTACAATATTTAATAGCAAATTCCTTCACTACACAGACTCATATGGACCTCTAACAATACTCAAAATTACACACACACCACTATTATTAGGACTCATACACAGTAATGATTAATTACATGGATATATGCAATTATATATAGGGTGGAAATTTGTATGTCACCACTTTAATATAAAAATACACCATCCATATACAAAACTTCCATGTTTTTATGACTATTTTTAATAAATATTCTCTAATTTATGGATCTCCATAAGTGATTTTCTTTATTCTTGGAAGCTCTATTTCTATCATTTGTGCTATAAATAGCTTCTTCTTTAATCATGTCGCATGTTTTATAAATATATCCTCCTCTTCCATGCATGCTTCATGTCTATTCTTAGATATGCATGTGCTTTATCCACACTTTTGTATATTTCTATCTTTCCTTGATGATCATGCCAACTTCTATTTTTTCCTATTTTTAGCTTGCTTAAGAAATCCACTATCTCCGACTTTGTTATTCCCACGTGCCAACCTTCACACGTGATTCTTCATACTTCCCACGCTTCCCTCGTGCACTTTTTCAGCCTTTTCAAATAATTCTTTCATAGTTTTATGTGCACCCTTTCTCGCATCATTCAACCTTTGTGCATGTCTTGTATTTAGGCATTTCCTCGGTCCAACATTACCCTACACTAGGTATATTGTCTATCCTCAAAAATACATGAATCAATGAATAAAAGAATAAATAATTCTAGCTGAAAGAATGTGAGAAATACCCCATAGAATTTTTAATGAAGAATGTATGAATAAAGAATGTCTATCTGTTTCACGACCAAAAATAGGCTTCCCGCATCTGTAGGAGTTTTGGGAATTCTATGTTGATGGATGCTACTAGTCCTTTCCACTCTTCAAGCGCGCTATCTAACCTTCCTTGTAATGATTCAACAATGTTTTTTATTCCTTCCATTTTTAGTCCACCCACCTGCTCTTGTAATTATTTCAAAATAATGTCCCATTCAAATAAAACTTCTTCTAGTACATCTACTCCTTTCATCACCAAATCCTATAACTCACTCAATCTCACTTCTACTTTATCACATTTTATTTTGATGGTTTTATTAATCTCCTCCACCTCCCGCAAAAAATTATACGCATCACCTTATCTCTTGTATAATATTAGGCCTTGAGGAGACTCCTTTGTGTCTACTCCTCTATGAGGCACACGTCTATAATCGAGGTATCTTGAAATCTGATGAATATTTTCTTGGCCTTCTATGAAGCTTCCTTCACCTTAAGCACCAAGGTCATCATACTCCTTTATTATTCTATCAACTTTTCCTTGATTTTATCTTACCAATTCCTCCGTCATTCATTCATGTCATTTATTCACCCTTATTAGTAAAAGGATGATCAACTCTTCCAAGTTGAAATTACCCTATTTTTATCAAACATGGCCTCCACGATTACTTCAGACATGAATTCACAATGTGTGTGATCAAGTCACATGCCTTATTATTTACATTGGCCAAATTTTTTTCACTTTATTCAATTCTGATGATAATTTCTTATTCTTTCTATTCATGTCCTCAAAATTATCCCGCGCATCACACAACATGGATTCTTTATTAATTTTTCTATGTGCAACTTCATTTTCCATCTGTATTAAGGCATTACTTGCCTATGCATTTGAAAGTTGTGTGGAAACCAAAATTGGAAGAGTTTTTAATGGCCTTTCTCCATTGTATCTCACTGATGGTCTCTTTTCTTAATTCAAACTTCAGCTCCTCCATGTGGGTGTTCATTACATAGGATAACATTTTGTGCATCCATACATGGGCTTATAATCTATTGAACATGTCCTAGTAGTATAATTATTAGACATCCAAAAAGATTTGAAACATGGCTCTGATGAATTTTGATGTGTCATATGAGGGCGAGGTGGTGAGCATCTTCTTGGCCCTTTTCTTGTTGACAATTCAGATTCTCGTTCAACCACGTGTTGCTCACATGGAATCTCTTGCATAATATTATAATGTTTTTGACTATTTTCCTCTTCCTCTTGTTGTTTAATCTCCACTTCATGCCCTTCTTGCTCCTCTTGATCCTTCTCTTCTTTCTCATACTCTTCCTCTTGTTCCCGTTCCTATTGCCTAGTCTCTTGTTCATGCTCTTCTTTTTCTTCATGCTCATACTTCTCAAGCTCTTCTTCTTCCACAATATAATTCATACAAGGAATCCCCTCTCCCTCCAAGTCCTCTCCCATCCTCTACCATCCTTTGGGATTCCTCATCTTTCCCTTCTCCTCTCGGACTCATTGTAGACACACGCTTCAATTGGGCTTGCTAAAGGTGTTCTTAGAGGGTGTACGTTAAAGTTTCTCCATATTTTATTCACCTCCTTTTCATTATGCTATGATACAACCTGACCTTTAGTCTCATCTTCTTGTTGTTGTTGTTATTTTTTCTTGATTGTCTCTAGCTTGAGATTATTTGTTCTTACAACCACCCTTCCTAAATATGGTGGTGTAATATTGGTCTCATGCACATTGACCACCTTACCATCCTTTAGCTTTGGCCGAAGATATATATACACTCGACATGATACCTTTTAAACCGCCAAATTTAACATGAGACTCAATTCCATCCCATCTAACTCCATGATTTTTATATATGGATGATTGGATGCATAGCCACAGTCTTGTGCAGTGTGGTACTCTATGTGTACCTTGTCCACATTGAAATTCAAGGGCTATGTGTCCTTGATTCTATTTATGACATTCCTAATATCTTGTTGTGAAGGAAATGGGTAGCTTGTACCATGACCCCATCTCTCCATTAAATAATAGCAATCACACCAGGATAGAAGTGATGTATAACAAAAATTATGCATGTCCATCAAGTTCGTGGGTGACTCCCTAGGTATGCACCACTTATTTTCAAAGGCATCATGCATCCTCTTGTACCATATGTCCATGCATGTCTTGTATACATTTTATGGCCCCATCACAAGTGTATTTTGAAAATATCTTCATTGGTGATAACTTCTTAACATGATGCTACCATTCTCTCCATGTTGGTCCACCTGGTACTCTAAGTTCACAAAATACTATCAACATAAAAATTGACCCCCATGTGATCTTCTCACCTTCTCATGCTGATTCTTGGCCTCTTCTACAATAATATCTAAAATGTACAAAGAAATATTTTATTTTGTGTTGTTTGCCATCTTATGTATAATGTGCAATAAATTCTTGTTTACCTTTGTCCACTTCTTCGAGGCCCTAAGCCTACAAATCACCAAGTGAGCAACCAATCTCGTATCGCTCTATGATGTTTATGACATTGAAAGTGTGGATATCTCTTTGATAATGTAACTTGGTGGTTGTTTCTTCCACCACTACCTCATTGTGCATATCCAATGTGATATCTTTCCCATGTCTTGCAACCCTATCACCTTTCCGATTAGTTACACGATGATGCACATCCTTCTACCTAAAAAATAGAAATAATCATGTATGTGTGACATCAGCCATTGAAACAATCACACGGGCTTGCCAAAAATGGAAATTCATATAATTGCAGATACCGCCACCCTCTAAGGTCTTCACAGCACTTTGATCACCAACACAATCTAGCCATTTACAAAGTGTGTTGGTTTATCTATACCAATGTGTCAACCCTTATATCACTTTCATGGCTTGCAACGTGGTGGTTGTAACTCCGATCTTGCACCTCCATATCTCTAATACGCAAGCCTTACCAAAAATGACCTACTAAGGCTATTGCATCCGAGAACCAATCATCCGGGAATCCTCCACTACCTTCTTTCCCTTAGGAACTTTATTCACTCGTGCCATTGTTCAAAATTGAACTTAACATGAATTTCTATAAATTACAAACCTTGCAAGACATGTTCCTTGATTCCACAACCTTAATTGCTCCAAATGCTTATTTATTGATCTTAGTTGTTTATTGTCTTACTATCGATAGTGTATCTCAAACCTCATTTTCCCTAGCTCTATCACTTCACAAAAATCTTGCAACTCAATCCACCATGAAAAATCCTATAAATAAATCTTCACCTGTAAAATCGCCAACCCGGATTAGTTTCAACTCTACTATCTGGACTCTAACTCTTCTAAACACAATGAGCTCTTTAATCACTCGGTTCAATGGTTTCCTAGTTCTTCACTAGTTCAATCAAAAAATTCACACCTAATAAAAATTTCATGTTGGTTCACAAGAGCTTCAATTCGTAAGGTAGATTTGCAACTATTGCTCATAACTATTTATAGGTTCTACTTTTTGAGCATTTAATGCGGGTGGTAGGTGTGTTTTTTGCTACTCTTTTCCACCAAGTACGGGCCTTCCAATTATTCCTTATACGTGTGGTAGTACATAAACATCCGGCATGCTTCTTGTCACCCTCAAAATTCCCCTCATTTTTCAAGTCAAGTTTAAATTTTTTTGAGTTGGTGCATGTTATCCTAATTCCCCCTTGGAAAAATTGATCAAACACGACCCCACACAGAAGAAAATTGAAAGGGGTGGTTCAGTCATGTAAACCCACATTCCAAATCCAACAATGAAGGGGCAGGGTTAGTGAAGGAGATCAGAGTGCATAGGAGAAGATTGAAGAAAAGGATCAAAGTTTTTGGACTTTCGTGCGCGAGTCTACTCAGGGAAAAGCAACAAACCCACTGAAGGTGCCACATGCCTCGTCGACACAAATTCAAAAGGCACGGCCCATAGAGAGACCCCAAATTTGTGCCAACCCTCCACATTTCCAAGGTCTAGAAACGAGACAGAGCCGGCCATTTAATCGACTAAGTATAAGAGGATCAATGGAAGCCTCTACATGCCTCATTGGTATAACTTCAGAAGTGAGACTAAAGGAACAAACCCCAAATGAGTGTCAGCCCTCCACATGGTCAGATCCTTCAAAACATTAAATCAGTTGTTGAAAATTCTAAGGACAACGACTGGCGCCACATGTCTCATCGCACCTTCAAGGGTCAAAGCCAAAGGTAGTTCCCCAAACAAGAACCAGCTCTCCACATGTCTAAGGTCCCATAGAAGTCAAAAGGGGCAGTACTGGCCATTGAATCGACTAAGGAAAGGAGAACCAACAGAAATCCCCATGTGTCCCTTTGATGCTATTTTAGGGGTGAATCCAAAAGTAGGTCCCAAATGTGTGCCAACTCTCCACGTGTCCAATCGGCGCACCTTTGAAGGTCAGGTCCAAAAAGAGTCTCCAAATGAGTGGGAAGCCTCCACGTGTCTCAAGTTAGACATAAATCCTTCACCAAACAGAGGGAATTAGTCAAAACACAAAATATAGAACATGCCCGCAAAGGGACACATGGCCATGTTTTAGGTCAAAGCGGAAGGCAGTCGTCGGAGCAATTTGAAGATTTCAGCTTTGTTTGAAAAAAGTATAAAGTATAAAGTAAGCCGCGACTCCACCATTGAAAATTCAAAGTGGGAAGGCGGGCCGTTGGAGCAATTTGGGAATTTTGGTTTTATTTCCAAAAGGGTGTAAAGTTATAAAGTGACCTACGGCCCGCTCATGCTAAGGGATAAAGTCAAATGTTGAGCTTGCATCGAAAGTCAAAGCAGGAAGGTGGGTCAATAGAGAACTTTGAGTTTTTGATCTTTTCTTTGAAAAGATTTAAAATTGTAAAAGTGATCCGTGACTCTGTTTCCATTCAAGTAAAGCCACATGTCAGGCCTATATTAGAAGCGGATGGGCAGACCAAAATGTCTAAAATGCACAATCTCTATAAAAATCATAAAATGAAAAATGTACTCCAAGGCTCGCTTCAGCCAATCTCTTCCACATGGACGACCCATTTTTAAAGTTGTAAAAGTGGGTTAATGGCTATGATTCAATGCGTCTAGTTTGTATGCCATGCATAGAAACAACCGAGGCATTAGAGAAGTTCAGACGTCAGTTTCTTGAATCAATTTCATCATTTTTTGTAATTGAATGCAACCGTTTTTAAGGATTATTTAATGGCTTCTCCATGTCATTATTCATGGTTGGATCCTGGTACTCTGTAGATGTAATAGATTTAAAATTAATCAATACAAAATTTTTTCCCTTTCTTCCTCTGTTATTCCTCCTTTCCTTATTCAAATTTGTGAATCATCCATATTTTCATGATAAGAAACTTTGTGTTCTTGTTAGTATGATTTCAGGAACTTTGTGTCTGTGAAATTATATCTGTTATAAATGCAAATGATTCCATTCTGCATCTCCTTTGATCAATATGTATAAGGTTAGACTCACATTATCTATATTTCTGAAATAATTGTTATGTTCTTCTTCTCTCACCTCCTTAGTTCTTCTATTCTTTCGTATTGATAATCTTTTGGGCATAAAACACTTCAAAATATCAAGAATCCACACTTTGAAATTTGTACATTTGTATATAAGTTTTGCTACTTGCTTTCAATAAGGGAACCTATCCCATTAAAGAGGAGGGACTTGTTATCCCCCCGATCGTAGTTTGTTAAAGTACCATTTAAAACCCAACAATGTTAATGCTTCCTAGGTTGTATATCTCATCACGCATAATTTCCTACGCCACACAATATTCCTCTACACCACATGTAAATTATTTTCCTCCCGCACTTCCTACCTCACGTCATCCTATGTGCTAATCCAAGTAAACCCATAAACACCAAGCCATTATTCCAACTCATCATTGTGTGCACTCACACACTCCCTTACAATCAGTTCAACATAGCACATGACTTGCACATTCACTCATTACACATCCTCACGGTCCCCCATTTCACGTACTCGTGCACCTTTCCTACTACTAAACTATATTAAAAGTATGCTTGGTCATCTACACATCATTCTTGAATAAATTCATCACTCGACATGTGAACACACTTATTATAAAAACAAAATAACAAAACAGAAGGGAAATTTATTATAAATGACAATACTACCTTATTACAAACATAATTAAAAAGAAGTTTTTTTATAGCATGGCTTTAGCCTAGTCCCATTGAAGTAACTAGGAAACATGATGCCATCAAGATCCTATAACTGACATACAACTATCTTCAAAATCATGGTTACTGTGAATGGTCCCAACCAGTGCACTTTCAAATTTCCTTGGTGGCACGTAAACTTAGAATAATAAAGGAGAACCAATCCCCAACTATAAAATACTTGTTTCGATGTGCAAGAATTCCAATCCTTTTGTTTCTCCTTCTTTGTATTTTGGCTCCATCAATAAATTATGCACCATTCATCCAATTGCATTAAATTTTCAATGCACTCTCATACTTCTTGTTCATATATTATGCCTCATACACGCATAATACATCGGAATGGTAACATGAACTCAAAATGCAATATTTCTTATGTGAAAAACACAAAATGAAAGGGTGTGGATTTATTCAACCTATTATATGTGGTTATGTATTCCCAAAGTATATCTAATACTTTATCATCCCATTCCTTTCTTCCAAAATCACAAATTTTGGTCAAGATCCGGCTCAATATTTTTAAAATGCTTCTACTATGCCATTAACCCATGGGTGATATGGATTTTTCTTATGGTGTACCACCATAAACTTTGATAACAATATTTTGATGGTATCATTTAGGAAATGAGTACCCTTTTGACTTGTAAGATTAAATGGGTAGCCATGCCTCGCTATAATGTTCTCCCATAAAAATTGAGTAGTTATAGTTGTGGTACAGTCCTTGGTAGGCACAACTTCTACCCACCTTGTTAAGAAATCATTACAAGTAATAATATATCGCGCACCTATTCATTGCACAAATGACACAATTGGTCCAACAAGGTCTATGACCCAATTTTTGAAAGGTTCTACGAAGTTATTGGGTGTAAATGCATTTAATCCCTTTGTCATATATTTCTAATCCTTTGGCAATGGTCACAATCCTTAACAAACTCTTTTGTATCTTTATAAATTGTTTCCAACCATAGTCATGCGAGGAGTATCTTACATGCGGTGGCTTCTCCGCAATAATCTCCTCCAAAGAATACCACCATGCACTTCTTCCATAATCACATGGCGATCATGTTCCAAAATGCATCTCGTGTAGTATCTCAATCTTACCCATTTTATATAGATATCTTCCAACCAACTCATAAGGTGCAACATACATAGCTATTTGTTTATTCTATATGGTCTTCATTCCTTTAGGTACAATACTTGTGCATAAAAATATTGTTATATCCTCTAAATCCATTGGTGTGTGCTATAACCTCGAACAAATGAGTATCCGAAATTGTATCTTCTATACTTTGTGCGTGCTCACCTGAATTAATGCATGAAAGATGGTCATGTCCTAGATTACTCTTTCCTGGCTTCACTATTATTGAAAAATCAAATTCCTAAAATAAGAGAATCCATCTATATATGTGACCCTACAATACTAGTTTATTGACTAAATACTTGAGATCCATATGGTCAAGATAAAATATGAAAGGGTTACAAGAAGATACTACTTGAATTTATGAAGCATTATTGGAGAAGTGCCACAGATCTGCTGGTTTGAAAAATGCACAGTGAATGATGCAAGACAAAACAAATCACACATACAAGACTGCAAATTATGAAAATATAAGAGATATAATTGTAATAATGTAGAAATATCTCCAACTCAATACACTAAAATAGAATAATGCAAGAGATGTACATATAGGAGGTGAATGTGTAACCTCCTCATAGAATCATGAAAACCTCCACCTAGAATAGTGGTAACCTCCATACCTAAAATAGCTATTCAATAGAAAAGTGGCCAAGGGTAGTAAATACCACTAACTAAAATAGTGTGGTCAAGTGTACACCTAAGAAAGCATATCCCATAAGTGTAGGGAAACTCTAAGTGAGGTGGAATATCCCGAGTAGGATAATACAAATAAAGAGAGGAAAATAAATCCTACACTAACACCCCCATAAATTTAGCTTCGGTGGTGAAAACAAAATGGGTTCTAGAAAATAGGCCTTATCATGTACCCATGTATAATGCAATCTCTAATAACATAGAGAAAAGGAGAAAACCCAAAGGAAAAAAATTCACCCCCGAAAGAGACATGAAGAAGTGAAGAGGCTAAAAGCCCCCGAAGATGATGAAGCTACCAATGTATACCACACCCCAAGAATAGATCATAGATGAATGAACTTGATCTTAGTGAAAGGTTTAGTGAAGATGTGAACAACCCGCTCTCAAGACTAGAATAATATCAAATCGATGAACCATTCATGAATGATCTCCATAATGAATTACATATGAATCTCAATGTGTTGGTCCCTCGATGAAGGACTAGATTCCTATATATTTGGATGGTGCTCTAGTTGCCACAAAAGATGAATGTATGCTACCCGATCTAGATACCAAGCTCGAAAGAATACATTAAAGCTATAAAGTATTAGTAGTTGCATTAATAACTCCCATATACTCTTCCTCTATGGATGAAAGAGCAATATCATTTCGCTTCTTGCTAAACCAATTGATAGGACTAGAAACTAATGATAAACTATAACCTAAAGTGGACTTATGAAACTCGGTGTTGTCACCAATCTGAGTTTGTGTATCCAACCAAGTAAATGTATGAACCAACCCTATAGTGAACCCCATATCCGTGTGAGAATTGAATGTAGTGAAAAATCCTCTTATTTGTCTTCCAATGCAACTTATGGGGTTCCCGTGCATGAACCTCAAAAAATACCAAGAACGTATGAGATATCGTGTCCGGTGTGAGTCAAGTAAATAAGGTTACCAACAAGTTGTTGATATGAAGTAGCATCGACTAAGGGTGTGGAACAATCAGCCTCAATATTGAATCTAGATAAGAATGGATTCAAAGATGAGTTCTATTAATCCATGTGAAACCAAGCCAAAAGATTGAGAGTGTACTTGGGTTGTGAAAGTGAAAGCCCTAAATCAGACTATGTGATCTCAATGCTAAGGAAGTAGTGCAGTAGACTCAAGTCTATCATGGAAAATCTATCCTGAAGAGTTATCTTCACTCGCTAATATATCTTATGAATTACTCCCGGTGATCACTAGGTCATCTACAAAAAGTACCAATATCATTAATGAATCATTATGTCGTAATAGATATACATTGGGACTTGAATGACACCGAGTGAAATGAAAATATAGGAGGAAGGAAATCGATCTTAGCATATCAATCCCAAGGGGAATACTTGAGGCCATAAATGTATTTCCTAAATTTGAGAACTAAGAATGAATCTTGAACAAACCTGGGTGGATGCTCCATGTAGATCTCCTCCTATAGGTCTATGTGAAGAAAATAAATCTTCACATCCATCTAGTGCACACTCTAACCATGTGCAACAACTAAAACAAGTGTGAGTCTAATCAAATTCATCTTTTCTATGGGTGCAAAGGTATATAAGTAGTCTATGTTGGCTACTTGTGATACACCCTTAGCTACCGACCAAGCCTTGTACTTATGAACTACGCCATCTCGCTATAAATTTGGTCCGATATATCCATTGACATCAAACCATATTCCTTCCCTTAGGAAGTGAAGTCAAATATCAAGTGTGATTGTTGATTAAGGAATTATATTCCTCATGCATAATAGTATCCCAATTAGGTATGCCTAATACCTTTTGGAATTTCTATGAATATGTCACTAAAACATAAAATGCATGTGGCCTACTTTGATAATCTTCCTAAGTAAGTTTTTCATCCTCTAGATCCCTTTCCTAAGTTCTTACACTCTAAAGTGTCTTCATAGCCCAAAGAGGGCCCAGAGAGGGTGAGTCATGTGCTCAATCCTCATCCTCTGAAATATGGCTAAAAGTGGATGAGGATGAATCATTACTCTAATCATTATCGACTCATTGTCGAACTAGAAGAAGTAGAAGAATCTACCTCAAGAACTTGTTGGGGATGATCTTAATCCACGACTACTCATCAAAACTAAGTGAAGCCAAAGTAGATGGGGAAGCGTCAAGTGAAGAGCTCTTGAAACTTAATAGTTCTCTCGATGAATAAATCAAGAGTAGTAGGATGGAAAATTCTATAGCATTTGACCCCTTGGATACCCAAAAATTTGAAATGTTTGGATTGAGGATCCATTGCCTTGCATTTATTTTTGGGATGTGTTCTATAGATAGTGATTCAAGACCCTAGAGTTCTTAATTGTCGAGTTTCTTGTTTTTCCAAGCTTCAAAGGGTGTTATACCTTTCAAATATTTATGGGGAACATGATTATGTATATAACAAGCACAATTGATGGCTTCTTCCCAAAACTATGGAGTCAAATATTTAGAGTGGATCATACAATTTTCCATCTCTTTCAAGGACCATTTTTGTGTTATGGCACGTAATTCTACTGAGGAGTGTAAGGAACTATCTGTTATATATCAATACCCTATGTGGTGTAAAACTACTCAAATATGTTTCTAACATATTCCCCATTATCTATTTGAATAAATTTGATGCATTTCTCATATTGTTTTCTCAATGAGTGCCTTGAATTCTGAAAGTAATCGAACACTTCAGATTTTTTCCTAAGGAAGTAGATCCATGTATATCTAGAAAATTAATTTATGAAGGTGAGATAATATTTGGCTATGGTGAAAAAAGGATAGGGAAAATCCCCTATGACATCACTTTGTGAATCAACTCTAAAGGTTTTGAAGCTCTCCAAGCTTTTCCTTTTTCAAATTTCTCTTTAGGGTGTTTTCCAAGAGCACAACCCTCACAAAGTCCCTTTGAGAAATGAACTCTAGGAAATATTGTAACCATGTCATGTTGAATGAGCTACTCAAGGTAGTGGTAGTTAAGATGGCCAAACCGCTCATGCCATAATATTCTAACTCCATTTGAATGTGTGAGTAATGCAGTAGGGAAAACATTAGGTGCAAAGTGTGAGAAGGTATATAACCTAACATGGTGAACTACCCTTCCCACTACTACTATAATGTCATTATGAAACTCCCTAATCTCAACTAAATCTAGATCAAATAGGACTCTCATGCCCTTCCCTATATGATTCATTTGATACACTGACAAGAGATTAGTTAAAAGTGAGGGTACATTGAGAACATTTTTGAATGTTGTACCTTCAAATTCAGTAGACACTCTCCCTAAAATTGTAGGTAGAGTATCATCACCCAAAGTGATGGAGGACATGTAGTAGGGATCTAAGGAAGAAAACTCAACATGTGATGAACCCATGTGGTGTGAAGAACCAAAGTTGATAACCCAAGAAGGAGTAGATGAGGATGCAACTGCAACTAGTTCCTTTCCCTTATATTTCTCTTTACCTTTTCATTTGCCTTGGTAGATTCTTGGGTTGATGAATATTCTTTGATAGATTCAGGGACCCCTATATTTTTCTTCTCAATGATATGAGCGAGGTGGTGAATATTTTATTCATACATTTGTGCTCATTGTTCCCAAGTTTCATGCAATAGAACACTTAATGTTTTCCTTATAATGTTTCCCATTTGAAGTGGAGGTTTTGGTGGTAGAATTGGAAGCAATGAATTTATGTTCTTTCTTATTTTCTAGATCATTTATCTTTTGTTTCTTCTCTTGGTTGTTAGAGGATTTATGTTTCACATTCCCAAAGAACGAGGGTTTGAGGTTTGGAGGACTTCAAGGTTCCCATTTGTATTACCTTGTCTTGTTCCTTAGTAAAATTGGCAATGAAGTCATCTAATGATGACATAGAACATGTGGCTTCAAGAGCCCTTTTGGTAGCATAAAGGTAGAGACAAAGATAGAGTAATCGCACCTAACTTGGTAAGTACTAAAATAACTAGATGTCCATCCTTATTTTTCATTCCACATTCCTTCAACTATAATGACAAGGAATCAAGAATTGGTAAATCAATCTTCCAAAGTGTCAAAGTTGTTAGGAATTAAGCTAATAAGTTCTGTTTCTAGCTCATGAATCCTCATAGTGTCAAATTTTAAACGTGGTTTCTAAGGTTTTTTTGCACTGGTTGGTATATTTGGCTAACTCTATATGAAAGAGGATTTTGAGAGACACTTTGAAAGCCAATACCAAATGTTTCATTACACCTATTAAACCACTTAACTTTGTTTGCGTCTGCACTAGGCTCAATTTCTAACCCCATTGTGATATGGTACAACCCTTTACTCCTAAGTACAATGGTCATTTTTTATTTCCATTCATGGTAGTTAAAATATATATAAGTGGGTTAATTGTACTTAGATCCTTAGTACAAAAAGTAAAGTTTTGGTAGTTTTTACAGAAAACAATAAAATGTGTGGAAAGAAAGAAGTGTTAAACAAAAGAAAAAACACACAATACACCCCCCAAAATTATATTAGGCAGCCCCCACATTTTTAGCACTTTATAACTTAGCGTGTTTTACAAAATGAATAGGTCCAATGCGTGGGAAATGAAAAAACACAATTTTTGTAAAAAGTGGCACTCAATTTAGAGCTATCTATCAAAAGTTATCATAATAATGATTTCCCGTAATTAAGCCTCATCTTAAATGAATTTTCACTAAAAATTGAAATTCACTCTTTTACTAAAATATATTTTAGAAAAAAAGTAGGTGGGAAGATATGTGATTCTTTCATATTTTCTTTGCGGTCATGTTCTAAACTACATCTACACAATATCTCATTCCTATCCATTTTATATAGATCTCTGTCAACCAACTCATAAGGTGTTACATGTATAGATAGTTGTTTCTTCTCCATGGTATTCATTCCTTCAGGTGCAATACCTATGCGCAAAAACACCGCTATATCCTATAAATCCATTTGCGCACATTATAACCTAAACAACTAAGCATCGACATTGTATATTCTATCATTTGTGCGTCCTCTCCGAATTAATGTGGGAAAGAAGTTGGGGTCCTAGATTACTCTTTCCTAGCTTCACTATTACTGAAAATTCAAATTCCTAAAAATAAGAGAATTTGTCTACATATGCGACCCCTGTAATACTAGTTTATTGACCAAATACTTGAGAGCAATATGGTCAGTTTAAAATATGAAAGGAATTGGAAGAAGACATTGTCTGGATTTATGAAGCAATATTAGAGAAGTGTCATAGATCTACTGGTTTGAGGAATTCACAGGAGAATGATGTGAGATGTGAATTGTTACAAGAAAAACCAAGCATGCATACAATACTAAAAATTACAAAAATGCAAGAGAGATAATTGCAATAATGCAAAAATAGATCCAACTCAATACACTAAAATAGAATAATGCAAGATATGTACATATAGGAGGTGAATGTGTAACTTCCTCATAGAATCATGACAACCTCCACCTAGAATAGTGGTAACCTCCATACCTGAAATATTCAACAATAGGAAATTGGTCAAGGGTAGTAAATACCACTGACTAAAATATTTTGGTCAAGTGTACACCTAAGAAAGCATATCCCATAAGTGTAGGGTAACTCCAAGTGAGGTGGAATATCTCAAGTAGGATAATAAAAATAAAGTGAGGAAAATAAATCCTACATTAAAAAGCATGTACACCATAGAAAATTTTCACGCTCGTAGTTATGTAGTTTTGTTATGTAGGTGTTAATTTACAGACTTGTAAAGAAAAATGGATTGTCAATGTTTCCTTCTTCAGGATGGGACAACACAACTCTAATTGCAATTCTGATGCATCCACACAAAAATAAAAAGGTGAATTCCATTTTGGAAAGGGAAGGATAGACAAAGTGGTCAATCTTTCCTTCAATTGCTCAAAATCTTTTTGTTGTGCATCTTTCCAATAAACTTTCCCTTTGGCCTCGTAATAGTTCTCCCAGTGGCACAACTATCTTGGCATAGGCCTTGATGAATTTCCTGTAATATCTTGTAAGTCCAAGAAATCCATGCAATTCACTTTGGTTTATTGGCTCTTCTAACCCCAACATAACAATTATCTTCACCGGATCAACCCGAAGACCATCTTTGCATATGAAATGCTCCAACTATGTACTAACCTGTTGCAGCAAAGATGCACTTTTGATCTTCAAGGATATATTGAGCTGCCTACATCTATCAAAAATCATCATTAAGTATTCATAGTGATCCTTTTCCAACCGGTATACTCGTCCAATCATCCATATACTATATATGCAAAGAAACCCCATTTTGTGGTAAAGGCGGTCTTGGCCTCGATCCTCATGTGCAATACAAACTTGATGATATCTAGAGAAACCATTTGTGAAATAATATATCTCACTCCTTTCTACACCCTCCGGATTTTCTCACTTGAATAGTGTAAGGAATGGATCAATCACATAAGAAGCATTTAATACCATGTAATCCACACAAATCCTTATCCTTCCATCTTTCTTTATACTTATGACCATGGGGATGATCCATTATGATTCTTCAATTGGTTCAATGATAGATTCATTTAACATGTTTTAAATCTCATCCTTTACCTTAACACACAAATTTTGATTCATCCTATAAGGTATTTTATACACTGGTCACACGCCTTTTTGAGCTTCATCTTTATCTTTCTTAGTGATGGATGGACACCCTTCAACTTGTGTTATCCCCTAGGAAAGAGATCCCGGAAGTCACGTAAAATTCAACTATCATTGCAACTTCTACTTCCAACCAATAGTCACCAATGATCACCTCCTTAGGTGTGCCAATTTTCCCAATATTCACCTTCTTTGTCTTTAGTGGCAAGACGTATTCATGTGCTTTCTCACCCTCTGTGTTCTACATTAAAATATTATGCCTCTTCATCATCAATCGGGTATACCATATTTCCCTTTTCTCTCCTTCTAAGTGCGCTCTAGGAGGTCCTCATCGATTTCTAAACATGCATATTTGTTGGCACGTGCATCTTGAATTATATCCTCATGCAATTGTACCACAAGATTTTCCACTTTTTCACTATCTCCTAGAGTAATGTGCTTCATCAACTACAAGAACTTATGCACCAAAGGATTAGATGAAAAGTAATGGACAAAATGTGCCATACTTGATGTCAAGTCTTGTCAATTAGCAGTCTCTTGCTTCAACTCAGCATGTATGTACCATGCACACACGAACCCGTGTAACTTAGAATAGAAATTGTGGACCCAAAGGGATGGTGGTAGCATTTCTGGTCCTTCTAACCAATTCTTCTCACAATCCTATATGTGAGTCATAGTAGACATTTTTCCATCATATACCAATATCTTTGAAGGAAGGTTGTTCCTAAAAACCATGTCAAGAAGGAAATTCTTATCTCACACCATCTAAGAATATATCCCCGTGTGCAGCCCACCATCACATTGTCGTTCCTCTCAATGAGTATACCAACATATTCCTCATGTCTCCTTCATCATGTAGTTACTCTTCCATTGCACGCAAAAGTGATTCGACTTTTCTTATCATGTACACATTGTTAGCATAGTTATTCCCAACCACCTAGATTTCCTTGGTCTGATCATTATTATTATACACTCCGACACTCGTGGCCAACCATTTCATATGTTCCATGGGCCAAGTTATCACAAGAAATGCTTTTAGTGTCACCGATTGAGTACGTATCTCCCCATTTGAGAACTCCCTCTATTGGCTCAACACACTCTAGATCACACACATTCTACACATAGATCTGATTTAGATCTTCCTTATTAATGAGCTCAAGTAGGGCACAATCCTTGTACCATCTATATGAATCACTATACACTCATCCTCATTCTCAAAACTAATATAGTGCTTATTAAATTACAAGTCTGTTTTGTTTTCATAACACCATGGATGACCAAGTAATGTAGGGAAGTTATCTACCTCTTCCAACTCCAAAACCTCAAAATCACCCTTGAATTTTTCCCCCTATATAGTGATGCTTGCACCCTTCAAAACTCCAATGGGCAATTTCCTTGTCTTATTTTCCATATACAACACACTAGAAGAAGGTTGTAGTGGTGGCCTCCCCATCCTATTCCATGCATCTAGGGTAAGAAATTTTACCTTATGCCAGTGTCAATCAGATGTTTCTCACCATCCAACCATCAATAAATGCATCCAAGGATATATCCTTATCATATTCATGGTGTTGTGGTGGAAACTTTGCATGTAATATCTGTATTTCCCTTTCACTATCAAGTGCATGGAACTTTCTCTCTTAACCACTCACCTATTAGGGGTTTTATATTCTCTTTTCTAAGAATCCTATAGACTTCCCTGAGTTCATCAATGTCCTTGTTAGGTGCTTTCATGTGTCTCGTGTACTCCTATTCCATGCTTGTTCTTTTAGAAAATGTATCTCCCCATGTAAGTCTATGATCAAACTCGTGGTTTCTTATAACACTTCCTTATTTTTCCTATGTATGGATACTTATTGGTTGATTAAAATTCCTTGCATCTCGATGAGTGGTTTAGTTTTCACCTCATCTCGTGCGCATGAAGATTTTTCACGTGTGGTAACAAATAAAGGTTCCTTATTTGCAATTTCCAATTCCTTTGGCTTCCATTGACCTTGTGTAACCTTTATCATTGTCATGCCTTCTTAATTTTTATTCTTTCCCATGTGTGCATATAAATATGGTCAGTATTCTACCTTGTGCCATTTTCCATAGTGTGCACAAGATGTGTTCTTGGGGAAATCATGCTAATAATGATCGGATGACCCGCAAGTGTATAAAATACCTCAACCGAACCTACCTCTGTGACCACCATGACCTCTACCACGATATCCTCCCCTATAGCCTCCATCTCTATTTTTCCAGCTCCATTATTTTTCCCTTCACGCACCTATGAACTACCCTCTACATTAGTTTGGCATAAACCTATCTCACAAGCTTCATGGATGTGATCAATCAAATGGAAATGAGTTGTATCATGTGTATGTGCATCACAAATATTGCAGTAGAGTGACACATTCTTTTATGTAGCACGTTGGAGAAGTGGACAATCTCTAACATCATGGTCCTTATGGCATATCTCACAAGCCACTAGTAGAGCACACACATTCATGCGTAGAAAAATATTCTTTGTATGTACATCTACTTCAAAATATGTACACCGATACCACTTCAAGTGTCATGCACCGAGCTAGAAGATAAATTTATAATCGCATGGCCATAGCTGCAATATGTGATTCAAGGAATTAGCTCACCCCAACATCTAAAATTCTAACCACTTCAAAGACACAATGCTACCTCTATATCCTTGAACGGATCTATAAATGTCTCATGCAATATCACCCTTATGAATGGTTTCAACAATTCACCAACAAACCATTACACGTGTTGAATTTGATGGATATCATATGAAATATTTGATAAAAATTTATTAAACTGTACATCATATTCTCAAATAATTTCGAGATAGTCCTGGTTAATATCTTTGAGTGTGTTGATACTTTTCTTCTCAAACCCAGAATGTGAAACTCGAAAAGAAGGCAAGGCATGCAAAGTGTCATAATCCACTTCCATTTGATATGGATCATACTTTCTATACCAGTTGTGCATGCATCCTTGTAATGTAGTCTTAAACTAACTAGCCTTTCTATCTAAGGTGGTGATCCCTTTGGATCTCCATAAGAGCTCACATTTGTGTACATGTTCAACAACACCCTCTACTCCTCTATACTCAAGAAATTGGAATGACATTTCATAGAAAATATGAGGTTGTGGTGGTGGGTTACTTCCATGTCCTAGATTTCTCTTGCATAGGAAGGAACAGATCCTAATCCCGAACCTCCACTATGATTTCCTCCACTCGAGAGGGACCAGAGCCTCCCGAGCCTCCCCAATTGCAGGAGCTCTTGTGTGCACACCGGTGGTGGAACTCGTCTACACTCCAACACTTTGTGTCGGTGTTATGCCTATGTTACTGCTTCTAGAGAGTAGCATGTCAACCGTCTATCTTGGTGTTGCACCTATAGTACTACTCCCAAATAAAGTTTGTTGACCTATTATCGAGCTTCTTGGGCAGCATAAGCCAATGCCATGTGTTTTTATTTTATATGTTGTGCTTCATGTGTGGACACTAATACACATCTACCTTTTTCACCTTCCCAACATGGCGATCCTTGATTGCACTCACATTATTCTCTCTCCTATGATAATATTCTATCTGAAATTCCAAATCTTGAGTACCATGCACAAGGGATAAGGTTCTAGGGTGGTCCATATGCATGCTAATGGATCCCAAATATTTACAATATTTTCTTTCAATAGATACCAAGGGGTTATTATGCACTTTCCAAATATCGAGTGACATAATCATACGACCTCTTGCCTTCCTCATGATTCTCAACACTATCACTTGGCCCTATTCCTCTCTGTCTTAGTGCTTCCTCAACTATCCTTTCTCATGCATAAAGGTATCTACACAATTTTTTTTCTCTCTAATTCTATCTAGCTCAATTTCATCCTTTCCAATCCATTTCCATGTCCTTATGCATGGCGGTGTTTAGCTAGCGATCGGTAGGCTCTCAAATCCTAGTTTAATCCTCAAGATTTTGATAGCAAGTGGACATGTGCTTAAGTACGATCCTCTAGGATCATGAAGAAACTTGAACTCAACTTCCTCTGGGCACAAATATGTAGAGATCACATATTCCAAAGTGTAATTTTTCAACACACCTTTCCATAAATGATTTATCATGGCATGCGTGTCCATGGCTTATTCAAATCAACAAGTTTTTGATACTTTTTCTAGTTCCACACTTGTCTCTACCCCAATCAACTCCTGTTGTTCCTCATGTATGCTTTTAACCAATCATGTAACTCCCTTGGAAAGAAGCTGAAGAATTTCTCATAAAAATATCATTTAGATTATCTTCAACCCATTTGCATGGATAAAAATTAACACGGGTACTATATCTTTATGTAAAATATTCTTCACTTTCGTATCCAATGCTCAATGTTCTCCAAGGATAGCCAAAATGCCATGTTTGCACCACATCTTCGAGTCAAATTAAAAAAATCTTGGAAATGGAACCAAAATGTCATGTTGTAGTCTAGGTTTAGCACAACATGGTTTGGTGTGATGGCCCTTCACCTAAACACATGTCTATATTCTCACCCGATGTGTACGTAAACCTATTAGATTCCTTCTTGTTTTTGACTGCCAAGATGTATTTCCTACATTCATGGCTAACTTAACATGCAAATATATCTTATGAAGGAAACGAACTACTATAACATGCATAGAGATAATTAACCATAACCAAAAGAGATTTGTATTTCCATTATAACCATGATGATTTACAATATTCGATAGCACAATCCTTCACTACATAGACTCATATGGACCTCTAATCCTCGTCACATGTGCTATAAATAGATCTTCCTCTTCCATGTATGCTTCATGCCTTTTATTATATTTGCATGTGTTTTATCCATGCTTTTGTTTATTTCAAGCTTACCTTGATGATCACGCCAACTTCTATTTTTTCCTATTTTTAACTCTGCTTTGAAATCCACTATTTCCTGGATCTACTGCTTCTCGTGTGCCAAAAAAATTCGCATGCTCATTCATACTTCACGTGCTCCCTTCACACACTATTTAAACCTTTGAAAATACTTATTTCATAGTTCCCCACGCATCCTTCGGCCATCGCGCATGTCTCGTACTTATGCATTTCCTCGGTCCAACAATTTTCATCCTTGGATACTCTATATGGGCTTGTGCATGCCACATCTGTGGTATCACTCATGAAAATATAGTTTTGGATACCCTCTATCTAATCCATGCACAAAAATCTATTGTCTCTCGTGTAACTCACACGTACCAATGCTCTCCTCCGTAGATCCCGTATAACTCCTAGATGTCTCATGACCATGTATGACCTATATCTCTCCATAATGTGATCACGACTACCAATCATAGAATGATCAACCTCCATTGTCACCAACTCAATCATTTATGCTCCATCTGTACCACCCGTATGGCCTCTATTTGACCATGCACAATTGTAGATCATCAAAGCAACATTTGTAGAACTATATGTCACCATGATGTCCCCTATGGCCAAGATCTTCTATCTCCCATCTAAAATTCAAAGGATCATATGGATCTCTATCCATAATGGTCAGAGATAACAATGTGATCCCATTACCATATCTCGAAACAATGTGGTTGGACCCATGATCCTCTTCTCTATATAAACAACTAAATGTAAATTTGTATACAAATGATCTTGAATACAAGGACTCCATGCAAATTCTTGTGGCCTCCATCAAATATACAACTATTTCAATCATTCCTAATAGAAAATGGTTGTTTGTCTTATTAGGTAGAAAATAAATGCTGATAAGAGACATTAGGTAAATCAAAAATAGTTCCACTTTCACATCCTCCATGCACTCATATAAGTGCACGTCTATGCCCTCCTTTTGTATATCCTCTAGTCTAAATAAAGACCAAATGTGTCCTCGAATCTATGTTACACTGCCATCCCACTGTACTAGTCTCCCTATATCAAAACTCTCTACATCTAATACACGTCCTCCGGTTGTCACTGTCATCTCCCCTATCGGTAGTTAGAAAATCTAGCTCTCACTATGACATCTCTCGCTTAGTGCGGTCAATAAGCGGTGATCTAGTCTCGATGTCCGGAAGTTGAGCTATGTATGTAAGGCATGTCACCTCCAACAACATGTATAACTATCTCCTCTCTCTCTCTCTCTCGTCATACATCTCTTAAACGACCGTAGTCATCCATACCACTCTTATACACATAACATGTATAAAATCTCCTGAAATACATCAAAACACACTATCAAACCCGTAACCCATTTTCATTTCTTTAAATTCAACCCCTACCTTTCCTCTACATCTTCTTACCTATGCTAGCGCACATACATCTATGCTAGCACATATACTTGTATGTTAGCGCATCCAGGACTAGTGTGTCTACTTGTACATATCACATTTGTGCTAATGCGTATACATATATAGTAGTGCATCTATGCTAGTGTGTTCACTATGTTACACTCGTGCTATTTCTTTTACGCTAGCGTATTCAACACATTGGCGTAATTCACACTCTATGCTCTTGTGCATACACTTATACGCTAGGGAACATCATGAGTTACGCTAGCGCACATAAGTGCATACGCTAGCATCATTTTCTAATTTTCTCCTACATCTAAAAAATAATAAATGCACTCAAAAGAAAAGGTTTTGGGTTACATATTGTGTTGCCATCGTTTGTACCCATCCAAACTCTCGGATGTGATCCGCATGATGTTTCCACTAAGAATGACGATCCATTTATCTCCCAAATCGAGAAAAATATCACTCAAGGGAAAATGAACTCGATAACGAAAAATAAACTATGATATTTTCCACCTCTCCAACCCATCTACTTATACCCTCCTAATAACCCTAATTCCTCCATTTTGGCCTCCTTGACTAATTAACTTTCTCAATTGTTTCTACAACTTTTTGTCTATGACTTATTCTCTCTCCTATCAAGTGGTTGTCTAGCACTTCATCGTGTCACCCACCTACTCAAGGGCACTCCTCGATACTAATTTGGACTTGCTAGGGCATCCAAATTATTCACTAGGAAAATCAGGGAAGTCCTTAACACTTTATTATCACTTGTTCATTTTTTTATATGTGTATACTATTTTTAAAGTGCTATTACTTTGTAATAACACTTTAAATAAGGGAAAATGCAGACACCCCCAAATAACCACTACACATTATAAATGTTCAAAATCCCATTACATCCTTTTGTGTTCTCTAGAATAATTTAATTAATTCTATTTACACCCTATCACCCCTTAGCTAATTTATTAGCTAATTTAATATCAAATTAAATAAATAAATCCACATGTCCACTTCCATATTTAAATAAATTAAATAATCCTCATATCCTATCCACCTCCTCAACTCAAGTTGACTAAAGCTAAAAATCATTATTATAATCAAGAGGATGTGTTCAAATTGACTCAAATCATGCATTTGAGTTAACTGAAGCTATCTCCCAAGTCATGGCAATCCAAAATCAATCCACCTTCTTCCAAAATCCAACTATTCACGACACTTTTTGGGTGAATAAAATAAAATATATGGAATTAAAAATTAAAAACATGTGCAACCCCTTGCCAACTTAGCCATGACTCACTCATGCAAATATAGAATAACAATTTGACTCTCCAATCAATTTGGAAACTCAACTAAACAACTCAGTTATGTTTAGTTATCTCTAAATCAACTCAATCTAAACTTAGCTTTTGGATTCACTTTCCTCAACTATAAATCAATGATATTTCCTTTGAAAATCATCGACTAAAAGCTTGAGAGTTCATGTTATTGTTTTGTGTAATTATTTGGTGAATCAAATCAATCTTCCATATTGTTATTGTTGGGGTTAATCACACTAGTTGCACATATATATTATTTAGATCTAAGCATACAAGCAATAAATACGGAAATAAACCAGAAGAACAATACACAAGATATAACGTGGTTCACCCAATGTGGGCTACGTCCACCAAGAAACAACCAATCTTATTATTCAAAGCTTTATAGAGAATATAAAATGAATATTTGCAATATTCCACACCTCCTGGATGTACAATACTTTCTTCTTTATAAGCTTATATTTTTCTCTCTCCAAGAATTCCTTCTTACAATTCTCCCCTTATATTATCATCTAACCCTAGTTTTCTAGCTTATATAACCATATACAAACTTAGCACAACTTAGCTATGCAATTACAAATTATTAGATCAATTTTTATCGAATGTTATATCTAATTCCCGTGAGTTAAATAAAATACTCATGCATGCAGACAACCGATGTTGGTTCTTACTTTCCTTGACCGATATTGGTCACTAGGTGTCCGATGCCAATCATCCGATCCGACAGCTTAATAAATCATGCTAATGTGAAGTAATTAAGCTCCACAACTCAACAATCTCCCACTTGGAGATAAATTGTTGCATTGTACCGTATAACTCCATTCTTGGATCCTTTCCTTGGCATGTTTCTTCCTCTTCAAGTCTCAAACTCGAAGACCAACAAGTGGAGTGTAGCTCCAACTTCTCCTTTGCCAACGACTTTGTTAGCATATCTGCAGGGTTCTTATTTGTATGAATTTTCTCCAATTTTAGTTTCCCATCCTCCAACACCTGCCGTATGAAGTGATATCTCAATTGAATGTGTTTCATTCTTGAATGAAATGCTGAGTTATTTTCCAAATGAATCACACTTTGACTATCACTATACAATCTACAATCCTCTTGTTCCTTTCCCAACTCTTCCATGAACCCTCATCCATATCATCTCTTTACTAGCCTATGTAGTTGCAACATACTTAGCCTCTATAGTAGACAAGGCCACAACCTTCTACAATCTATAAATCCAACTAACTGTCATCCCACCTACTGTGAATACATATCTAATGGTGCTCCTCCTACCATCCAAATCACCAGCCATAACTGAATCAACATAGCCACATAAAGAAATATCTCGACCCTCCATAGCATAAATGTATGTTGGATGTCCCTCTCAAATACTCTGAGAATCCATTGACTGCTTTCCAATTCTCTTTACCTGGATTGGCCATAAATCTTCTCATAACTCCCTCTTCCTATGCAATGTCTGGTATGGTACAAACCATAACATACATGATAATTCCAACTGCTGAAGCATATCAAACTCGTGTCATGTACATGACCTCCTCATGTGATGTAGGACACTGATATTTGATCAATTTGAAGTTTCTAGCCATAGGTGTACTTACAAGTTTTGAATTCTGCATATTAAACATTTCCAACACCTTATTGATATATTGTTCCTGAGACAAATACAATTTCTTGTTCTTCATCTCTATGTGAATTTGTATGCCAATAATTTTATTTCTAGCTCCCAAATCCTTCATTGTAAATCTATGAGCTAACTTTTCTTTAAGCTCACCAATGTCATGCATACTAGATCCTGTAATAATCATATCATCCACATACAATAACAAAATAATAAAGCTTCCATTTTCAAGCTTCTTGAAATAAACACAATGGTCATATTCACATCTCATATAATCATGTTCATGTATAAAGCTATCAAATATCATGTATCATTACCTTAGATATTTCTTGAGCCAATACAAGCTCTTTTTCAACCTACACACAAGTTTCTCCTTACCCTTGACTTCATAACCAAGTGACTACTACATATAAATCTCTTCCTCCAAATCACCATGAAGGAAATCCATCTTGACATCAATTTTCTCTAAATGCAAATCTTCTACTGCAACTAAAATCAATACAATACGTATAGAAGTCATTTTTACTACAGGATAAAATATCTCACCAAAATCAATACCTGATTTATGTGCAAATCCTTTTACCAAAATCCTTTCCTTGTATCTTTTATGTCCACCCTCTTCTTCCTTGATCATGTAAACCCATTTTTTCTGCAATGTTATTTTACTTGCTGACAACTTAACCAAATCCCATGTCTGATTCTATTTCAAGGAGTCCATCTCCTCATCCATGCCATGCTCCCACTTCATGTGGGTCTCATCCTACATTGCTTCTTCAAAAATTTCTCGTTCACCACTATTATTCAATAATAAATAAGATAAGGAAGTTGAAAATCTTTTTGGAGGTTTATTTACCCTTTGTGACCTTCTCACTGAGATTTGGGGTTTATTTTTCTCATTCTGTAAATTTTTATCAATCTTAGACAGTGATCGATGCTAGTCACCTCCTCCCGACGCCGGTTTGGATCTTCAGAACCGGAGCCGGTATAGGAAACCGATGTTGGCCAGGTGTTAAGCGACACCGGTTCTCTTACTGGTACACTGTAGGTGTCAATTTTAAATCTAAGAATGCATTTTCATCCACAAAATCTTCTACCGATTCATCTTTGGGTACCAAAACTTGATCCTTGTACATTCTCTTTTCATTCCATTCAATGTCACAACTCCTAACAATATTAGAATCTTCTAAATCCCAAAAATGGAATCAAATCACCATAACCATAACCAATGAAAGTGCATCTCTTGGATTTAGCATCTAATTTCTTCCTATTTTATTTATCAATATGCACAAAATATTCTAAACCAAATACTCTAAGAAAATAAAGATCTACCTCTTTTCTAGTCCAAGCTTCTTTTGGTATTCCACCATCTAGTGCACTTGAAGGCCCACGGTTAATTAAATAAATCACCATGTCTATTGCTTCTGCCCAAAATTGCAAAGGGTAATCCAACATGTATCCTCATGCTTCTTACACGTTCCATGATTGTCATGTTCATTCTTTCTATAACACCATTCTCATGTGGTGTGCCAGAACTGCTTCTTTCTCTGTATTTCATTTATCAACAATAATCATTGAAATTCTTACTACAAGTACTCACCACCATTGTCAGATCTAAGGCATTTTAACTTTGAATTTGATTCATTTTCCACAAGGGCTTTCCATCTTTTAAAAGTCTCAAAAACATCAGATTTACATTTAATACAATAAACCCATACCTTTCTTGTGGCATCATCAATGAAAGTCACATAATATTGGGATCCTCCATGAGAAGCTATCGGGATTGTCCCCACACATCTGAGTGCACAAGCTCTATTTTTGCTCCTTCTTTGTTGCCCCAACTTTGAGAAATATCACTCTCTTTTTCTTTCCAAATATACAATGCTCACAGAAATCAAGATCTACATCTTTCAAATTTTATAACTTACCCTTAGTCTTTAAGGTCTGCATTCCTTTTTGACTCATATGGGCTAGTTAATTATGCCACATGCATGCATATGAATTTGAAGTAGATAGCATAGAAAAGGAATCAGTAATACAGATAGAAAAATACAATGTTCCTACCTTCTTTCTTCTTTCTACAACAAGATATTCCTTGCTAACCTTCCAAGATTTGGCTATGAATGTAACCATGCAATTAGATTCACCTAGTTATCCTGCAAAAATTATATTTCTCATGAGGCTTGGCATATGCCCCACATATTTCAATACCCATGTATTTCCATTCTAAAATTTAAGATGAACTTCCCCTTCACCAATAATATTGCATGGTTCATCATATCCTAAATAAACATGCTCAAAATTAACCTAGACATAATTTTTGAAATAACCCTTATTAGGGGTAGCATGGAAAGAAGATTATGAATCTAAAACCCATGATTCAATTTTATTATCCAAGGAGAGAATAAGGGCATCTTGCATTACCTTAGATGCAACAACATTTTCCTCTTTACCTTTCTTTGGTACATTATCTTATTTTTCCTTGAATAAAAAATACTTCTTTGTGTGTCCTTTCTTTCCATAATTCCAAAGAGTTATTCTTTTACCTTTGGATTTAGATATGTTTTTAGATTTTGATTTCTCATTCTTCGCTTTCTTGGATCTCTACTTCTGCTTTCCTTTGCTTTCTACATTCAAAGCATTTCCATATGATAATTCTCCTGTACTCTTCCCGCATATTTCTTCATTCAAGATTATACTAACCACATCATCAAACTTTAAAATATTAGTAGCAGACAATATATTACTAACAACCATAACCAAGTTATCCCAACTATCTAGAAAAGAGCATAAGAATAAAATTTCTTTCACTTCATCATCAAACGGAATATTTACTAATTTTAATTGATTTACTATAAATTGGAAATCATTTAAATGACTTGATGTAGATTCACCTTCTTGCATCTTTGAATTAAATAGTTTCTTCATCAAATAAACTTTATTTGAAGAACTAGGTTTTTCATATAAATTAGCTAAAGATTTCATCAAATCTATTGTGGTTAATGCTTTGGTAATATTCAAAGTAACAGATACTTCAAGGCTCAATATTATAGATCCCAGAGCCTTTCTGTCAAGAATTTTCCATTCTTCATCAGTCATCTTTGTAGGTCTTGCCTTCTCATCCAATGGTAAGTATAAATATTTTTGATACAGATAATCTTCCACCTACATCTTCCATAATTGATAATTACAGCCATCAAACTTCTCAACTCTGTATTTACTATCTTCTACCATTGTTGTAGCTCCCACTCAATTAGAAATCCCTCTGTGAGTAAATATGTCAACACACAAAACCCTCAAACAAGAAAGCTCTGATACCAGTTGTTGGGGTTAATCACACCAGTTGTATAAATATATTATTCAGATCTAAGCATACAAGCAATAAATACGGAAATAAACTAGAAGAACAATACATAAGATATAACGTGGTTCACCCAAAGGTGGGCTACTTTACCAAGAAATAACCAATCTTATTATTCAAAGCTTTGTAGAGAATATATAATGAAGATTTGTAATCTTCCACACCTCGTGGATGTATAGTACTTTCTTCCTCACAAGCTTCTCTTTTTATCTCTCTAATAATTCCTTCTTACAATTCTCCCCTTATATTTTCATCTATCCCTAGTTTTCTAGCTTATATAACCATCTACAAACTTAGGGAAACTTAGCTATGCAATTAAAATCATTAGATAAACTTTATATCAAAGGTTAGATATAATTCCTATGAGTTAAATAAAACAATCATGCACGTGCAACCGATGCTAGTTAGCCTTAACCGATGTCGGTTCCTACTTGCCTTGACCGATACCGGTCACTAGGTGACCAACGCCGGTTAGCCGACCGACGCTAGTTACTATGTATTCCAACAAGTTAATAAAGCATGCTAATGTGAAACAATTAAGCTCCACAACTCAACAATTATGCTTTCCAAATCACATCGAATCACATCCTCATGCTTGTGGCTTAGTTATCTTCATTCAAATAATCTTAGAGCATCCAAAATCAACCATATCTCACAAATCAAAAGGACCCAATAAAGAGCATCGCTAAAACTTGTTATTTCGAAATCGAGATCTAATCTAAGGCTTCTTTAGGATTTACAACAAAAGGTTTTCATTTGTGTTGTTTTAATTTTCTTCTTTTATTGTAATTTCCATAGTCTATAGACTCAACTTAGCCACTCGATCCAAGTTGTCGTACTTCATATTTATCATAGGATCACTTTCTAGCCTTCTTGCCTTGCATTTAAGTGGTGGTTATGTAACCGCCCGTTGGAAAAAAAGGTTGTTTCACACCATCTCAAGAAAATTAAAACAAGAAATTTTGAACGCGTGTTTTGATTTCATCGTGATTTTATCTTGCATTTTTGGGTCAAATTGGCTAAATTTAGGATTTTGGATTGGTCTTGAGTTCATCTTCCCTTCTTGCTAAATATAGCAAGTTGAATTCTTCTCCTCAATTTGAGTCACTATTTCTTGATCAACTTGTGTTATTAACATAATATTCTCCATTAGTTTATAAAAATGGCACTTTTATTCATATCATGGGTTGGGAAATTTGTAATTTTGTGAAGTGTTATGCTACCAAATTTTGGAGAGGGTCTACACAGATAGCTAGTTCTCTAGTATGTTTCCTTGCTACTCAAATTCCAGTTACCTTCCCTACACAAACCCAAACATATATTTTCTTGATCTTTTATTGATATTCATTGCCTTTCTCACTTGGATCAATTAGAGCTCATATTTTGGAAGGATATTGAAGTTAAGGAGACATTAGATGCATCACAACACTGGAACAAGCTATCGTAGTATTGCATTGTCTAGGTTGGAGTTGTATTCAATTAGTTGAAGTTTTAAATGTAGAAATTTGTTTATTAGAAGTAAAAGAAATAGTTTGTTTAATTTATTAAAAGAGGAATATCTCATCACTTCATGTACATTATAGTATTTATTTTCAAAATATTTCCGTATATGATTTCTTCCCTTGAAAACTTCTTCCCAACTTATCCATGTGGATATGCTTGAGAAATTGGTTGGAAGAAGAATTAGAAAAATCCACATTTTATTTTGTTGTCTATTTCTTCCAATTAGTTTAGAAGAAATTTGTCAAGCAAATTTATATGGCAAAGAGAAAATCACTTGAGAGAAGCTTGCCCTTTTGAAATAATTGAGGTAGAAGTTATATCGGAGGAATTTTTATTCAAAGGAATACCAACTTTTGAGTACTTCCACATTAGATTAGTATTTCAAACGAAACTTGCAACAAAGGAATAACCACATCTTGTGTTTCCCTATTTTAGTTTCATTTTATTAGAAGCAAAAATAGATTTATTTTAATTCTTCATGTCTATAGAAGTTATTTTTATTTCTTTTAAATATTCCATGAAACAAAAAAACATTAAGAATTTATCTATTTTAATTATTTCTTTTCCAAAAAGCTTGTTAAAAACATTAAAAAAGAATTAGAATAGATAGATGCACTTGTTTTATTTAATTAATGGTAAAAGTGATCTAGTTAATTAAAAGGGTAAATCAATTTGTCTTTTATTTAAACTAGATTTTTTTGTGTTATTTATTTAAAATTAGAGCTCAAATTAGTTTAGGAAATTAAACAAAAAAACAAACATAGTCATTAGAGGCTCACACTAATGGATCTTAGTCCCCACCACTCTTTGACTAGTTTTTCCAAATTTCATTGTCTTCGCTCATGAGTTGGAATCCCCACATGAGCATTCTTGGTCCATCCCAACCTCATAGAATGATATTTGAGACAACAATTAATCCACCAAGCATTGATCGATACCATGGAGACATAAATTTACATTACACGTATTAGTTTTTCAATCTACTCCTCTACGAATAATTAAATGAACAACTAACCGTATCCGAGAAATTTTGTGACAACCAAGAAAATCAATCCAGGATGCCCAAATCCTTAGTTTTCTCTTTTCATCCTTCATTCACGTTCTCACATGACCATATCTCGGAGAGGAATATTTAGAGATTAATGGACGGTTTCCATGAGTCCATCATCCAGGTCGAAGCATATTTTTTCTAACAGACATAGTGTATTCATGTATTTTTACAAGGGAAAAATTTAATGATGAAACATGACAACTCCACCCTAATGTCAAATGTTTTATACACAAACCCTCTCGAGCACTCCCCCAGGTAAGATTTTCCCTCGGTTTCAGGAATGTCCCCATCCTTCAAGTGCCCATATGTGTTGTAATACCCTTCCTTAAGTGTTTTAAATGTGAAATCAAACTCATGAGGTTCTCCTAATGCAATTCTTCTCAAGGCACTTTTCTCAGTGAACCTAAAAAGTTTTTCTTAGCCTTTTTAAAACAAATGTGCACTCTTAGGGACAGAGTTGAAGGATAAAAATCATTAGGAAGTGGTATTTAGGAGACAATATCATTGTGTAAGTGATTTAGGAATATTTTGGAAATATTTGGAGGTTTAGGAACAATTTCAGTGAAAGTGGGTTTTTGGAGGTGAAGGATCCAACACTTCTAAAAAGTCCTTGAACTTCAAAAGATGATTCCAGAAGATAAAGAATGAGTTGAAGATCAAAACATATACCATTTTAAATCTAATGCAATGCCCTACATTATGGTATCTTCATATTTTTCACAAGACCAAGGGAATTCTCTCAGTACGATCTATTTTTGGCGAGTACACCTTGTAATCCCGGAAAAAGGCTATTTTAAGGAGTTGAAGTCTAAATCATAGCATGGGACACATCTTATTCTTCTCAAAATGTTGTTTGAAATCAAATTCATATAGAAAAGTGCTTGAAAATTCCCTCGGATGCTCTAGAATTTTTTTTGTCAAGCTTCTCTCCAAAGAATGCTTTCGAGACTTAGCTAAATTTGAAGGTGGACACATGTTATCACCAAGTGATGGCAAAATTTTGTGTCTCATATGTCCCATCCCTTTAGGATAGCTGGGACACAAAAATGTGCCCAAGCCCAAGATATCCCCCTGGATCATCATGTGACCCCAACGAAGCTCAAACTTGTCAGTTAAGCCCCTTTGCACTCTTTTTCAGCCCTCCTTATCGTCAAATCAAAATGTGCCACTTGTCCTCACCATGTGAGGGTGAATTTAACTACCCAAACTATGAAATTTCCTTGGGAAAATTAGGACAAAAAAATGTGCCTCATGTCCAAGTTTTCCCATGATTCTCCATGTGACCCTAGAAGGCTCGGTGGGCCAATTTTTCATCCCCTCTCCTCTCCGCCTCACCGAGTCAACATCTGCCACTTTTCCTCACCAGGTGAGGTTGAATTTTATTACACCAACTATACCATCCCATTGGGATATTTGGGACACAAAATGCACCCATGTCTAGCCCTTTCCCAAGTCCTCTGTGTGACCTAGTTTCAGCCCCAGGGGGCTTTTCAAATGATTTTTCTCTCTCTCCCACCAAGCAAAATCTGCTTGCCACTTGTCAAGCTGAGAAGAGGGAAATTTTTCTTGCACTAACTATGCCATCCCCTTGGGATATTTGGAACACAAAAATTCACGCATTCCCAAGAAGTTGCAAAATATCCAAAATTTGCAAAAAATAATTGTCGTGTTTCTTCTCTTCACTTGCGTGCGAGAAAGGTGTTGCCAGAAGAATGTATAAAATCCATTGCAGCTCATTAAAAATTAATATTTCCTCTAGAGCTTCATGAATGCTTATGAAAAACCTCCATTAAACCTATAAATTATTCAGACACCATGTCAAATTTCCCTCATAAGCATCCATGGTTGCCAAATGAATACTTTTCATTGTTGCGTGAAAAAGAATTGATTGTACTAAGGTTTGAGATGATTTTTATTCTCCCCAAAATATATATGATATATTAATCTTAATGTATCCATTAATGGCTTCCATGGAAGCTTCATACCTAAAAATCTCACGAGAAAAAAATATTTTTGATTTCCAAGCATTCCGACGAGTGAAAAATGGTGCGATTTTGAGCACGAGATTACGATGATGAACCAAATCTAAAAATAATGTTCTTGTTTCAAAATGAGGTCATTTTTTTCATGTACTAAAAATATCATATGCTATGTCCCTCCACATGATAAAATAGTAATTCCCCTAAATTGCAAATTAAAATCACCCAAAACAAATCATAAATGGTGCAAAATGAAAGGCAAGGTAAAATTGGCAATTTTCCCAAAATAACAAGTTTGGAAATAACACCTGCTAAACATAGAAAGTGGCTAAAAATAGAAATTCATCATCAACATGAGCAAATTAGAATGTGCTAAAAGTTTCCAGAGGTCATATTTTGAGTAAAAATGGTGATATGTCCCAAAATAACAGGTCTTGGTCTTACTTGCTAAAAATAGAAAGTTTTCATTTTAGGTGCATAAAGTTGTAGATGGCCCCATTTTCACTCATCTTTATGATTTTTGACTCTTCAAAGGATTTTGGGATGACATCATATCTCAAATAAAGAAATGATAAATTCATAAAGGTCTTGAAAACATCATCTTGAGCTCAATTATGTCCAGAAGCAAAATGGCAAAGCATCGCAAGGCGCAGCAGTTGGTTCATCATCATCTCTTGGTGACCTGGTTGATTTGATCTTGGTGAGTTGATTTGAGCCTAGTGATCTAGGAGTGAGATAGGAAATAGCTCACATATCTCATAGAAGTAAAGGAAAATTCGCAACCTTACAACATAGTGTGAAGAACAGGGATGTAAGCGTGAAGAGGTTTGAGCATCATTAAGACAATTTTGAAATCCTAAGGAATAAGAGAGTGGTTCTCACTCTCATTGTGAGATCATGAATGCATCATCATGGGTGAATTATGTATTCATCTTGAGCTCACATTGGGAGGTATTGAAATAATGTTTCTAAACACTCATTTGACGATCTATAGTTTTTGTGCATCATGTAAAAGGAGGAGACTATGATCATCACCAAAAATTTCTTCATCGGAAGGAGCTTTTTCAATAAGTTCAATCAATCCCTTCCCTTCTTCACTTCTCTCCCTTTCTTCTAATTCTTTGTTGTACGTAATCATGGTATTTTTTCCTATTCACTTAAGTGATAATATTTGTAATTTGTAAAAGTATTCTCTCAAAATTATAAGAGAGATACTAAATTTTTCTCTTCTAGGGGAAATTGAAAGGTCACAAGTGGAATAGGAACACGAAGAGTCATGTAGAGGGAGATGAAAGGTCAATTCACAAGGCTATAAATTGGGATGGCTTCTCCATTCCAAAAGATCCTGAAAATTCTAGATTTTGATAGCATCTATGTTGTAGAAATAGTGGATTGTGATTTGGGTGTTGAACTTTGTATCACCAACACATGAAATAAAGATACATTTATTCCATTCCCTTTTCCATTGCATTCCTCTATTTTCTCTCTTATATGCACTTTGTAAGCATAGTGATTAAAATATATTTATATTTTCCATTAATGGACCTCAGAGAATTGTGTGTCTATGTAGGTTTTGTTTGTCTCATTAATGGATTCACTATTGATTTCCTTTATATTGAATGATTAACTACTCTAGTTTACTAGGTGTGACCTCTACAATTGGCCTACTCAAAACAATATTATTTTCCTAATTTCACTCCTTCACCCCCATTACTATAATTTCCTCCCTTGTATCCCATACAAGCAATTTTCCATAGGTTCGATGGAGTGTTCCTATGTGATCCTCGACCTTTTTGCCAACCCACAATATAGATAGGATTAGATTAATTTACATTCAATAATGGGAGCTACACCATTCAATGTGGAGGGGCATAGCCCCAAAAATGTTGGTAGAGACACCTAATTTTCCATATCAAATTTTTTTCTCACCAACACATAGATTGGGATTTTCTCACAACAATCATCCTTGGTCATAGTATCTCACCAATAGAGATTAGAACCCTTTACCGCCCTTGATGAGAAAGTTTAAGGCTTCTAAGTTAATTAAATGTAATTAGCTCATCTTCTAAATAATAGCTCATAATCATCCCCACCTATTCCACATATATCACTTATACCTATTCTCAGTACCCACCTCATCTTCCAAATTTCTTCTTCCTTGGCACGGCCTTGAGAAGTCGAGTACATTAGGAATCTCGTGTCATTTTTTCTATATACAAATTTTGGTGAACCCGACATGAAGGACTAGTTTCTTCTCGTTTCCATTCTAGTATCTTCTTTATTGTTCCACGCTTCTTCTCCTATTATTCTACGGGTGTTCATACACCCCTAGAATATGTTGGGTCAATATTATAGCAAGCATGTTTTAGGCCTTGAAGCTTATTATACTCACATGAATGCTCAATAGTCACCCTCATTATCTGGGTGGGCTGATAACTATTCCCAAAACTCCCCTTCACCACATGTCTCTTCTATCCAAACATCAAATCCTTCTTCTGGTCTAAGAATTGAAGATATCAGCCATCCATTAATCTATCAAGGCCCACAAGTGGAACTTTCTAGCTCCAATAACATGAAATTTACCGAGAGCAAGGGTTAAACCCATTATTCTTAACAAGGTATAAGATTAACATGCAATTTGATTCTACCCCATCCTATTTATGACCTAATGAGGAGATTTTGGTATGGTATACCCAAACTAATGACCAAATTATAAAGATAGACATACATTTAGATAGTTTGAAAGCTTACGCTAATACGCTTCTTCAAAACAACATTTATTCTACTTACCAAATTTAGAAAATGTGCCTTAAAAAGGGGAAGAAATAAGAAAAAAATTCATAAATGGATATCACACATCTCCTCTGCAAAACCACATGTAATATATGTCCAAACAAGGGCCTCAACCTTCACTTTGAATGATTTTATTTCTACATTAGTAGTAAGGATTAGAGAATTAGAGTGTACTCATACCCCACAACCGACTCGTGTAATAGGGAAAAACACTAGTCACCACACAATAATCAAATTCATACCCCTTTTACCAACACACAACTAATGCAACAACCCCGCAATAATATTATCTAGTCAATTCCAACTCGAGTGGCCTTCTCGCTGGGTTTGACACACTAGGGATGGGCCCTCACTCCTCTTACACTTACCCTATTCAAGGACCTAATGGAATTTTTTTCAATATGCTACTTCCAACAACGTGAATTTTCATAACACACCACCCATGAACGCATTCTCTAGTACTACTCCCCTACATGCATATGTATTCAAAATCTCCACAACCAAATGTATATGTGTTCCCTGGTTCATTCACACATTTATGAGGAACTCCATATGTCCCAAATGAATGCCTATTTCGTAACTTACCAAGATCCTTCTCCTCCACCTTCTCATTGGGAAACCTCAATGGTAGAATCCTACACAGTGGGAACTTATGTTGAATATTTGAAAGAGCTTGATGTGCCTTCTTAGCTTAACATTCCTTTTCCTCATATTGTATTCATCCCAAAATTCTAATTTCATGTTCAAGATTCAATTTTGTTCTTAGATTCTTCTAAAATACATACCATACCTCAATGAACCTGATCACATCTAACATAATTACTACTCACCATGTAGACATAAACAAATGGTTGTTTAAGATCAAATTGTATGGAATTGGTCTTTGGGCTTATAGTCTCCTTGATTAAGGATAATACCTTGTAGCCCTCAAAATCCCGAGATTTGAGGATAATTTCTTTATGTCTATTGATATAACAAAACCAAATACAAATTTATACACCTATTAGTGATGTGTAAAACATATGAAGAGTGCATGTTTAATTCCTTTGTACGGAATACTTCTTTCTTGACTCGCTACATACCTAATTAGGTCTCCTAGAAGGCATCAAGTGGGGTCCAAAGATTTCTGAGGTAGATACAAATGTATAACTCATGAAAAGATGTGAAATGGAGCATTTCCCACTATTCCAATCTTGTTTAATCTTTGACATTCCGTAAAACACCATAAAACCTTACTATAACAGTTAAACTAGTATCCACATATATACGACCTAGGGATCTCGGACAAAACACACTTACCAAGAGAATCAAGATCTACACTCCTGGACGATATTAGATGATCCCACAAGCATGGTGATTCAAAATTTGATATTTTTCAAGCGTACAATTTTGAGTTACAAGAAGCCCTAGTTCGGGGCGAGAGGACACAAATTTGAACATACAAAACTCATCTAATAGTTTGAATACCTCAAATAAATTATGTTAGACTTGTAATTGTGTCTTTCAACTTATCCATGCATCACAGCCATCTCCTAATCTTGAATAATATAATTTTCAACCTTTTGGTCTCGGCATATGTAGGATTGTCAATTCATGCATATAAAGAAATAAACCAACATTGCAAAATACACCCTAATTTCATTTCAACTCTCCAATATCAGTCTAATCATGCTTATTCATGCCTCCTCAATCCATCTTACACAAGGATTACATATTAGGACCAAAATTCTACTTTTGGTACCTTATCTCACATCCCTACTCTTACTCAATTGTACCCTAAAAAGACTCAACAACCATCTAAACATGGAAAAGTGATGAATACCACTTTACCATACCTATTAGCTTGTATATTGACACTTTCACATGATGACATGGCTCTGAGGTATTTATTTAGCCTATAACCTTTCTTTACTAAATTCAAAAGTGCTCTTACAACTCTCATACAAGCACACATTCACTTATGACAACATGTCGAGGTGACTTTACAATACAAAATACTTTAAATAGGTTCCATGAGACCTTTAAGGTCATTAAATCCTCTTGAATCCTTTCATGATGATGTTTTAGGCCTTCTATAGTCCTTATACAATTCAAATTTTCAAATAATCCATTTTGGCGGGAAAAAGGGAAACCCTTATCCAAATGACCTGATTGGATTTCTGGCTCTGCAAGATCATTTGAAAACATGAAAATTCCTTCTTTGCTATCTCCTAGAGTCACTTGTTTTGTTTTTAGCCTATGATAATGCATCAAGTTACCACTCTTGAAACATTTCATGGGCTCCTACTCATGAGTTCTTATCTTTTCTTGTTGCTTCCGATCTTGTTATCACTTGTTACTTATATGTTCATCTTTATTTTCTTTTTCTTGTCTAAAAATTCCTGATCTCAATGTTGTCCTGGATTTCATGGTCTTCTCTTGAATGATAAGAATTGATTGTTTTTCCATGTTCTTTAAGTAATCAATGCTCTTTCTTGACAACCCTGTTTTTGTTCCTCTTCTAGTTGTACCTACACATGCAACAAACATATTAAATAAAATAACTTATTCACCTTATTCTTTTTCCACACCTTTACATGATTCCATTATTTTGTGTTGTTATAAGCTCTATTGTCATAGAAAACTACTAGATTTCTTTTCTCATCTTCCACTTGACTCATTCCTTCTTCTACATTCTTGATCAAGTCTGGAATTTCCTTGTCTTCCTTGATCCCTAATTGGAATTCCTTCATACTTATCAATGTTTGTTCAATGTAAGAAAAGAGAATCCATAGAATTTCCTCTAATCCCCAATATTTTGTGATTCTAGAAGTTTGTTTCTTAACTATAGTTCCTTCAAGTTTCTTTGCATACTTTTTCACTATACTCACCCCCAAGTCAAAATAGTCATCCATTTGCTCTTTTTGTATTGGTTTCCTATCTCAATATACTGACCACTATCATTATTAAAAATAAGAGATATCTTCTCCATGGCCCTCTCATATATCCACAACACAACAAATACATGTTTCAAATTGGAACCCCATGCATTTAATTCTTCTAAACCAGTTTTATTGGTTAGATAAGATATTGAGAACTTCCTATCTTCACCACATTCTCTCTCATGACTTTATGTGGTCTATACTTGCAATTTTCTTTCCCAAACATGGAAAATAGCTTCAAAAGGTACTTGGTTTCTTGAATTCATCCCTTTGATACTTATTTTGAGTGTTTGTTTATCTAAGCCTTTATTATTTTCATACTTCTCATGGAGATTAAATAAGAGAATTCATGAACAATTACCTTCTAACCGATCATTTGGCCCAAATTCTTGAGTGTTCCACTTTGTCATGCTTTTCATGGAATGAAGATCAACTAAGTCGAGAAATTGAAAATATGCATTGTTCCACTCTCTTTCTAACCTAGACTAAGATTATTTTCTCGTTGCTCTCATCAACTCCTTATAAAGGTCTTCTTCATCCTTTTGGTACTACTCCTCTTCTTGGTATATAGTCACACCTCCCTCAAATTGACACATGACCATTGAAAGGATCACTACACCTCTATTTTTCTCAAAATTGTACATATGTTGTTCCAACCTTGGAGATTTCACCTTATCCTTATATTTCTTTTTAACTTTCCTTCCTTATATGGATGGTAACCATAAGAACATGTTCATGTTCTTGTCGGTCTCTTCATCCATCTTGTCCTAGAATGGGCTTCTCATCATCTCTATTAACGCTTCCTTCCAATCTCTTATTGTGCACATGCACTTGTATTGTTTCATCATAAATGTGGTCTTCATACTTGCTTCTTGAACATTGTTAAAGATGAATTCATAAGACTTGATGGTCCTCTCAACTTGCTTTATCACCCGTTCTTTCTCACTTTCACACTTGGCTTCACTATAAGCTTGTTTAACTTTATAGATGAAATAGAAGTCTTCAATACTAAAATTGAACTCTTCTTCATCTCCACAAGTGTGTGAAACATCTTGATTTGTACTAGATCCTTTGTTTATCTTGTCTTCATATATGGCGTTTTCCAAGGCTTGTATTTCTTCTAACAGTTGCTCAATGCTTGTATACACAAACTCAAATTTTGATGCTTCTTCAGTCTACTACCACAATGCCTCAAATTGGCATTCATCTCCCATGTCCTTTGTTCTTTCTTTGCCACTATTCACAAGAGACAGAGATGTCTCTTTCTCCTTCACACCATATTCATCAAGACTTGCAAACACACATTCAAAAGCATAGTTAGACTGAAAACTTTGAGCTTCTTTAGCTCTTTCTTATGCCATAGACGCTTCTTCTTCACACTTCATTTTCCTCTCTTCATCCTGAGGATTGAGCATCTCTTCTATTAGCTGCAACTCTTCTTCCAACACACATTTATCTAACTCTTACTTATCTTCATCAAACTTGAGGCTATCAACTTGTCCATTGATTCAACTGCTACATTCTCTCTTTGTTCTTTCTCTTCAAGAGAGGCTAAGAATGCCTCTATCACCTCTTCTTCCACCAAAGGTCTTTTTCCTTCATTTAAAACTTGCATGAGTTATTTTTCTATAACTGCATCATTCAATATTGTCTGTCCATCATTGGACTGATCATCCTCCTTCACTTTTATACCTACATACCTGCATACAACATCATTTGTTAGATCAAAATTATGAGGCTCAATTGTCCCCATGGAATTTCTTTTCCATGATTCTCTTGTACTATTCAAGTACTCCTTTCCTATCATCATCACTCTCCTACTTTCATTTTCTTGGATTTCTCCCTTCAAAGGTATCAAGGTGTGTTCAATTCTATCCTTCACAAATACATATGTATTCTTCTTCCCATTATGAGTTTTTTGTCTATCATATTGCCAAGGTCTTCCTAACAAGACATGGCATACATCCATAGGTACAATGTCACATGTTACCTGGTCTTTGTAGCTTCCTATTTTGAATTCAACCTGACATTGTTCATTCACCATCAATTGATGCCCTTTGCACCCAAGACATCTTATATGGTGTGGGGTGAGGAAATTTCTTTAGTTTCAACTTCTCTACCATCTCTATAGATACCAAATTTTCAGTACTCCCACTATCAATAATCAAATTACAACATTTTCCTTGAGCTTTACATCTTGTTTTAAACAAATTCCTTCTTTGAGTGATAAAATTCATTACCTTGTTTTTTAGCAACATTCTTCTCATCAAAAGAGATTTACCTTCCTTAAACTCACCTTCATCAAACATTTCTCCTTCTCCCTTCATAACAGGTACTCTATTATTTATTTCTAAACACTCATTAGCTCTATGGCCTGCATATTTCTGACACTTATAGCATTTTCCTTTAAAATGAGAATTTTGGACAAGTTTACCTTTGTTAACTAATTGCATGCCTTGAACTTGAGGTCCATATGCCCCCGCAGAATGTACGATCACTTCTTCTTTCTTGGATATTTTTCTTTCAATATACCTATCTCCTCCATCATAATTCTCTTCCTAACTTCTATGTCCTCCAACCTCAAAAACAACTCTCTCATTACTTCATCCAATTTGTCTCCCAAGGACTATCCTCCTTCTCCTCTCAGCTGCACCATCTTGTATTTTCACCTACAATCACAAACTTCTTTCAATCCTTCAATGGCTTATAGGGTCACTAATCCTTTTAATATCTCCAATAAACCTGCATCCACATACTAACATTTTTCTTTTGCATCATAAAACTGCATCAAAAATCTGGATCTTAACTTGTGCACAAGTGGTATTTCTCTGATACCACAAATGATGTACCTTCTTATATCAACATTCCTTTTCCTTATATGGTATTTATCCCAAAGTATAATTTCATGTTCAAGATTCACTTTTGTTCTAGGATACTTGTAAAATACATACCATACCTCCATGAACCCGATCACATCTAACACAATTACTACTCACCATCTAGACCTAAATAAATGGTCTTTGGGCTTATAGTCTCCTCTAGTTAAGGCTAATACCTTATATCCTTCAAAACCTAATATTTGAGGATAATTTATTTATGACTATTGATATAACAAAACTAAATACAAATTTAGACACCTATCATTGAGGTGCAAAACATATGAAGAATGCATGTTTAATTCCTTTGTCACGAATACTTCTTTCTTGGAATGCTAAAGACATAATTAAGTATCTTAGAAGGCATTGAGTGGGGTGCATAGATTTATGAGGTAGATAAAAATGTATAACTCATGAAAAGAGGTGAAATGGAGCATTTCCCAGCTATTCCAAGCTTGCTTAACCTTTGGCTTTCCCTAAAACACCATAAAACTTTACTGGTAGCAGCTTAAACTAGTATCCACATACCTAGGACCTAGGGATCTCAAAGAAAACACACTTACCAAATTAATAAATTTTTGCACTCTTGGATAATATTAGATGATCTCATAAGCATGGTGATTTAAACATTTGATATTTTTCCACCGTACAATTTGTGAGTTATAGGAAGCCCTAGTTTAGGGGCAAAGGACACAAAATTGAACATACAATACTCATCCAATAGTTTCAAGACCTCAAATAAATTACGTTAGACTTGTAATGGTGTCCTTTAACTTCTCCATGCATCATAGTCATCTCCCAAGCTTGAATACTCTAACTGTCAACCTTTAGGTCTCGGCTTATGCAGGATTGTCAATTCATGCATATAAATAAATACACCAAACTTGTAAAATACACCCCGATTTCATTTCAACTCTCCAATATCAGTTTAATCATGCTTATTCATGCCTCAATCCATCTTACATTAGGGGTTACATATTAAGACCAAAATTCTACTTTTGGTACCTTATCTCACATCCCTACTCTCACTCAACTATACCCTAGAAAGACTCAACAACCATCTAAACATGGAATAGTGATAAATATCACTTTACCTTACCTATTAGCTCATACATTGACACTTCCACATGATGACATGGCTCTAAGGCCCTTATTTAGCCTATAATCTTTCTTTACTAAGTCCAAAATTACTCTTACAACTCTCCTACAAACACACATTCACCTATGACAACATGTCAAGGTGACTTTTTAACAATAATAATAGGTTCCATGAGACCTTCAAGGTCATTACATCCTATTGACTCCTTCCATGATGATTTTTTAGGCCTTCAATAGTCCTTATACAATTCAAATTTTTAAATAATCCATTTTGGTGGGAAAATGGGAAACCCTTATCCAAATGACCTCAATGGATGTCTTGACCTACAAGATCATTTGAAAACATGAAAATGCCTTCTTTGATATCTCCTGAGTCACTTGTTTTTTAGCCTATGCTCCTACATCAAAACCACTTGAATTCACTATACGAGGTGTCATGCTCTTATGCCCATTGCAGAAACTTTCAAAATTTAAAGGGTAAGGATACCATAATGCTCACATCATGGCCTCTGCTACCGTAATTAGGGAAATCCTTCCATGAGATGTGGTAGTGAATAAGATATTCCCAAAACCCTTGAAGGGATTTCTCTAGATTGGTATTATCAAATCCTTAAAGCCTCTATAAATTCCTTCAAACAACTTGTTTCTGAATTCATTAAAGCCTTCAACATGAATAAAATTTTACACACATGAATTAAGGAATTCCTACACATTAAATGGGAGAAAAATTAATCTACTACCCACTTCATATAGAGATGGTGTTGGGTTCTCTATTCTTCCATGAGTGCACCTAATATGGATCAAATGGAACTCTGTGATATTTTCCTTCACTCACTCAATCGAGAAACCAAGGAATAATTTGAAGTTTCCTTTCGTAGCTTATGAGAAATTTCTAAAAGGTGCTCTTCGTATTGACCATGCGAACCATTGATATCGGGCATAAGACTTATGATCCTAACTAAAATTTGGTATCTTTCAACCAAAACAACACAATTATTAAAGCAACATGAATAAAAACTAAGGGCCCAAAGTCTTAAATCGAAATCGTGGTGTTACCATAGATGGTATTATCGACCAAACAAGGAAGCTTAACATTATAAACGCTTGTAACATGGGTAATGTTGGTACCCAGATTTAATCTCCTTCACAACTTGAGCAACATCATGGATTTCACAAGACACTCGTGAGGCGGATAAATGATTTATATGTCATTTTGTAACCGGGAAGCAATTTATCGACTTGTTAGCACTCAAAGCTTTGAAGAAGTGGGTAGCATCTTGAAAGGATTTTGATATAATCCTCACTATTTTAGGTTGTACCTTTCAACCAAAGTAAGAGAACCTATATCGCAGCCTCTATTTTGTGAAGGAGGTGGAGATATCCTTATACTATGCATATTGTATGGAGATGGCCTTGGGAAAACATGATCAATTTTCCATTATTCAAACTCAACAGAGTTATCACTACTAAATGATGGAAATGCTTTCAAGACAAGGCTGAGGCTGCTAGAGACATGGTATGATCCTGATTTGCTTTGTGCATTTTTGTAAATGGATTGTGTTCTTTTGTTGACACACAATGCAATGCAGGGGTAGTATGGGGTAGGATTAGTTATTCTGAATGAAATTTTTGGTGGGAGATTTTAGACAAGACTAACTAGAATTTTCCAGATTCTTTGAGGACCTTTGCAAGAAATTTGTAACACCTAAACAACAGAATGCTTCAAAGGGGTTAAGGTACTCCTTCAACCAAGATATGTGCACCAAATGGAGGCCCAGATCTGCACTCTTCCACACAATCTTTGACAACCTGCCACAAAAGCTTGAAGCAAATGAACCAACAAAGTATCCAGAAATCTCTATTTTATCATGACCTAAGGTGCACCCAAAGGTTTACAAACAATCTCAAAATTCAAGGAAGGTAAAGTGATTTTAAATCTATTTATCTCTTTATCAGATGAAAGATCTTCTAATGTGAGACTGTAGATGCCACTAAATTATCAACAAGAAATGAGACCATGTATGATCAAGAGAGATTTTAAACACAAGACTGTAATAGGAGCAAGAAACAAAAATTGAAAACATTCTGGAACATAAGTGCATGAAAATTTTGCCAAGAGACAACACAGAATAATCCGAAATGACCAAATCTATCAGCAGGGGAATGTTATAAGAACAATCTCAGAGCTTGTTGATGGCTTTACAACTGAAACCAACTCAACATGATACAAATCTAATGTAAAAAGAAACTAGAAATGGTTCTCAGGTGATTTCTCAGAGAATGGGCTTCTTCCTAGATTTTCCCATGAAATTATAAGTTTCTTCGACCTTTTGCATGTCTCAAAACATGCATTATATAAATTTCAATTACATTTGATCCTTCTTTCCCAAGAAAATAATATGCCCAACGCATCAATTTTGTTACAAAATTCCAACATGATTCGCAGATAGGGACATTTAACAAATTTGCAACAAGAGTTGTCAGGTGTTTCTAAAATGGCAAATCATTACAAATCCTTCATCATTATCCATTGTGGAGGCATGTTTTTCATTCTCCAAGCATGCAGACCCCTTTCATTTCATCATTTCATCCTTATCATTCCAAAATTTGATTCTGCAACTTTATAATTTGATATTTCACGTTTTGCACGGGCCTGAGTAAAAATTTATTTTAAAAACACCTCAAATCTACAAATTAATCCCTAAAACCACTTGCATTGGTCCTTCCAGCATAAAAACATGAATTTGTCAAAAATTTGATAAAATGATGCAAAATTCACATTTCCACACTTCCTGGAGCAAAAAATGGCGGCCAAATTGAAGAATGTATAGTTACCATTGATTTGCTCTTTCTCCTTCAATCTGGGCCCTCCACATGTCAAACTATGATTGGGAATGAATTCAGGATCACTTTTTGACCTTTTAACATTTTTGAAAAAATGGAAAAAATTGACCTTTTTCTCCGCCCTTTCAATTTGGTGATGACACGTGGCATATGGTGGGTCCCATTGGGATCGCGGCTCAATTCTGCGTTTTGACCCTTTTTTGGAGTTTGGAAAAATTTCACTTTTTCCCAAAGCAGCCCGCACCTCCGAATCTGTCCTTGACACATGTCATCCTCTCTATCGCTAAAAATTCATGGGATTATTTCATGTTTTAACCCCTTTTTTTCGCCAAGGGAAAATTTTCAACTTTGCCTCCGTGGGCCCGCGCCTCCGATCTTGTCCTCGCCACATGTCCTGTTCTGATTTTTCGCAGAGCCACACCTCAAATCTTCCATTCTAAGTCTTTTTGCAAAAGGGAAAATTTCCCTTTTGCCTCCGTCGGCCCGTCCCGCTTCCTCTGCCTTCACCACGTGTCTCCCGTGGCTTCATTCGGACCCGCAACTTAATTCTTTGCTCTAAGTCTTTTTGACCAAAAGGGAAAAATTTCTCCTTTTCTTCCGCGGCCTGCACTTCCTCCTATGCCCACCATGTGTCCACCCCTTGCTCCATTGCGGACCCGTGGCCCTTTCTTCTACTTTTCTCCCTTTTCACCAAAAAGGCAAAAATTGCCTAAGTTCCCCGCCCACCTTCCATTCCACCTTGGCATAAGAACATGACACGTGTCTTCCTGTGGAGTTGCGGGGTAATGTTGATTTTTTCCCGAAGCCAAAAATGCTAAGTTTTTCAAAGAAACCCCGCCGATCCTTGTCCAACCAGAAGTGGCCATGTAGGAGACATCGTTTGAGCTTAATTTTGATGGTCAAATGACACCCGTACGACCATCAAAAACACATAATTTGCTAAGGATGCCCAAATTCAATTTTTTCATCGTGGGTAAAGGATTTTTGGTCAAAAACATATGGGAAGTGTTTTTAAGCAATTTTCGACCATGGGGAAGGATTTTTGAGGGAAAATAAGTACAAAATGAGAAAATTCAAGCTCCATAGTCCAGAAAAAGGAAAAATGACAGAGGCCCATGGATTTGGAAATTTAGGGCATAAAACAGAGCCTGCATGTATTTTTATTTCAAGTTGGGGCAAAATAATAAGTTTATGAGCCATTTAAAGCATTCAATCTAGATGGGGAAACTTGTAGACCACCAAACTTGAAGAAAAACATTTTTTGAGCATGTAGAACAAAGGGGAAAGATGGGAAAATAATAGAGGATCAAAATGGACACCGAAAAGTAATAATAATAACAACCCGAGAACCAAAGAAATCCTAACTCTATCCCTTATATCAACGTAGTTGATTTTAATCATCCTCCCCCTCAACAAAACCAAGTCCAAGGTAACAACTAATACCAAAACCTTGGTCAAGGGGCACCAAACTACACTTATAATAAATCAACCCTATAATGAAAATTAAGGGTTCAACCAACAAAAACACAAAACAAAGGTTAAGGGATTAATATCCCAATTTATATTATCGATTACATCGTGTCACCGGTCATGATTTATGCACTTATAGAGACTATAATAATTTTATTTAGAGACTCTTAGAGAATTAAATATAATTATTCATAGATATGTTCATAGGGAACCACTGAGGGGTCCCCATAATCTAGTTATAAAGGGCATGTTGTGCCTCAAAATGCAAACTTGATAATCTATCACGATACATTCCCTAAGCATCCCAAAGATGAAAAATAAAAACCACAAAATATGAACAAGGTTATTTCTATAAGAACCCATGACCATAAATCATTGACCTATGAAAATTCTTAGGTTTCCCTAATCTAGACTATAAAAAAAATGAATATTGTAGGACTCGTTGAATTATAAATTGAGTCAGAAATCAATGGGACAACTCGAGACAAGAGACTATACTTCATAACCTCTCTCCTTTCACTCCCCTTTGAAAGATGATATTCCTATAGTCCCCAAGCTTTGTATGGGCATATGATTCGATTACAAACCTCAACAGGACCTTTTCACACATTCCATTTCTAGATTTTTTGAAGAATTGTCGGTCCTATCGTTCTTCCTTATTATGTGTTAGGAATTTTCCATTTGATATGTGTCATGCCTCCTCGTGCGGTTTAAATTAATCACATTGATTTTGAAATACATCCTCTAGGGTAAAATGATATGGATATTGGATTTGTGTTTGACATAAGGAATATGCCTTCGATGTTGAGATAGCCCTAAGGGAAGATTCTGCGCATTATACTTACAAGTGTGGGTCTATAATAATTACATCAAGAGAGCCATGATTGATGATAGGGCTGCGGTAAACATAATGACCTTTTATTTTCTAAAAAAATAGGATATGGAGAGAGTAATTTCTCTTCAACTAGGAACACATTTCAAGGTTATGATAGTCTTAAGGCCAATTTGATTGGAACCATGGTCATCCCAGTTTCCCTCAAACTAAATATCATTCTAACTGAGTTTTATATTATAGATAAGGAAACAGACTATGATATGCTTCTAGGAAGACCATGGATCCATATGATGAAATTCATTCATTCCACTATATTCCAAGAGATTAGATTCCTCCATTTGTATAAGGTATTTATCACTCAAGGGGATCCTAAATCCTTAAAAACACATTTATAAAACCTCAAGAAGAAACCTGGAGTTCATTATGAATTTTAACTCCATGTAAACTAATTAAGAAAACCGCCTCCTTCAAGGAATTGGTTGCGACCACGAAGTGGGTTCCAAGAGTCAACATTGACAAACCAAAAATAATTGAAGTTACATAAAAGAGTGACAATACGATCATTGTGGTAGAAACCATGTCCACCAAAATAATGGTGGAAATTATAAATATCTTGGAGAATGACTCACCCATAACTCTCCTTTTGACCAACAAATAATTGGAAATATTATCGGTCTAACCTCTCTTCCTACTAATGATCTCGTAGATATATGTATGGTAGAAGTGTTAGAGGTGAAAGAGGAAACTACTGAAAATAATGTAGGCTCCATTTTCCCCACTGACTATTAGACACTCCATTATGATGGAGCCAAATGTCGGTATGGCACAGTATGGGCAATCTTAACTTCTCTCTAGAAGGGAAGGTCTTGCAATTTTATTTAAAATTAGACATTGAATGCACTAATAATGGTGCAAAATATGAAGCCTTACTTCTAGGCCTCATTTTTTCTAAGAGAATGGGAGTCAAAAACATCGGAGTCCTAGGAGATTCATAACTAGTAGCCAATCAATTTTTTGAATTTTATGAAACTAGAGCGAAATATCTCAAACTTTAAAAAGTTGTTGTATGTGAGATAAGTAAATATTTTGAATTTATCTCCATCGAAGCAATCCCTAGGGAGAGGAATCGACTGCTACCTCCATAGCCTCTTCCTCTTCTATATTCTTCAAAAATAATAATTTAACAGACTCGAGTTCATTATATCTATGAGAACCAAACCCCTAGTTCAAATAATTCCAAACACAACAATATTACCCTATATACAAAACAAGGATGAACATGTCACCATGGACTTTGCTAAAAATGATGAGGTAATTATGGGTCTCTTACATGCATACAATGATCTCCCGTCTATGCACCACAAGAGGGGCTTTACTCTTATTCCATATCCCTTGTCCTATTTTGGAGATAAAATTAATTCCATTCCCCTCTCTCAAGACCTTTAAGTCTATGAGGTAGACAAGGAACCTCTTGAACACCCCCACTTCTCTATAATTTTAGGAAGGAAATACCCTCCGATAGAAGACATGATTGATATAAAAATTGGAACGTAAGTGAACCCTAATATTTTTAAGCATGGTTATTCACTATCTGCGGAAGAAGTAGAGGAGCATGTTAAGGTCCTCAAGGAGAATTTTCAATATTTTTCATTCATATATAATGATATGACATGAGTTTATCTTAGTGTGGTAGTTCACACTGGTAACCAAACCCGACGCTAAACCCATCAAGTAGAAGTTAAGACCAATGAATCCTAATGTTGCTTTAATGGTCAAGGAGGAAGTAATTAAACTCCTACAAGTAGGGTTTATAAAGATAATGGACTACTCTATGTGGATATCTAGTATTTTCCTAGTCCTTAATAAAAATGGAAAAATTATAATTTGTATTGACTTCAAGGATATTAATAAATCTTGCACAAAGGACAATTTCCCACTACCATCCATAGATTTCATTATCAACACAATTTTTGGTTATGAGTTGTTTTTCATCATGGATGGATTCTCGTACAATTAGATAAAAATATATGAGGAATATCCAACTAATAAAACCTTTACCACACCTTGGGGGACCTTCTATTACGTAGTCATGCCCTTCGGCCTAAAAACTTATGGTGCTACTTATCATCAAAATGACCTACACATTCCATGACCTCATTCAAAAGATCATTGAAAATTACATAGATGACATTCTAGAAAAGGATAGAAAGAGAGGGGATCACCCTGATGTCCTCCATATCATTCTCTCACACTTAATTGAATGTGTTGTCACATTGAATCATGATAAGTGTGTTTTCAACGTCCACAAGAGGAAATATATTGGGTTATATCATTTCTTTTTGGGAATTGATGTATATCATACAAAAATTTATGCAATCCTTGAGATGACTCCACCTAGGGATGAGTCTAGTATCGATCTTTCCTAGAAAATATTGGGGTAATCCAAAGATTTTTTTCTCGACCTCACTTACACCATAACAACCTCGCTAAAGAAAACTTGTTGCAATACCTGGATGGAAGAGTGTCACAATGCCTTTTAATCGATGAAATTATTCCTCATTTTTCCACTTACTCTCATGTTACCTAAAATTGTGATCGCCTCTTCTAATTCTTTATCCTAGGGCCACAAATGTGTTGATTGTGTGTATGTTGGCACAAGAAGATGACGCCAGTCATGAATGTGTCATATATTTCATTATTCGTGTGCTTCTTAATTATGAGACTCAATACACTCGGGATAAATGGGAATGTCTCTCCATTGTTTGTGTGCCTAAAAAATTGATACACTACATTCATAATTAATATACAATAGTCATTTTCAAATATGAACAATTACAAAATTTCCTAACTCAAAGCCTTATCTAAAAATGGTTAGGCTCAAAACGATCATGAATGAATTTGAACTTACTTACGTTAACTGAAGTCACCATGGGGAAAACATTTCCAACTGTTAGCCAATAATCCCTTAGAATCCATCGAAATAGTTGCCCTTGAATTCCCGATGAGTGTATATGTCACATTGAGAAACCCACAATCTCATCATGCATATGATATTCTAACCTAATGAACTACGCTATGGACCAAACTTACCCAAGACGGACTAAGTTGCAATAAAGGAAAAGACAATGTGTTATAACTACTAAGTATGTCATCATAGAAGAAGTCCTATATAAAACAAACTTTGATGACCTATTACTTATATGTTTTGAAAACTAAGAAGTAGAAAAGATCCTTTTGAAGTACATAATGGAGTATGTGGCAAGGATTTTGGTGGGCATTCAACTACTTGGAATATTCATGGATGGGATATTTTTGGCTCACTCTTGAGCATGATTTCATGGAATATGTGCAGAGATGTCCAAAGTATCCAGAATTTTCACTCACCATACATATCTTGGCTCAAGATCTGCAACCTATAGTCACACCTTGGCCATTCTCTATGTGGGGATTTGATTTAATAGGAAAATTCTCTCTTTGCCTCCACTGATGGCCACAACTTTATCATTATGGCAGCTGAATATTTTTTAAAATGGGTCCATCATAATGAAGTTTATTTTAAATAAAACCATTTATAGGTATGACATCCCATAAGTCATTATATTTTATAATGTATCTTCGTTTAAGAACAACGAGGTACATGAACTATGTGAAAGGTTCAAGGTCTCGATCACACCGCCTCCTTATATTATTATCAAGCCAACGGTAATGCAAAGGCTAAGAATAAAATGTTGAAGTCCATCCTATTTAAAACATTTAAAGAGAACAAGAGGGATTGGCACTTTAAAATATTCCAAGACTTATTGGCATACATGACTTCCATCCACACACCAATAGGGGTAACTTCGTTTTCCCTAGTTTTCAATTCAAGCCATTCTTTCTTTGGAGGTGGAGACTCCTAGTATTAGCGTGTCATTATAGGGCATATTAGATGAAGATGAGTATAGAAATGTGTGGTTAATAGAATTAGAAAACCTAGATGAGAAGAGGCTTGAACTGAAAAATATCATCACATTTATCCAAACATAATGTGTCGATAAGACAACCAAAAGGTTTACAAACATCCCATTCAAGTCGGTGATCTTGTGCTAATATTAGATAGTCATATAGATAATAAAGTAGCGAAGGTCACGAGTTTAGACCAAAGTGGTTAGGCCCTTACCAAATAATTGAGGATGTCAATACTTGGCGCCTACCATATGTGCACTTTAGAGGGTGAGGATTTTGGTGAATCCATCAACTCACTTAACCTAAAACATTTCTATATATAAGTATTATACCTCCACATTTTCCTTGCTACATTTTCAACCTTTGTGTCATTTACATTATCACCGTGTTTATATTATACTATGGACTTACTTATTTGGAAATGGTTTTTAAACTTTTCATACATTGGCAAATGATTTAATCATGATATCTCTATAAATTTTTCACACTCTTTAAAACTATATAATCTACATTAGTAATGTCACCATGAGAAAATATTTAACATTGATCCTATAAGGTCTTGCATGCTTCATCCCTCTTACGGTTGTTACCACTTTGGATATTTTCACCTTTGATCCTATTTAAAAGCTTACTGATGGAAAATCCTCCTAATAAAAAAAGTTCTCTCCATGGAAAGAAATCTCAAAATTCTTCACTCAGATCCTATGCTCACCCATATCAATCTTAGGTGATGATCCCTCTCATCTTACTAGTTATGCGGGGTTGATATCGGGGAACAAATGTTCCCTCCCAACATGCATATTACAATAATAAGGAAAAATAAAACTATATATATGTATGTGTGTGTGTGTGTGTGTGTGTGTGTGTGTGTGTGTGTGTGTGTGTGTGTGTGTGTGTGTGTGTGTGTGTGTGTGTGTGTGTGTGTGTGTGTGTGTATATATATCCTTTTACAAGTAACTACACCTTTCATCCTTCCCCATATTCAGTGGGATCCCACACTTATTATTCATAGCATGACATTGGGAAAGGAGAAAGATGCTCTTACTCGCATATGTTTTTCCTTTAGTGATGAGTCCATGCTTCTTACTAGTAGCATGGGATAAGATGTAGGGATTATTTAAAAAATCCTTGAAGCAATGTGGAATGAAAGTTCTTGAATATATAAAATCCCAAATGGATAATTTAGATGCCTATGTTAGGAGATACAACTATCCCCTAACCGATATTGCCAACAATGAGCCACCCCTTAGTATAAGCCTAGTCAAGGTTTATGAAGTGTAAATCATCTTGAATTGGGTTAGATAATTTTGATTGGAAATGAGTCATAAGTTCCCAAATAGTTCATTGTTAAAAATCATGTCTCCTCATTCATCATTCTCACCTATACATTATTCATTCATATATCTCATGTCCTTCTTTTCTTTTGGTTTTGAGCCCGGCATCTTATTGGTTGCATGGGGTCAAGAGTGGAGTGATACATCTAATCATGTAATGTTTAAGAATTATTTGAAAAATAAGTTTCCTAAGTATGAATTGTAACAATGTTTTCATATCTCATTCTATTTACCATACCGCAATATCATCCATAGCATTCATTTAAAAACCATAAAAACATATAACATTCCTAACTATCTAAAATACACAAATGCAAAGAGAGCATAAAGAAACAAATGTACAAAGGAGTGTCGATCCAAAAAGATAGTCATACACACACACATCCTCCAATGTTTTAGTACAATTCCATCACACTCAAGGGAAATTATGGTCAAAATACTCAAGTGACGAGCCAAAAATCCAAAAAATACATATATACACAAAAATGACATCAAGTTAAAAAGACACTCGACCTATCCATCTCTCTCGAGAGCCTTGTGAGGTGGAAGGTCAAGGGATCCTACTACAAATCTTTTGATAAGGTCTAATAGGTCTAATGTGAGAACCTCTCGTAAGGCCAAATGATAGGATTTTCCATGGAAGTACCTGTAAGAATAGCCAAGTGATGTTGATATTTCGGTAGCCCCACCGTAATTAGATCATCCCCCTCCGAGAATCTCTTGATAATCATAAATATTTTGTGTCAACATTTCAATCTCGTATGCATTTGAGAAAATTCTCATGGTGCATGTCGATATAGCACACAAACATTAGTATGACGTTCAACTGGGCCTAGAATCTTCATCTACTAATAAGGCATCTCGATTCATACCAAAAGGGATGGACAATAGGTCCGTTCGTCCTCCGATAATCTCTCGAAATTCCACAATAGTAGTTGCAAAAAACATGCACACACCAAAGAATTAGAAAAATGAAACAAAACAAAACTTACTAACATATAAGAAAGTAACTCCAATTTAGGAAGTATGGGAAGAAAAGAATCAAAGTTACTCACTAGAGCTCCTCAACCCATTCAGATCTCGTGACCTCCCCATTTTCCTCGGTAGAATCCTCCTCTACTCCGACCGCCTCCTCCTCCTCTCCACTACCCTTCCAATCGAGGTCCGACCTCTCCTCCGATCTAGAAATTGTCTCTTCCTCCTCCTCCCCACTCCTGTGAGTGCTTCACCAATCTATAAAATTACATTTGGCCCTTCTCTTCCTATAGTGAATTGTTTGGGTGTGGCTCCATATGTCCCAATCGATGCCCCAAATTTTGAGGCACCTATGCCATTGGATGAGTATCCTGCGCCCACAAAGGAATAAATTAATGGAAATGGGGGCTAAAAGGGGGTCTAAAGTGGCCAATTGTTTCTGAAATCGTAAAAACTAATAATTTAGCATGCATATGCTCAATTTTTGACAATGTGATAAGAATAAGAATTATAGTGCTCAGAATATAGTTTCTAAACTAGTATTTTTAAAACTATGGAGATTAAGAAGGTCAAATGCAAAGGTGCATACACAAACTGTGCCCATTTTTGTGTCAAAAGATAACATAGTGTTGTGTTCATCACCCATTTTTGAGTTCCATAAACTATTTTACAAATTCCTTTAGTAGAAAGTTAGCTAAGACCATGTATGAGGTCCCACTAATTTTTCATATTTTTTGGATGAATATATAATTTTTACTAATTTTCAAAGTGAACACATCCTGAAAATGAAATATTTGTGTGTACACCCCTAATTTTGAGAAAAAAATATTTGAAAATCATTTTTGAGTGCGTATAGAATGGATTTTAGATCAAGACTTTTTTAAAAATGGATGAGTGTTGGTGACATAATTTGTCGTAATGAAAATTATTGGTTTCACCAATGGTCATGGGGCTAAGCCCCTCCTTATTGGGTATGGGGAGGATCCCATTATTGAATGCAAAATAACTAAAATTGTGGGGTGGTTGTTAGGTTGGGGATCACACAAGAATAATCCACTAAACTTGTGGAAAAGTTATTGTACAACAAGGGAGGATTTTTTTGGGAAAGAGTTAAAGAGGAGTAGGATAAATAGGGAGAGAAAGTTAATGTTGTGAGTAGACTTAAATAATTCACATACATTATCTAGAGTAGGTCCACATTCAATTAGAATAACACAACAATGTAAGAAATGAACAAGACTAATATACCAGAGACATAAAGCTATACAAATCCATTAATAAAGAACACAAAGTTCCTTATTAGTTGTACACGATCACAATGCTTGAAAAAATGGAGGGTAGAGAGGATAGAGGAACATAGATAAGGAGATAGAGGAAATGTAGCTTTTAATACTTGATGTAGTAGTGATATCACACAACTTACAACAATCAACAATTTCCAACCATTTGGAATGGAGAAGCAATTCCAATTTATAGCATTATAAAATGTATTTTCATCTCCCCCCACATGAATTTTCACCTTTCCTCATCACTTGTGACCTTTCATATTCCTAGGGAATGAAAGTGATATTTTTATTATTAATGAAAAAGGACTCTTATAATGTTAAGTTAAAGGTCACTTAAGTGAATAAGACAAAATAGTGAAAAAGTACATTCTTAATGAAGAATTAGAACATGGAGAGAGAATAAAGAAGAGAGAGAAAGATGAGGGTTGATCAATATGATGAAGATGAAGCCTCTGTTGATGAAGAACTTATTTAATTATGAAGAAAAATCCTCTCACAATGAAGAACTTGTTGACTTGAAGCATTGTGATTACAATATCCTTCTTCTGTGAGATATGGAAACATTCCAGGGTATTGAATAAGTGTTCAAAAACATTGTTATGAGATCTACACTAAGATGGGAACATGATGATCTTCTTTGATCAAAAGGTAGGAGTTAGGATATGGATATCACTACCTTACTCCTCTTGGCCTTCAAAATTCACCTCTATGACCAAGATGTCTCCTCTCTTGAATAAAATAAACTTCAAGATGCTCAAACATTTTCATGTTTTTCTATTACTCATTGAAATAGGTCTTCATCTTGCAGATAGAAGGATTTTTTCCTGAATGAAATTATTGTCTTATGACCACCCATTGAACTACAATACTGTGATTTCATATTCTTCCTACAATGAGATGCGAGCACACTACAAGGCATCAAATGAGTGTTTAAAAACACTATTAGGTGAATTGCACTATGTGAAATTGAGATGATTATTCATTCTTGTAAAAATGATGATTCTCATTGAACATAAAGTTGGAGTTAGGACATGGAGATCATCCCCTTATCCTTCCTGGCTCCAAAATTCACCTTCATGAAAAATATGTCTCCTTTTTGAATGGAAACATACTTAGGATACCTAGACACCTTTTTCTCATCTTGTCCTCATTAAAAAGGATCTTCTCCTCTAGATAGAAGGATTTCTCTCTGAATGAAAATTTATGCCTTTGACCTCCTATAGGATATAAAAAAATTTGTTACAATCTCCTTCTACAAGATGCGGGAACACTCCAGGGCATTGAATGAGTGTTCGTAATCACTAATGCAAGACATTACACTATGTGGACTTACGATGAGCTCTTTTTCCTTCAAACATGATGATGCTTTGAGTACCGCAATATCCTGTAGTTCAAGTGAAAATACTTTGCACACACTAGTTCATCTTGACTTGTTCCCTACCATGATGTAATTCACATAATGTCACCGTTGGAACATGATGATTATCACCTTACTCCTCGTGACTTCGGGAGATTCATAATTCACCTTAGTGACAAATATATTTCCTTCTTGGATAGAATCAACCTCGGGGACTTAAGTACCTTCTTGTTCACCCATTCCTTATTAAAAATCTCTTCTACTACAAACAAGGAAAGGAGAAATTCCACATTCACCATTGTAATCATCAAACACATTGTCATACTATATTATGAGGAGATGATTAAGAATTGGGGCTCACGTTTACATACCTTGTTTGATATTACTTTCCTTTCATGGTCTACATCACTTTGAACATGATGAATCCTTTGAACCTTTCAATTCACTTATGTGAAAACTTCCATAATGATTCATTTTTGTGACAAGTAGGATAAGTTGAATCATCCAAATTTTTTCATCAAAGTATGTCGTACATAATCCACCTCGAGACTAATTTTTTCGAGCATGCGAGGGTTCTCTCCTATTTGAACTATGATATAGATTCCTAGCCTTGAAATTGTGGCAAAAATTAGTAATATACGTGGAATGTGAGTTGATACAAGTGATTTGAGGCCGATTACAAGACTATTTTTTTGGTAGGTCCTTACTAGGATAGCTATTTTTAGTAAGTTTTACCAATTTTCACCTTTTGATGATTTTTGCTTGTTTGGAGTGTCACGGGTGCTGAGAATTTGTCATTTTTATAAACTTACTATATTTGGACATGTGAAGCCTTTCACACTTACTATTTTTATATGGAGGTCTTCTAGGTGTCAAATTGCAATGAAATTGGTCTCGAAAGTTCAAGTTTTACTTCAGACCTTCTATTCTATATTTCGAGGTTTTTCTTCTGCTAGAACTCCGTAGATCTGAAAAATAAACTTCCCAAGATGAAATTTTCAAATGGATGATGAAAATTACACATAGCACTAATGGAAATTATCTTCTAATCAGCTTGAGGGTGCTTTTGAGAGGAATGCACTTTGGTAGAGTTTGATGGAAATCAGTGCACGGTTTGCAAGTTATGATCAATTCTCGCTTTTTGGAGCTTGATTTTATGGAATAATTTTAGCACCATCCCAGGGAAGTAATGGAGGTTTGGGAGGAAAAAAGAACAGCAATTTTAATTATTAAAATGGTTTTAAGTATGAGAGGTGAGTAGAGTTACTCATTTTTTTTGCAAGCTTTAACTCATGTTTTGACCTAAAAACTTAACTAGAGTTGGTAGATGGTTGAAGATTATTTTACACTTGTATAAGAGGTAAAAAGGGGAAAAGGGACACAAAAGTGCAACTTGAACTAGAAGGTTACAAGTGGAAGCTTCAGGTTCCTTGTGGGTGAGTTGCAGGGGTTGGGAATGAGCATCGAGGGCCAAAATATAGTTTTATGTGTGACTCGAGCTATATGGAAGGAAGGGGATCACAATTTCATGTCCCCCTTATACCCTTTAAATGTTGGGGACAATTGGGACAACATGAGTGAAAAATTGTGACATGGGTTCAAGCACATGGAAGGGGGACAAGGCGGAATGTAAATTTGTGCAACCTAGGTGCAAAAGTGGTGAGAGGTGAGTTGTGAAAAGTTTTCAGAGGAGGGGTCATAATTTTGTGTCCCCTTTTTACCTTGGTGAAATTATAAGGGGATAAAGAGGGTGAAAAGTGTGTCCTTGGGGTTCGATGAGTCATAAAAAGTGGGCCATGCAACTTGATTCACTCATTTACTCCCTCTAACACCCTAAGTGATGTTCTTAAGTGACGAAACCTCAAAAATAAAGGGGGATCACACTTTGGTGTCCCTTTTGTCCCATTTAAACCTTAGGTACAATCGAAGGGGACACTAAGGGTGAAAACATGTGACAAAGTAGTTTTGAAATGCTGATGTCACTCACCGAGTGCATTTAAAGACAATGGGAGTATTTTTCTACCCCAGGGAGCATGGAAGAGTGTTTTGGGGTCAAAACCTATATGATTTTGACTCCAAAACACTTGAAAATAGAATTCACACCATTTTAGGAGAATTTATTCCTTATATTAAACTTTTATTCCATATTTCATTCTTGACTTGAATGGGCGTGCTGATGTCCTGGGTTCTCACAAAATATTTTTGAGTCTTGGAACAAAAGTGATGTGTCCATCATGTAGAGGGTTCTAGGAAATTTCCATTGATTATTTTTTTCCTCCCAAATCCTTCCAAAACTACTAGAATCATCTGTATAATTTGGATTTCATCGTTGGAGCCTTCATCCCTGTGACCAAAATCACCCGATATTACACAAGTTGTTCTTGACTTCAATTTCTTCCACCAAATTTCCCTAAACTACATTAGATGACTTCATTATTCTTGAAACCACTCTCATGTGATTTGAATCTTTCATGTAGGTTTTTGGAGGTTGTTTACTAGTTACAAAATGACTAAAAATGGCATTTTCTAGGCCTCCAAGAGAAGTTGTTCTTCCTTGAATCTTAGTGAATTTATTATTCACCTTGGGCACATATCCTACACATTAAACACACTTGAAAATATTATTATCACATTCCTATGAGCCAAAATGAGGGTGAAACTAAGGATAGGTTGGCTAAAGGAAGGGTTCATAGTGATGGGAGAGGAAATTTTCAAGTGTGGGCTTAGTTGTCATGGAAAAAAATTTAATTTTGCATTCTACACATTTAACATGAAAACAATGAGAAAATCATAAATTATCTATAAAAAATGATACATGTGTTTTAGCAAGAAAAGAAGGCACTAGTAAAATAAATTAAGGATGAAAATATTAAACTAATCAGATTTTAGAAAGAAATACATCAACACAAATGTAAAATAGAGCTTGATGTCATAGTCATGTTTTTGGAATATTGTCTTATAACACATGATAAATTAGGCGTACACTTGAGATTGTTATTTTTTTGTAAAACATAGATTTATTCATGGATTACATAGTCCAAACCTTAGGCTTAGATATCCAAGCCAAAGGGTGGGTGGTTTCCAAGCCAAAGAAAACAAAACGTGCTTGTGTTTTTTTTTCTTAGTGAAAAATTCAAATTTACACAATAAAAATGCACTTGTGCTATAAACATCATAACATGAGCACATTATGGCTAGGAAATTCCAATCCATAACATGAGCACATTATAATGCACTCGTTTCATTGCATGGTTGCATTATAATGCGATGAACCATATCACATTCGCGTTATTTGAAAAATGGTCAAAAAATGGATTTTGGCCACTTTTTGGTCCCCCATCTCCATGTATATGCCCCATAGTCAATCAGCTATGTGGTGGTTGTACACATAGCTAGTGTAATCTGTCCTCTCCCCATAGTCCTAAAGCATATCTTGTACATGCACTGCAACTATACATGTTGTAGTAAAAGTACCTATTTCTTGTGGATTGGATCTCATGGGAGCTATATCCATCAACATCGTTTCCTTGATGCTAGTTATATCTCCAATTCCCACACCCATGAGATCACAAGTGTAGGATGGCTGAGTAACCTGGACCCGCATTTGACCACCTGGTATAATTCATGGCAGGTAGTCATCAGTATGTCTTGACCCCATGTGAACACTCGCCCATGCTACTATATGCTCTACATGATAGGTTCCCAACCGAATAAAAACATGTCTTCTTCCTTATCCTTAATCAAATGTAAGCCAATATACCAATGAAGGCATTTCATGAAGGGAATAGGGGTTGTCTCCACTAATACCAACCTCATGCCCTACTTGGCACTTGTATCAAGTTCCCTTGCATCCCCCAAATAAGTATCCCACTAATAAGATTCATATGATGTAATAGCAATTGTTAACGTTAACCTCCTCCCGTAATCGGAACTCCAAGTATCTAATATACATCCTATAGTGTGATCTTCCACTCTCTGCGGACACCAAGGAATTGGAAAGTGTTCCAATCAACATACCAATAATTCAAGAAATCTCAAGGAATATTGCTAGCTAGAGCAATTGGTCTAGTTTGCACCAACTTCCATATCACGCCCTCTCTGAAGGCCTATCTCGACTTGTGTCAATAAGGGTAGCACTCATGTGATCCAATCCTTCTCTTGAGCCCTACTCCAATGGACATAAACCACATGTGCCATAATTAGGATGTTTCAACAAAACCGTAAATCAAAGAAAGAAAGCAAAAGTAGTGAGTGAGAATGAGAAAACACCCGTGTTTTGCTAAAACACCCTTGACACAAGTAGTGGTTGCAAGCAACCACCTCTCTTGAGAGAGATGCATTTACACAATCGCCTAGAAATTTTCACAACCACCCCTCAAGAAAGAGATGTGGTTGCGCAATCCCATACGAAGTTGCGCAATCACCATGGTGGTTACGTAGCCACCATTATGTGTTCAATGACAGTCATGTTATTGACCTTAACTTATGCCCTCTCTCCCAAAATTCCATAACAACATTACAAAACTCAAAATTAACAACAATAAACTATATACATCGTAACACATCCCCCAATGGTCATTTTAACCACAAATTCCTAAAATTTTCCCCTTAGATCTCACTTTGAGAAGAAAACTAAATATAGGAAAGTAAAATAAAAGTGCTTACAACTTACCTCTTCTTGAGCCTCATTTCTTTGCAGCTGGATCCACCGCCATCTTATCGAATCCTCATCATTTTGACTATACTCATGTATGAAATGGTTGCCAAAAATCTAGAGCCCCAAAATAGTAAGGATGTGTGTGACAAATAATTTCTAAAAATAACAAATTATGATATATATAGAATATTTTGGCCTTCTAATGTTGTTTTAGGTGAGAATGTGCAGTCTTAACACCACGATGGTGTAGGTAGACTTATAACCCCCACACGAATGGTAAGTAATATTATCCTTTTATTTACAATATTTTACCATTTTTTTATAATTGCACTTGATTTTCGTATCTCTTTTACAGGTGGTGGGAAGTCTCAGTTGGTTTTGTACCAACGCATGGTTAGATCAGGTAATCCTCTAACCCTCCCATTTTGGGAAGTGTCATTCTCAAAAATCACATTTTAGCCCATTCATGGCTAAAACAATCTTCCGAGGGGGCAATATGTATATACCCAAAAATTACATAGCGTAGCATGAAAAGTGTGACACATTTCTAGTGATGAAAAAATCTCCTTCCAAGATAAAAAGGAGATCTAGATCCCTCCCTCTCTCCCTTGCATTCCCCTTTTGACTCAATTCATCCTCTCACTCCAAATTGGAGTACTTCATGTTGCTTGCATGATCACTTTCTATAATTTCTACCTTGCATTTCAACAACACTAGCACAATTGCACTTGTTTCCATAGTGGTAGTTGCACAACCGCCCCCCTGAAACAGGGGCATTTCATCACTATTTGAAGAAAAATTAAAACACACATTTTTGAACATGTGTTTTGATTTCAACATGATTTTCTCTCGCATTTCTTGTTCAAATTGGCTAAATTTAGGCTTGTTGGATTGGTCTTGAGTTCCTCTTCCCTTCTTGATAAATATAGTATGTTGATTTCTTCTCCTCAAGATGAGTCATTGTTTCTTGATCGACATGTGTTCTTGACATCTTCTCCTCCAACAAATTACAAAAGGCACTTTTATTTCTATCAAGGGTTGGGAAGTTTGTAATTTTGTAAAATGTTATGTTGTCGGATTCTAGAGAGGGTCTACAAAATAACCAGTTCTCTACTTTGTTTCCCTGTTACTCACATTCCAGTTACCTTCCCTACACAAAGTTAATCATCTATCTTTTTATATTCACTTCCTTTCTCACCGGTCAATTGGAGCTCGTATTTTGGAAGAAGATTGAAGCTGAGGATACATTAGATGCATCATAACACTAGAACAAGCTACCACAATATTGTAGTGACCAAGTTGGAGTTGTATTCAATTAATTAAATTTTAAAATACGACATTTCTTTATTAAAAGTAAAAGCAATAGTTTTTTTAATTTATTAAAAGAGAAAGATCTCATCACTTCTCGTACATTACATTATTTATTTTCAAAATATTTCCCATATAAGATTTCTTCTCTTGAAAAATTATTCCTACTTATCCTTGTGGATCTTCTCGGAAATTGGTTGCAGGAAGAAGTAGAAAAATCCACATTTTTTTCTTCTATTTATAACAATTAGTTTAGAAGAAATTGATTCGGGAAAGTTATACAAGAAAGAGGAAATCACTTGAGAGAAGCTTCCCTTTCTGAAATACTTGAGGTAGAAGTTATATCAAGGGGTGTTTGCGTCATTAGAATAATAACTTTTGAGTACTTCCACATTAGAGTAGTATTTCCAAAGAAACCCGCAACATGGGAATACCCACATCCGGTGTTTCCATATTTTAGTTTTATTTTAATAGAAGAAATAATAAATTTGTTTTAATTCTTTGTGTCTTTAGAAGTTATTTTTTATTTCTTTTAAATATTCTAGAAAACACAAAAACATTAGGAATTCAATTATTTTAATTATTTCTTTTCAAAAATATTGTTAAAAAACATTTTAAAAATTAGAATCGATAGATGCACTTATTTTATTTAATTAATGCCAATAAGATATATAGTTAATTAAAAGGGTAAATTAATTTGTATTTCATTTAAGCTAGATTTGTTTTGAGTTATTTATCTAAGATTAAATCTCAAAGTAGTTTAAGAAATTAAATCAAAACAATAAACATAGTCATCACAGACTCACACTACTAAATCATAGTCCCTGACCACTCTTTTGCTAGTTTTTTTACTTTCATTGTCCTCGCTCACTAGTTGGAATCCCCACATGACCATTCCTGGACCGCCCAACCTCGTGGGAGGATATTTGAGCCCATAATTCACCCACCAGGAATTGATCGATACTAAAGAAACACATGATTTAGGATTACGAGTGTTATTTTTTGATCTACTCCTCTACCCCACATATTGTTAGCCAAGTTAATGCATTAAGCAAACAACTAACCATAATCAAGCAATTTTGGGCCAACCAAGCAAACCAAGCCGACGCACAAATCATTAGTTTTCTCTTTTTGTCCTTTTTTCACATTCTTGCATGACCATCTCTGGAGAGGAATATTTAAAGACGAATGGATAGTTTCCACAAGTCCATCAGCTAGGTCAAAGCATATTCAGTCTAACGGACATAGATTAGGATTTGTGCACAATAATCATCCTTGATTGTAGTATCACACCCACGAAATTAGATGAGCTTTTTTCTATCCTTGACGAGCATGTTTCTCACTTGAAAATTGATGAATTGTGATTAGCTCAGCCTCTAAATCTTAGCCCATAATCATCCCCACCTATTCCACATCTATTTCTTATACCTATTATGTACCCACCTCATCTTCCACATTTCATTGCCTCAAGCATGACCTCGAGAAGTCAAGTACACCAAGAATCCTATGTCATTTTTCCTATGTACAGTACCAAATATAAATAATAACTTTTCGAAGAATCTAAGCCCTTTTATGAGATGCATCTTAGTAAAAGGGGTTCTTGAATAAACCGTGCTAGGAAATTGTTTATGGTCATTGAAGGAAATTCTAATTTTGAAACCATCCCTAATCCAATTAATATGGGGTTACCTAATTCAAAGGATTTCTAGGTGTTTTTGCAACAAATGACCCTTTGATTTTAACGGTGATAGTGGTGATGAAAAGTGTATGGAAGCATATATTATTCCAATAGTATTCATTATAGGGAGAACCAAATCAATATAAACTATTTTGACATGATTTCCCAAGCTTCATTTCCTTCTACAACCCCACAACCCACTTAGCAAATAAGTAAATGTTTTGGGCATGGATTTCAATGATACTCATGACTCCTTTCTACCGCAAAAGACAATACATATCCCAAGAAAGTATATGGAACCTCGGGCCCGATTGGCATTAACACAAAATAAATATCTTAATAATTTATATAGTTTATCATAATAGGCCTTAGAGGGATCCAATAAGCTTTTGTCAAATGAAAGGATAGATGAGCTAAGGCTTCCCTTAACTTAATACATAGTGACATCATAACATTTCCAACTCTATAGTTTTCAAGGAAAAGTATGTACTCACCTTTATTGATGACTTCTCATGATGTACATGGGTATACTTTATAAATTATGAGATGAAAGTATTTGACCATGTACTTCAAGGCATTATTTGAGAATACATCTTCACTTTCTATCAAGTAGATAAAGATAATTAATGGGGGGATATCTCAATAAATAATTTCAAAACTTTTGCACACAATATGGTACTAAAAATGGTACATGTTCCCTTACATTTTCCTCAACAAAATTGGTGTCATTAACAATACTTTAAGAGGGATGGAAAACATACAATTTAGTACAAGAATATGAAACCTTGTTTCGGGATGAGGAAGTCATTTTTGGAAACTATATACATAACCACATGCCCCATAAGGTAGTGTAAATGAGGAGGCTTGGTATCATGAAAATTAAATGTTTCTTCATTTAGAATATTTGTTAGTGAGGATTTTTGTTTATTCCTTATTAGAAATGTAAAGTTGTGGAGAAGAAAATCCAACCACAATATTGCCTATTGTGAGGACGTAAAATTAGTGCGATTATAATTAGGGGTCCCATTGGAGTAAAGCCCTACCATATAGACATTAGGAGTTACACAACGAATCTACAAGTAATAGTGTTTAATTATTATTGATTTAGAAAATAATACCTTGATATGATTTCTCTACAAACCCCTCTTCATATGGCTTACTCACTTTCTAATTATCTTATGTGATGTAATGAGCTCTCTCTCTCTCTCTCTCTCTCTCTCTCTCTCTCTCTCTCTCTCTCTCTCTCTCTCTCGCTCATGGTAGCCATATCCTCAACTAGGCATGATATTAGTGTTGGTTTGACTAATCAATCTTTTAAAATGTCTTGTGACAGTGTTGTGTCATGTGTTGTCGTGTCATGTTTTTGTGTCAAAGAATCCTTCGTGTCATGTCTTGTTTGCTAGAATAATTCTATGAGATTTTTGTTGTGTTTGGATTGGTTGTTTGTGTGGTTTTCTTACAATATTCACAAATGTTTATTCATGGGATCAAAATTTTATCCTTGTTCTCTAATGATCATATCGTGCTTATATTGAATTATGCAACCAAGTTTCCTATGCATGTTTTATTATTTATATCATTTATCTCTATACCATTACATATGCATTTAACCACTTTTCTTTTGAGATGAATGATATGTAAGGGCATCTCTTACCTCAAAAATGAGGAATATTGTGGGCTTGTTCATAAGTTCATAAAAATTTCAGCCAAGAGAACACAAATGTAGTCGAGTAGTGACATTATTTCAATTTTAACATACTTTCAATTGTTAATCACTATACAAAGTTATAATTTGGTTGTAGTATTTATAGAGTTATTCAGCTAAGAGTGCTTACCTTATTAATTCAAAATTACAATAATGGAGTAAACAACCCAAAAAGTGATCTTATATGACATGTCATGCTACCATAAAGGTTATTAAGTTATAAACATTTTCTAAGCTACTGGAAAGGCTATTAAGTTTGTAACTTGTTCTAAGCTACTAACAAGGCTATTAAGTTAGCACATTGTTTTACGCTACGAGAAAGGCCATTAAATTAGAAATATTTCAACACTTACTTTACATGGGGAAAATCCCGTGGAACTTATCAAAATTTAGAAAAATGGGGGCATAATTTAGCATCACCAATCATGGGTAGTCATTCTTGTGCACATTTCACTTCACTACAAGTTTTTAGTACATAATTTTTAAATTCACTTTACAAGTTTATGTGTCATTATTCATCATTGACCTATTCATCTTTGTCATGTGATTGTAGGTTCCATGTGGATTGGTGTAGGAAATCAATATTTTACACTATTATCCTATAATTGAGATTTTAAGTATGTGTATACTTATTTATTTTCTTTTAATCCAACATTTTGCTAACACTAGATTAAAAGGGGAAATTTGTAGTATCCTAAATTTGTTTTAGGCACTTGGAAAATTGACATTTTTATTTTTTCTAATATACACTCCATATATATTATTTATCCAAATAAAGACACTTTCATTCTCTATGTTATGGCCTTTTATCCACTAGAAGATAGTCATTCTCTAATTAAACTCCTCATAAATCAATACACCTACTATTCAACATGTATAGACCTCAACCTATCTTTGACCTAGTTTCTATCACACATTGTACATGCTTTTGACCAGGATAGGTTCAATTATGAACCTTCCTACATCATATGAACATGTCCCCTTACATGTTGTGAAAAGGGTTACTTGGTTTAGTAGGCCTATATGAGACTTTTAGGTCAGTTGAGTGGGAAAAATAATGAAAGGTAAACTATACTACAAATAAACCCTAACTTATTAGGGGAATCTAGGATCTCTCTAAAAAGGTCAAGAGAATCATCATAACAAGAATAAGCTACAAATCTAGATTCATATATATTGTTTCCTTGGATCAAGCGTTGAGTTAAATTTAAAGTACAAGTGTATGTTGCAAAAGTGTTAAGGGTCAATTCAATTGTTCATTTCATCTTACATTTATCTATTTATTAGATTCCATCATATGCTTGGGAGAACTACGTGATTATAAGACCTCTTTGGATTAGTTTTATGTAGGACATTTTAAACCATCATGATGTTGTGTTGAGGTCAATTTGACTCAAAGGGACTAATTTTTTTCATGTCAAAGGCACAAAGTTATAGTTCTATGACAAGGAGAATTCATATATGATCTCATCTTAGTCATCTCAGTATTATGTATCTAGAAATAAAACATACATACATGAGAGCACATACACAAATAAGTTATAACATGTGAAAATCCCTAGAAGATAAGTTAGTAGCCCTTTAGGATATGTTGGGAAATGAAACCATCCAAGCCTCATATGAACTCATCCAAAGCTAATGTTTGGGTTGAGATATTTTCTCAACATCTTGACAACAATATGGTCCACTTTTTCACAACATCGAGCACTTTAATACACCTCATACACGTGTATTTTGGTTCCTCTCTCTAACCTTTACTGCAGTTTTTTGAATTATAGTTAGCATAATATTTAATATTCAAGATTTAACAATAATATAGGAATAGCTAGGACTAACCTTTATTGATTATAAATCATTATTATTACTATCAACATAGGAATAAAAATTTACTTTTCCATCACATCCATACATTTAACATTAGGGATGTCAAAGTGAATGAGTCTTTTCCAATGGGAAAGCCTCAATGGATCGGGACAACAAATAAAATGACCTAACTTAGGTTCATTCTTGGAATTCTAAATATTATCAAACAAGCTAGGTGCAAGGAGAGGTGTATAAACTCTAGTGTTTATTGAGATTATCAAACATGTGAGAGAACATACTCATAATCTAAACATGACCCAAAAAATCGATTTGGAAATGTCCAATTCTATGTTCTCCATATTTAGTACTTGTAGTACAGATTTTTAGTTTATTCGTTCTTCAGAGATGGCCTAGTTAGGCTAAAGGTGATTCAAACACCTTCGAATGACGCAACAAACTGTTTTGTTCTAAACAAGGGATTTTTCAAGTGTCGGTTACAAAATTATCGGTCAATTTTTATCGTCGTTTCTGTTCACGACAATGCCAAAATTTGGATAGCTCAATATTTGTAAATTTTTTGGCTTCCAAATGGTTTGGTTCATCTTTCCATTCATCCTGGGAAGAGAAACTCTAAATACAAGGTTGCAAAGCATTCTAGCATGGGAGTTTGAGTGAATTCAAGTGTGAGCAAAGAGGAGTTGGAATTATTTCATGTTTAGTTCATTTGAGAGTGAGTTCTTCATTCTTGAGAATTGTAAGCAACCAAATACAAAGAGGAGTGTCGAATCCTTCTTTAAGGCCAATTTGGACGTAGATTTGTATTTTTGGAGAATTACATAGTGAAAGGGAAGTAATTTTCTTACACATTAGATTTTTTCCCACCTCGGGTTTCTTGGATAAATCTTGTCTCTCCTTTGCCTTCATTCTCTCATTTTCAGTATCAATGTGATTGTTTTATGTAAATTATATTGGTTAAAAATAAATTATTGAATTTACATTCAATTCTTCACTAAATAGGATTTGTTAATTGTTAAGAAAAAGGTAGTTTACGGATCGATTAGTATGAAAGAAGTTAAATTTAAGTTATTTTGTGGTTAACTTGTGTTGAGATTGCAGTTAGATACCCCTTACCCAAAAGGGAAAAGAAAGTGGTGAATTTATCCGTATTCATTTTGAATCAAATACTTCTACCAGAAGTGGAAACAAGGAATCGAGACATGGCTCATAGAGAAGATGCGGATGATAGCGAAAAGAGCATTTCAACAACTTGGAAGCAAATATGGAAAGTCTGTCCAAGGATGTAGGTAGTATCTCCTTATCTATAGGGAAGTTGGATTCCATCATGGGATTACTCATGGAGAAACTTGGTGTTCCAAACGAGACATCGGAAGCTCGTGAAGAAGATGCTCGTGAGTATGAAGAATAACAATCCCATGCCATCCCTACATCTCTTCCATTCAAATAAGAAGCAAAGATAGAAATTCAACCTTATGATGGAGATGTGAATTTTGATAAGCTAGACCATTGGGTATCCAATGATTTCCTTTGCAAGGTTGAAATTGACCAATCATGCTTTAAATTGGTTTGAAATCTATGTTCATTCATTAGTTGCTAAGAAGCTTTCTCCAATTACTAAGTGGAATGATTTTAAAAGGCTAATCAAAAATTATTTTTATCCTATTCGTTATGAGGAAGAGAGAGAGTTTGTGTATTGGCGTATCTCATGAAGAAATAATTCCAAAATGTGTAGGAGTACACTAGTAAGTTCCGAAAGAAATATTTCCAGATCGAAAAGATGTGGTGGACTAGGACCTTCGATGAAGTATATTGGTGGACTTCATAGTCACTTAAGGAGACTAGTTGTCTTGGCCAATCTGAAGGATGTAGATGAGGTTTGTTCTCAAGCCCACTATTTAGAGATGGACAAGAAAAAGAGTTCATCTACCTCTCAACATGCTTCGAGCAAACAAGGTGACACCAAACAAAAGGATAAAGGAAAAGGGAAAGGTAAGAAAAATGTTACTTGTGTTTCTAAAAAGGATACTAATATTCATTGTGGGTGTTGTGATGTTGACATTCATTCCAAGGAAAAATGTTGGAAACTCCACGTGTAATTACATCCCTTCGAGAATAAGAAAAATAATAAGGCCATGGTTGTCCTCCAGGGAAAGAAAGTATTTTGCAGTGAAGATGTGGATGATACTATGTGTTTTACCTCCATCCGCATAGAGGTATGTTTGGGTAGTAGCAGTGTTGTTCAAGAAAAGGAACTAACTAATCTTTTTCATCTAAAAATTCAAGTAAAGAAAACTAAGGTGGATGCTCTTTTTGATACATGTTCTCAAGATAATTTGATTAGTAGAGAGTTAGTGGACAAGTTGAAGTTGGAAACTTACAATCACCCAAGTTCATATTCATTGGGTTGGGTAAAGAAAGGTTTAGACATCAAGGTTACCAAACAATGTAAAATCACGTTTGTTATTGATAAGACATTTATTGATGAATTTATTGTAGATGATGCTCCCCTTGATGTGTGTGGTGTAGTGTTTGGCAGCCCATATTTGTATATCAGGAATACTATCTTCATGAGGAAGCCAACTAGTACTGTTTGGTGAAGGATGGTAAGAGCTACATCATTTCAGTCTTTTCAGGAGATTCAAATTTCTCCTTGTAAGTGCCACCGCAGCTGAAATCTTATTAATTCTAGTAGTAAATTTGTGTTACTTCTTTTGAGAGATATGCCGTAAAAATGAGATTGTTGCATCTAAAACCACTTATAACATGTTTTATAACAAAGAGAAAACACAGATAAAAGATTTGGTTCATTAGTTTAGAGAAGTTTTCCAAGAGCCTAAGGGGCTATGCTACCCAATAGTCTACTTGAACTTGGGATTATATACGAAGTCTTTAAAAGATTCCAATGAGGTAAAACAATAGTTGCAGTATTTGATTAAACAAGGTATAATACGTCCTAGCACTTCTCCATGTGGTTCTCCTATTGTTTTAGTACCTAAGAAAGATGTTTCATAAAGAATGTGTGTTGGTTATAGAGCTTTAAATAAAATAACCATCAAGAATAGGTACCCTCTTCCTCACATTGATGATTTATTGGATTAGTTACAACATGTTAAATATTTTACTAAGCTTGATTTGAAATATGGGTATCACCAAGTGTGGATCAAGGAAGAGGACATATGGAAAACAATGTTCAAGACTAGGTAGGGGTTATATGAATGGTTGGTATTACCATTCGGGCTATGCAATGCACCAACTACCTTCATGAGGTAATGAGGCCGTTTATTGATTCCTTTGTTATTGTGTACTTGGATGGCATTCTAGTTTTTAGCAAAACTTTTGAAGAGCATATTGACCATTTGCATCAAGTTTTGCAAACTCTTAAGGAGAACCGACTAGTGTTGAATGAGAAGAAGTGCGAGTTTGCTCAATAATCACTTGTATTTTTGGGACATGTGGTTGGAGATGGAGAGTTGAGAATTGATTCGACTAAGATAGAGGCCATTCAAAATTGACCTACACCATTGAGTTTGACCGAGACCATGAGGATTTTTTGAGCGAGTTCAATATTTGAGGAAGTTCATTAAGAAATTCTCATCCATAATAGTGCCACTACATTCAATGACAACAAGGGGTAAGGCTTTTGATTGGTGTAAGAAACAATAGATTTTTTTTGAGTCATTTAACTATAAGATTAGTCATGCTCCAATTTTGGCATCACCTAAATTTTAGCCATTTCAAAGTGGAAACTGATGCCAATAACTAAGCTATGGGGGTTGCCCTACTTCAGGGAGCTAGGCCCATATGTTATCACTCTGAACTGTTTCACGGTGCAATTCTGAATTATTGTACATAAGACAAAGAATTGTATGCTCTTGTTCAAGTAGTCAAGAAATGGAAACATTATCTGATGGATAAAGAAACTAATCATTCACACAGATTACCAACTGCTCCAATATTTGCAGGCTAAGAACAAACTTCAGCAAGCTAGACACTATAAATAGATGGATTTTTTACAACAATTTCATTTGATTATCAAATATAAGAAAGGTGTGACTAACAAGTTAGTTGATATGTTATCTAGACCTCATTTGCTTTCAGCTATGGGCACGTTAACTCTTCTTAAGAATTTTTGTGAAGCATATCGGAAGGTTATGATTAGGATTTAGATTTTACGAAGTTTTTCAATAGAAACCCCCAGTGAGGGATTTGCACCTAGAGGATAATATTACTTCCAAGATGGATTGCTCTACAAGAATGAGAAAATTTGTGTTCCCAAGTAGGAAAGAGTTCGAGTTAATGAGGAAGCACACACTTCCGGGTAGCTAGTCACTTTGGTGTGTGACAAAGACGTTGCACACTTACAGAGGTATGTTTATTGGCCAAGCATGTAAACAAAAGTTGCTAAATTCATCAGAGGTTGTGTTTTGTGCGATAAACAAAAATCCTAATAACATGAAGTTGGGTTATATATGTCGTTGTCAGTTCCTTCCCGACCATGGGAGAGTATCTCCATGGATTTCTTGGGCGGTTTTCCTACTTCCAAGAAAGGTCATGATTATATTTTTGTGATAGTAGACCGATTTAGCAAAATGTGTATTCTAATTCCTTAAGAAAAACATTAAGGCCAGTGATGCAACTGAGTTATTTTTTGCTAATGTGTGGGTTCACTTTGGTTTTCCTGATTCTATTGTGTCAGACAGGACTCATGGTTCATAGGAAGTTTTGGTCTACTTTATGGGAGAAGATGGATACAAAGTTGAAAAGGTATACCACTTTTCATCTGCAGACAGATGGGAAAACATAAGTGGTAAACCGTACCTTGGTTCAACTCTTGAGAGGGTAAAACATGAAACATCCAAGGACTTAGGATGAGAACTTTGTGTATATCCAACATTATTATAACATGGCAGTTCATGCTTCGACTAGTAAGACTCCTTTTGAAACATGTTTTGGTTATTTACCAAAGAGTGTTTTTTATGTTGTTTTGAAATTACCATGCAAAGACAACGGAAAATTGGAACTGGAGATCCATAAAGCCAAGTGGTTCATTGAAAAATTTAGTAGATACACCTTGGTACGGAGAGGTTGTGAGTCAGAGTCACATGCCAATTACAAATGATGACACAATCAACACAAGACTAAGCATTCCTTCCTTTTTGGAGACAAGGTATGTTTTTACTTGAGCAGAGATAGGCTACAGGGAAAAACTAAGAAACTCAAACCTCTTCGGTATGGCCCATTTGAGATTCTAGAACAAGTGGGTAAGAATGCATTTCACTTGCAGTTGCCTCCTTATATGAGGAGGATCTACTCGATGGTGAATGTTGAAAATTTGCGTCTCCTTAAGCCCTCCATGTTGGATGAAGAATAAGATGGAATGTTGGTACCATATATTGAGGATCTTGCTCCAGACAATCAACTAGAATTGGAGGAAGATGTGGTGTTGCAGCGAGAAAGAGAGGACGACATAGAGAGGAGTGTAGGACATGTGGTTGATTGGGTTGAAAGGCCAAGTGGTATTCTAGAGAAGATGTGGGGAAGAAATTTCCTCACCTCATCAATCCTTGAAGCTTTTAGGGACTTAAAAGCCTCAAATTTGGGAGATGATCAAAAAAATGGATCTAGAAATTCCCAATTCTATATATTCTTAATATTTAGTACTTGCAGTACATATTTTTAGTCTATTCGTTCTTGGTTGATCCAGACACCTTCGAATGACGTAGCGAGACCATTTTTGTTCTAAATAGGGGAATTTTAGGTGTCGATTACACAACCACCTTAGTTGTTATGAAACTTCTACTCTTCACGAGCGACGGTTGTTTAAGCGCCCATAGAATTACGCAATTGCCCATGCGATTTACATAACCGTTGGTCTATTTTTATCGGCAATTCTCGTCCATGACAACGCCATAATTTGGGTAGCTCAATAGTTGCAAATGCCTCGGGCTTCCAAACGGTTCGGTTTGTCTTTTCATTCGTCCCTAGGCGAACAACTATAAATACAAGGTTGTAGAAGCATTCTAGCATGGGAGTTTGAGTGAATTCGAGTGTGAGCAAAGAGGAGTTGGAATTCTTTCTTCTTTTGTTCATTTGAGAGTGAGTTCTTCATTGTTGAGAATCGTAAGCAAGAAAATACAAAGAGGAGTGTTGAATCCTTCTTGAAGGCCAATTTAGCTTGTAGATTTGTATTTTTGGATAATTACATAGTGAAAGGGAAGCAATTTACTTACCCACTAGATTTTTTCCCACCTCGGGTTTCTCTAGGATAAATATTGTCTCTCATTTTCCTTCGTTTTCTCATTTTCAATATCATTGTGATTGCTTTATGCACAATATATTGGTTCAAAAGAACTTATTGAATTTTCATTCAACTCTTCACTAAATATGATCTATTAATTGTTAAGAAAGAGGTTGTTTACGGATCGAAACATACTCATAATTTGATACAACAACATGTGGGAATAATTTCTAAAAGTTGTATCATGATTCCATCACTAATATTTCTACCAAGACAAAGGTGGTTATAACCCATGACATATGGAAAAAGCTCCTAAATATGAAAAAGACAAGGTAGGTCTGAAGCTAGGGGAGCCGAAATTTCCTCTACAAATCAAGTCATGAGATCTTGTTTCTAGAGGTAACACGGTCCCAAATATAAATAATGTTGTTTCAAGAATTTAAGCCCTTTTATGCCATGCATCTTATTAAGAGGGGTTCTTGGAATAAGTCGTGACAAGAAACTGCTTATGGTCATTGAAGGAAATTATAATTCTAAAACCATCCCTAATCTAATTAATATGTGGTTACCTAATTCAAAGGCTTTATAGGTGCTTTTTGCAATTGATTTTAACAGGCATAGTGGTGATGAAAAGTGTATGGAAGCCTATATTATTCCAACAATATTCATTATAGGGAGAACTAGTCAATATAAACTATCTTGACATGATTTTCTAAGCTTCGTTTCCTTCTACAACCCCACAATCCACTTAGCACAAAAGTAAATCTTTTGGGCATGGATTTCAATGATACTCACGACTCCTCCTTATTGCAAAAGGCAATAAATATCCCAAGAAAGTATGTCGAACCTTAGGCCTGTTTGGCATTAACCCAAAATAAATATCTTAATAATTTATATAGTTTATCATAATAGGCCTTATAGGGATCCTAATAGGATGAGTAATAAACGTGGGCGACATTGATAATTTTAATGCGAACCGAGAACATGCCAACGAGTGAAAGTGACTTAGTAATCCAATAGGATAATTTCTTTTCCACACAATCACCCACATAGTGCCACAAATATGAGGGCGAATAGTCAAAGCAAATGCAATACCAAGTAATTTGAATTGTTTCCCTTGTTTGATCCATTTCTAATGAAATCCTTTATGCTAGATGGGTAAAGTTGCCATACTTACCTTTAACACTATGTCTTAGCCCACTGGAGATTTGACCCGGACATCTTGCAAAAAATATCCAAACAAATACCATGCTCAAGACCTCTCTTTATGCGATGAGCCAACAAGTATCTAAGGGATTTGGCTACAAGAACATATAAGGTAGGAGTGAGGGGACAACCTTATCAGATGAACGTGAAAAGCCAAACAAAAATTAGACGCATTTCCATTAATATTCAAACAAGTCAATGCCTCATAGAAAAGGATTTGAATTACAGAGATGAAAAACTCTGCAAATCCAAGTTTTTATAGCATAGTACGAATAAAAGACCATTTAATATGATCATAAGTTCTCTCAAAATTGAGCTCGAGGATAATGTTTCTCTATCAAGAGACGTGCTGATTCCATTACTTTGCAAACAAAAATGATGTTATTAAGAATATATCAAATTTCAATTAAACATGTTTCTTCCAACCTAATGATAGCATGAAGGATATGTCAGAGATGAAGAGATAAAGCTTGGAAATGATCTTATAGCAGGCATTCATAAGAGTAATTGGTCTCAAACCGGTAATTAACTTTGGATCTCCACCTTCAGGAATAAAATGAGTATTTTCCTTGATTAATTACATTTCCCAACATTTTTTTACCAAGCACTTCTTTATAGACCTGCAACTAATTTGGGCCAACAAAATCCCAAGTGGCTTTTTAGAAATCATAGGAAAGTCATCAAGGCTAGGGGCTCTATCATTAGCCATGCTTGGAATAGTAGCAAATATTTCGTCAAGAGTAAGAGAAGAATCACAAAAACAATTAGCGTAAGGGTTCACTTTGTGGGGCACCATATCAAGGCATTCCTTCAAATATTGAATTTTCTCTGTCGTATAATCTTGAGCCTGGAAAACCATTTTGCAATGTTCCAAAAGGTCACCTGCAGGTGCATGTTAAGAGTATCATATTGTTTGGAAAGATCTCCTTCGACCCACTTCCACCTGCTTGTAATGTTGGTGGAGGAAAGAGGTGGTGTAATTGATTGACTCGTTTTACCGCCCAATCCTTCTGTCAGCAAAGGGAGGATGTGGAGCTAAATTTCACACTCTATAAATGAGTCAAATAGTTTTGTTTTGGCTTATTCAAAAATAATTGATTGCAGTGGACATTAAGAAGGCCTTGCCCAATATATTTGTCGTGTCCACCTTTAGGAGAAATCCCTAAATAATGACCATTAATGCCCAAAATTATCTGAAATCAAAATACTGCACCACATGTACAACCACTTTCATGTCGAGTGGAAATGTGTGTGGCATCTAGATATACACTTCAGAGAAATCTGTAAAAGGAAATATGAAACCTTAACCTCTTGTAAACAAATTACATCTAAATCATCAAACTGCCTACAAGTGGTAGCCAGACAAAAGTTTCTTAGGGACTCCCTAAGACCTTGAACATTCCAAGAGAGTATCTTCATGTGGAGGAATCCTTCATGTGTAATTATACATGTCCGTCCTCAATGTTCATCTCAAAACCTAAGATTGTGAAGTTATTGCTCAAGGGTGGTAGTTAGTTTGCTAGAAAACATAACCTAATGTAATGTCATGTTGTTTGGCCCCATCAATTTCCTTGGGTGAGCCACCACCACCATGAGGTGGACTACATGAGCATTGTGGGTTAGGAACATAGAAGTAGTTTCACCACTAGAACTAATGATTAAGATGTTAGTATCTTGAGAAGCTTGGCTCTCGATGGGAACATGAGAAACTAAGGGGTTGAGAAATAGAAAGTGGGAAGGACTCTCTCCAAATGATTCATATATGGCAAAGATCTGTTGAATGAGGCTTAAGTACTTGCATAAGGGGTTATGGTCCTAGTTGTGGCGTTCTTGTTAAACACAATGGTCTAACCCTCACTTTTTTTCTCTTGTAGGTTGTTTACTTGCTAGAGGTGGTTCAAGAGAATCCTAAGGCTGACCCACGAGGGGACAATCATGTATCTTGTGGTCAAGTGTTTGACATCAAAAATAGGTGGTAGGGAAGTTAATATGAACTAATATCTACATACAATGCTCAATCCTAACCTAAATGTTGATAGACTCTTTCGGTTCTTTTGATACATCCGCCTCAACACAATCATGTCAATTGGGGTTGAAAAAAAAAAGTGACTCGTAAAAATGACACGCCTAATAGGGTTGACAATTTCATTCAAAAATACCCACAACGAGATAGGGAGACCATGCAACTTGACCCAAATATAGACTCATATGGTTGCTTGCTCAAGAAAAAAAGGTCCTTATCCAAGGTGAAATAACCATGAGGGTGTTCTTAAGGAACCAATCATGGAATTTTTCAAGCGGGATTTGCAACTTTGACGATTCTTTAAAGGAAAACAAAAATGTACCCTTGGTCATCTTAGAGATATCGAGTTAGATAGACCCCAAGGGTCCTCTAGTTTTGTTTCATCTAGGCCATGAGAGAATATTTGGATGGGACACAACAAATAAAGTAAGAAATAAAATATTTGTTTTAATACCAATGAAACACTTTTTCTACAATATTTGATTGCAAGAAAATACAAGTTGAGGAAGGGTTTCAAACTCGCCTTATCACCTTCAAAACAAACTTGTGAGCTCGTTTAAGCACGATCAATAGCAACAACATTTTAATTGGTTGGTTGAGGGTCATTAAAATAACCATAATGTCAACTTAAATGCACTCTTTTCTATAAAAATCCCACATAAGCGATATGACAAGGGGGAGTTGACCAAACAACCAATACAAGTGAAAGACATGCAAAACAACAAAACCCTATTTCTTTCCTTCTATTATATGTTTTCTCAAAGTTTTTACTTTTATGAATAAAAATAAATTTATTATATATAAATGTAAATGTGATAACAATTCTCTCTCTTTCTCTAATTCTATTTAATTTTTAAAAGATGACTCCCACCGATCAATGATTGGTTAGTCTTGATTTCAATTTGAAGGATAAGTATTTATGTAATCTTTCGAGTATGAAAAGTTGAAAGAAATACTTATATTTCAATTGACAAGAGTAAATTAAGTATACGCTTCATTAAATAATATGCTAAATAATATATGGTTCTTCCAGCATCTATAGACATCAATTTCTATGAGAGGACTAATCAAATAAAGTATGCTTCAAAAAAATATTGTAGAAAGTAGATATGTTTTATTTATTTATGAGACATTATGTGTCACATATATCTAGTCGAAGTACACAATCCTAATTTCCCACCATTCAAAATAAGTTTGTATTATTATTGGAATTATGTCATTCCATTCAAACAATCAAATATTTCAAGTATTATAAATATATAGCTTAAGCATTAAAAATTATGTGATAACATTGAGCTCTTTAAAGGCTTAGTAACTCTTCTAGTCAAACTCTCGAGGAATATTCGTCTTCAACCAATAAAAAATGTCAAGATATTGTCATTCCCAATCGTAACCATCTTCTACAAAATACAAAATAAGTCCTTTCAAAAACACTATTTTACCATGCAAAATCACACAACAAACATAAATCAATAAATAATTCTAGTATTCATATCAACTCGAACAAAACAACAAGATACTAACTAAGCATAACCCGTAAATACCTTTATTCAACTCAACATCGGTGACACTACAAAGTAGCTAAAATACCTATAAGAAAATTGTATATAGGATAATGTGACTATAAGTAATAAAGCCAACATTAAAACTATGATTTGCATCTTACAACTCCAATTTCATTAATCACTATGATCTTAAATGCTACATGCATGTAATGCCTAGAAGTATTGAATCGTTGAATATGTACGATAACATAAGTCTTTGTTGTTGTCAATGAGAGAAGAATTGATGATATATTTGTATCCAAAGAACATAATGAAGTCGATAAGATAGTCATTATAGGTGTATTTGTAACCTCTAAGGCATATGCATTCTTAGAGAAATGAGAGAAAGTAGGGAGTATGTCATCTAGTGATTTCCATAGGATTGTGAATCAATATCAAAGCATGCTAATGGAAAAATTTGTGGTCATACAATCCATAATCATGTTCATTCTTCACATGAAGAGAATGCATTATTCTCATGTTCGAGATCATTGATAAAAGTTGCATGTGTAGTTGATCGAGCCTATGCGGGAGATATGATGATGGGAAAATTAGAGTCATCCATGAGGATGAAGGCATAGAAATAATAGACACCGAGGATGAACGTAGAGAGCATAGTTTATGGCACATCTTTGGCTCCATTATACGAGAGTTGGCCTCTAGACTCATATTTGGTCTCATATTCAAACCAACTATCGTAGGGAACAACAAACAAAAAGGAGCAACCATGTTTTCTCGTATTGACTCACCCATATTGAAGAACCTATGACCAATAAGACCTATAGAGGTATTATATCGAGTCTTCCATTGGCGAGTAGTGGATCAACAATGCTCAATTGGATTCTAGGCCACACTGAGTGCTTGTGTTTGTTCATTGCGGTCATTTTAGTAGAAACAATGTGTCCTCTTTCATAAACAATAATATAAAGACAAAAAAATATATTCGGTTGTTAATTAACCTACTACTAATAAAATATATGAAACAAAATGTCATTGAAATGCAAATATTTTTCTTAGCTAAGATATAGAGAAAGAGAAGGGGTAACAAGACGTTGAAATGTGTCTTTATTTAGCTTGTCTTGGAAGAAGAGAAATATGGGTGAATTAGGATTTGTTATTAGGGATGGTAGAGGGAAGAGGGGAATTTATAATTGTAACTCTTCTCATTCAGACTTGTGAAATGCTTTAACAAATAAATAGACAAACAAATAGATAATACCACTAGGCTAAGTATTTGGGCAAACTCTTGAGGAGAATAAATCTCTCAACAATAAACATCTTAGGATATTGTGACATTTGCTTCAAGTAATAGCCCTTCATTTGATATTTTATAAAATATGATACCCTTTATACATGACAAGTAAATTTGTTTCGGTATGTGTTACTCATTCACATGTTTCGCTAATATAATGAAAGATGTGTATGAAAGCGAGCCCCATTTCTCTTCAGGAAGAGCCAAAGGCTTAAATGTGCACATGCCTGAAGTAATCAATCAATTCAACTTAATAAACAAAATTACACTCGACAAATAAATAGGCCTCCCTATAACCGCTAGCTTTATTTTAGATAGGTTTTTCTAACAACCTATATTCTCTCCTACTAACCATCCCTAAACAATCTCATAGCCAACCTTCCTAAAATCTCTCACCGAAATCCCACTCGCTTACATTATTCATATATGCACACATATTAATTTCATACACTTATTTAATATGGAACATCCATGTTAGGCCTAATTAGTAACGGTGTACTTAGCATTTTTTCCTGTCTTCTCCATAATTTTTTGTAAATCTTCTAGTGTAATTAGTGTTGTACGTACAATTAGCATTGTATTATTATGTACTTAATAAAAGTGTGTTTTTTCAGTAGAAAAAATCCTCAAATATCACGGGTTTTCTTGTCATAATTAATTTTACAAGTAAAATTCAAAATTTAAATATAAGAATTAAGAATCTGTACTCCTATCCAAGTTATGTAACTGTATAAATGATTGGATGACAACCAAAACCTTTTTCTAGCCGATTGCATAATAAGTTGGTCTGATGGGAGATTCAAGACACCGTGAAAAAAAAAATGATTGCAAGATTATTGGTTTATGATTATCTGCTTTTGGTATAAATCAGCATCAAAACTTAGTTGTTTCCCTTTAAATTTAAGAAGGGCAACGAATTCTTAAAACCTTTTTCTTTTTTTTCGCAATTGTAGTTCTGCATGGTATGTGATACGGACAAAATTTGTGGTTTTTTGATCGACTGGAAAATATGTTGTCCACAATAACGGACCATTTATAATATTTTGAATTTTAACAAGCTCGGTAATATTTCTCAATTCTCCATTCAATTACATGTTTCCATATGTGGAATGTGCATGCTTATGGTGGTAATAATTTACAAGGATTGGCCCAGGTTAGCCAATTTCTTGGGCAGGTGATATTTGTCGGGGTAGAATTTTATCACCAAAACCACTTTGGATGGGATAAGTGGTCAACTATGAAAAATATGCGAGACTTGGGTATTTTGGTATTCTATATATTCTTGAATTTAACAAGTCCTAAAACAGTGTTTTTAATATTATTTATAGCTATTAATTAGAAAATTAAGACGAATGTTTCTCTCCAATAAAGTGTGATAGAAAAATATGTATGATTTTACTTGCATATTTGGGTAAAAGAATGTATCCTCTTACAAAATAAAAGACATTACCTTTTTAAGATGAAACAAATTTTACAATACTAGTTTTCTTTTGGGTAAATCACTGATTGACATCTTCACGGTATCGGTGAGAAGCAGGACTGAGATTACTTTTCACAGTTAGTTCTCCCAAATGTGAGCAATATTTTCCTATAATCAACATAGGTCAAGAAGACCTCTTTCCATTAATAGACCATTCTCTTAATGGGTCTATGGAAATAACGTTAACAAATTTATCTAATTTGGGGTTACAATTACATAGCAGGCAGTGCTCAAGCTCTCAAGCTATTACTACATTGAATATCCTCACTGTATGATCAGCCCCACATGAAGCTAGTTGCAGAACTGTGGCAAAAGAGTTAACCCGCGCACCATTTACATTTTCAGAGGTTTCTTTCCAAACCAAACGGTGGACAGTAGCCACATGACATAAATAAATGTCTAGTTCCAGAATTCTAGAAGCTGTCACTGTGTCAAATCTTTGATGTGGCTGCAAATGTTCTCCAGGAATCGTGTTTTGTAAGCTAACCTTCCAGATATCAACAAGCCCATTTTCCATACCAACTGCAAGTAGATCATCTTTGAAAGCGGTATGTGGAGACCACGATACAGCAGTAACACTATTGCTGAATTGAGGGAGAACCAAAATTCCTTGACACAAGTTTTACTTTCGTTAGTTTCCTCCATTTTCCATATCTTCACCATCCTGTCTCTAGAACCTGTTGCAAATAAATGACCGCGTGTGCTCCACGAACATGACCAAATTATTCTTTTGTGTGCATCATGTCTTGCAACAAGCTCATGCTTAACCTCATCTATTCCTGCAAATGCAAGTGTATCAGTTCATGCTGTGTCTATATGTTGACAAAAGCTCAAAACAAATTTTGCATTAATGGAAGAAACTGTGGTTCGAAAAATAAAATGAAAATGAAAGATGTGGAGAAAACCATTTTTCTCTAGCCGAAATACAGAAAAATCTCGATCCTCGATACTGACAGCAGGAAATGATCATCATGAGAGAATTCCATTTGTGTAACGGTCAGAGCATGGGAATGAAGGCGACCAATAGCTTTCCATGAACCTACCTGCCATAGCCATATCTCTGCTACATTTGCTGATTGTGCCTGCATTTGCAGATTTAAAGAAGGTTGAAGCCTAAAAAAAGATTATGAAGCAAATAAATCCGTTGCTATTAGAACTTTCTGTTTCTATCTTGCGACTTTAAATGACTTTAAATGTATCCAAGATGAGACGTGCATAGTAGCTTCAGATTTATGTGATGACAATAAAGCATAAATGCAGACATTTATCATTAAGCCCAAATTAAAGAAAATTAAAACCATAATTCACATGTTACAGGTTCTCAAGATGCATAATATCTAGTATACAAAGCATCTATATGTGCTTGCACTTTTCTATGCAGTAGATATCATGACCAATGCTCCCACAAATACTTCAACATGTACAAGGTCACCAACAATATCAGTGAATGAAGTACCTAGCATGAAACTTTTCCTCTGAATGGAATTTATATATCTGCTATTGACAAGCTTTCCTGAAAACTTGTGATTTTTACAAAACACAATTATTCACATGACAAGAGCTAAGCATTTTTCATATTGAAACTTTGTTGAATCTACTAGTTTAATACAAAAAAAGAGCTTAAACAGTTGGTCCTATTAGATATCTGGGACATGTGACTAGCATGTCAGCTATGTAATCTTTGCATAACACTACACAGCATGCTAGAAGCATTTTGAAAATATACCAGCTACACTATCAATTTAATCATTCAAACAGTCATTACTTGTTTGGTTTCCGACACCAATATCGATAGCACTGGAAAACTATGCAAATCTTTTCAGCTCTGCCACAGTATCGCATAAGTTTCTTTTGCTTATTTAGAAATAAACAAGAAAAAAACTGATTCACAATGCCACACAACATTTTGAAAAATTATCTTCATATCCAAGGGAAAGTAAAATGTGTATACTTAATGGAGGAAGAGCACAACTAGAATGTGTGTATCAAGACTTAATGCATATAAAAACCAAGGATGTTGACCTTGAAATCAGCCAAAGAGCTCTAGGAATCTGAACAAGAAAAAGGAAAATTCACGATGATGTGGACAGGAACCTGCAAAGCCTAATAGTTGATTACAGGGCAAGTATATGGGAAGATTTGGATGTTATGGAAGTGACCCAGGCCTTGAATTTCAAATTCCTTGTGCCTGTCAAATAAAAAAATCTAATTTTTTAATACTTATTTTGATAATTTCTTCACAGATATATATAAACTATGTTGCCAGAAACGGAAACGGAAACGGGTACGAAACGCGGAAACGGCAATTTTCAAAAAACCTTGGATACGAAACGTCGACGGAAACGTCCGTACAATATATTATTAAAAAATATATATATATATATATATATATATATATATGCATAGTACTCATTTTATAATTGTAGACCATAAGAGATAATTGATAAAGCACTCAAAATATTTTGAATTCATTGAAATTTGAACTTCTAAGTTCTAAAGAGTCATCATCCAACATGGTTACAATTTCAATGATTCACATATACATAATAATAATCTAGATTCTAGAATATATCATCTAGATTTCCTCATAGTCATAATCATCTCCATGAACACCACTAGCACCGACATTTCCACTCCCACTAGCTCCACTCTCCCTCCCTTCTGCAAAAGATCCCGATTCTTCTTCATCAATACCAAGCAGTGAAAGTTGGCTAAGAGTTGCAGCAGAAGCATCAAAGTCGCTAGTCTCAGGATCAATATCCCAAAGTTTGTTGGGACCTCTAACATAGGCTTCACTCTTGTGTGATAGAATGCGCAAATTGGAATGCACATACACTAAATCCTCGGCCTTCTTGGATGCTAACTTGTTCCGTTTGGCTGAGTGGATGAAGGAATATGTACTCCAATTCCGTTCTGCTGAGGAATTGCTAGCCACCTGTTACAAAAAAGAAGTTAGAAATTTTCAATTAGTAATACTATAGTATTAATTTACTAAGTACGAACATACATTTTTAATTAATAAACAAACTTTTGATTTCATTTTAATATTTGATACCTGTGAAAGGATTTTAATGGCAACAGGTCGCAGCCACTTGGCATCATGGCCATGTGCACACCACCACATGCATGGGGTCATCTTGTACCTGTCAAGTGTTGCATCTATTTCACCCATGCTACTATTAGATGAAGAGACAAAGAGCGTCATTTCACAGCGGACTGTACTAGTTACATCTGGATCAGGAAAAAGCCTCCGGAATGCTGCCTTAGCTCCACTTGCAACTTCATGGTCATCATATGGTTTTTGCCTACCAGGTAGTGCAAGTATTTCACTGCTATAAAATTTGGGATTCAGGGCATAGGCTAGGAGATGCAATGGGGTGGTCATTTTATTCCACCTTCTCATGATCACGTTCTTAACTTCACTGTAGAATTTTTCTTCAGGATCCTGCTCTTTTTGTTGTATGATGTCTCTAATTTTTTCAAGCATAGAGTCAATGCCATCATAGATCTCCCCTATGCAAGCATTATCCGTGTCTGCATATCTAATCATAGATAAAATAGGCTCAGTAAAACTAAGCAAGTATGCAACCTTTGCCCACCAAATATCATCAAGTATCACTGATTTTATTTTGATGGCTCTTTCTGTGTTTGATTGCCTCCACACGGACCAAACATCATCAATCACCATAAGCCTTAAGGCTTGCTTTACCTTCACAAGTCGTCTCAAGACGAGCGTGTGAGAGGCAAATCTTGTTTCAACAACCTATTAAAATAAATTAAAGCAAGTTAATTAAAAAAAAAAATTAAAAGGAATTCAATTGATAATTTGATATTTCATAAAAAGTTAGCAAATAAAAATTAGAAACTAGGAAATTGTTTGGTTACCTTCAGCAACTCCAATGTCGAGAACCTCCTAAAGATAGCCTGGGACATATGATGATTTGTGATAAACATTTGGATCTCATTTGCCTCTGTATAAACTTCCTCAATCCATGGTATTTTTCCAATCTTCTGCAGCATCAAATTCAAGGAGTGTACTGCACAAGGTGTCCAAAAAATGTGCTCATATCTCCCCTCAACAATCAGCCCTGCTGCTCTACAATTTTTGGCATTGTCCGTGATGACTTGGACAACGTTTGCAGGGCCCACTGACTCAATAGCCTCAATCAAAATATTAGCAATAAATTGAGCATCTTTCACTTCACCCTCACAATCAACAACCCTTAAGAACATTGCCCCTTTAGGGCACACTGCAACAATGTTGATTAGGGGTCTATTTCGGGCATCTTTCCATCCATCTGAAATGATAGATACCCCTGAGTCCTTCCATGAGTCCCTAATTGGCTGCAAAGAAGTATGTACATGGGCCACTTCTTTCGCCAACAATGTGGTTCTGACCTTCTCATAACTAGGGCTTTTATACCCTTTTGGTGCATCATTAATACCTCTCACCATTTGTTGCCAATAAGGTGAGCGCAACACATTGAAGGGCAGCCCACATGCATAAATGCATCGAGCAACCAACTCATCAGCAACATCCCTTTTCTCATTTGCAAATGCCTGCTCTAATGGGCCTTTGGAAATTCTCTTTCGTGACAAAGTCTCTCCCTCTGTTGGAGTTTCAACTGCAACTTGGATAAAAGGATGGTTTGATGGGTTGGGTGGTTTTTGTGAACCCCTATTTTGCAAAGGAGCTGTTTTAAATCTAGCTCTTGAAGCTTCCATATCAGCGTCCTCTTGCTCTTTCATATATGCCAATATATGTTTATGTTCAACCTTGTTACATTTTCTAATCCCCGTTCCTGATTTCCCCATTAAATGAGCTTTGAGTCGGGTATAAGAGGATTTGTATTGTATATTGCAATGATGGCATACCCAAACTCGAGAGCCACCGCCAACAAGGTTCTCCACAATTTGCACATGTCTCCAAAGAGGAGCTCTAGGATCTACACCCCCACTTTGGCTTTCTTCCCCTTCCCCATGCCCTCCCACTGAAGCTGAACTAGATGCCATTGAATCAAACCTTCATTGAAAAATAAAAACATAAACTTAGATAACAATAAATTATTAAATAGAACCACACCCTACATATCCTATTCTGCTTTTGATCACCAAGTTCACCGTTTAGGCGCGAGGTGAGAGCATACACAGAGTTCGGATTTTTTAATTTAAAAAAACAAAATAAACTTTTTTAAAAACAAAAAAGAATTAAATTAAAAATCCCTACACATCCTATTCTGCTTTTGATCACCAAGGTCACCGTTCAGGCGCGAGGTGAGAGCATACACAGAGTTCGGATTTTTTAATTTAAAAAAAACAAAATAAACTTTTTTTAAAAAAAAAAAAGAATTAAATTAAAAATCCCTACACATCCTATTCTGCTTTTGATCACCAAGGTCACCGTTCAGGCGCGAGGTGAGAGCATACACAGAGTTCGGATTTTTTAATTTAAAAAAACAAAATAAACTTTTTTAAAAAACAAAAAAGAATTAAATTTAAAAACCCTACACATCCTATTCTGCTTTTGATCACCAAGGTCACCGTATAGGTGCGAGGTGAGAGCATACACAGAGTTTGGATGATATTTATAATTTAAAAAAAGAATATATGTTTTTTATTTTAACACGCAAAGAAAATGTTACATTTTTTTATTTTTTTAAGCATAGAGTTTTAAAATTACTAAATTAAATATACATATTGACATCATGATCAATGATCACGAATGATGTGTGCATAATGCACACATCATTCGTGATCATTGATCACATTAACATTTTCTTTAGCCAAATAAAAAAAAACTTGAAAAATACCTGGTTTTTCCTCCTTGAAGTCAATCCCACCTTCCAAATCTGATTCGAAATTCCTCCTTGAAGCTGCTCCTTGATGTCTCTTTGCTCTTAACAATGCTAAACTCCTCCTTCAAGCTGCTCCTTGATGTCTCTTTGCTCTTCACAATGCAAATGTTAGTTTACTAAAAACTGTATTCAGCAAGAGAAAAATGAGAGTGTGATTTAGAATGGACCCAAGAGGTCATTATATAACTTTTTGGAAGTGTGTTTAGCAAGCTGCAGCCGCGTTAGGGTTTCAAGGCATTTAATGCAAAGTATTTTTACCTTTATGAACCGTATTTTCGTTTTTTTAAACTGTATTTTCGTTTTTAAAACTGTATTTTCGTTTTTTTTTTTTGCCAGGCGCCGGAAACGCGAAGGCGTTTCCGGCGCGTTTCCCCCCTCCGAAACGTTTCTGAAACGTTTCTACGCCGAAACGTAGACCCTGCCCGCGTTTCCTGGTAACGTAGTATATAAATTGTATATTTTCACATTTTTTAATGTATTTATAAATGACTATTTATAAAATTGACTGAAAACTTTGACCACCCAATAGAAGAAAATGACAACCCTCCAAAAGGATAAAAGCGAAAAGCAAATAGTTAAACATTGACAAACTAGAAGCTAGGAATTCAATTGGTCAGGCAAAGCATATGGGCCAGAAAGGGAGTTGGTCCCTTCCGCTACACTCATATCCAAACCATTAATCTCAAGAGTGGATTTTTTTAAACTTTTAGATTACTAGAAGCAACAGGAGATGTCATCAGATAGCATGTACTATTCTTTCTTGCGCAGCCAAGGTAAGCAAGCAATTTCGTTTTAAATTTAACAGAGGCTGTGCCAATTGCAAACTTACCTGAAGAGGTAAAGAGAAATTTTCTCAGCAGCCTTGCTTTAAATATACAGACCTACAGCTACAGGTACAATAAGTTTTGTTGATCCTCTTTATCTATAGAAAGAATGGTTTATACCTCCAGGCTAGGTTGCCAGGAAATGAGTATGGGTTCAAAACACAGAAACGTCTGTACAATATATTATTGAAACATTACAAATATGTATTAAAAATGCATAATACTCATTTTTAGTCCATAAAAGATAAAACACTTAAAATACTTTGTATTCATGAAAGTTCAAAACATTCAACTTTGTTTAAGTTTTCATATGTACATGATTATAAATTTATAATCTAGATTCTATCATTCTAGAATATATCATCTAGATTTTCGTCAACTTCCTTCTTCAAGCTCCTAAATTTGCGAAGACTGAAAATCTGAAAGTGTGTTTTGAAATAGAACAAAGATGTGCTTATATAGCTTTTAAATAGTGTCTTTAACAGGTTGGGGTAGGTCGATTGGGGTTAGGGTTTGTTTTTTTGTTTTTATGTGATTTTTTGATTTTTCCATTTAAAAATCAGAAGTACCGCTGAAACGGTACAGGTACAGCCCAGGTGCGGCCCGGGTATGGCAGAGCCATACCCAAACCATAACCGGGACCGTATGGCGTTTCGGATGCATTTCGAGCATGTCGCAGGTCCTGTACCCATACCCGATACATCCCTACATGGATGCATCGCCTGTTCGGTGTTTCCAGGTATCAGAGCCTCCAGGTAATATCATGTAATGTGCTGTGAAAGATATAACAGTTGGATGTGCAGAACTGACAGTTTTCTTCCTAAACATGCAGACTCGATTCTCACATATGGAGTCCGACATCTATACTTGCAATGATGGCACACTACAGAACAACTCCAGATTCCTAGGATGACCAATTTCATCCTGAAAGAATCATTTTAAATGTCTGATGTGAGAGCATGCACATGTGCCTGTGCATGCATGTGAATGTGCACACATGCCCCATTCTGAATCAAACCATCATTGCCAGCCCCAAAAGTAAATACCTGGCTCCAAAGTATTTTGGTCTAAGAGTGACTATTATGGGAGAACACATCGGTCCTTGAGATAATATGATAACGTACATCGGCCTAAATGATAAGCTTAGATGACATAACAAAACCTGTAATGCGTATCAATTTTCAAATTAGTCATACATGCAGTTCAATCACATCATACACGTGACCCAATCACAGAAGTTCCATATACTTTCTAACACACTCAGATTTGAAATCCATGAAAGGTACTTTTCCACAAGAAGCCAATAGTCAATGCCTGTCAGATATCTTTCTGTTTAATCTTATTAATTATGGTTTGGATATTAATTGCAGAAGCTACAATAATTTCAAAACCTTTCCAATTATGAAGTAGGATTAACAAGAGCTAAAATTAAGAGTTGATATGCTAGAAATTATTCAAGTTGAATTGAAAAGTTTATAAATAGCCTATAATGTCTCTTTCTGGGGCTGAAACTGAAAAACAAGGAAATAGCACAAACCCCAAGTGAAGTGAATTCTGATTTTTATAACAGCAGCTTTGAAACCCTAGCAGCGACTGTATAGGGACATTAAATTCACCATATAACCATGCACAATAGCTGAAAAATACTTCTAAATAATTATTTCAAGTACAAAAACTAATATCCATCCAATTTGCATCAAAGAAATGGAGAAAACCAGTGATAATACACTGCAGTAATTAATTTTGTGACAGCAGCAAGGCAGCCACCAACATGGGTTGAACACAATAGCTAAACTCTTCCAAAACTAACCAAATTATGGATTTCAGCCTTATAAATTATGGCAAATTAGAATATCAAAGAATGTATGAATTATGTGCCCTAGAAGGCACTGAACCACAACCAAACCCTAGTCACTCCCTAGGAGAGGGGCTCCTTGATCCAAATCAGCAAGAGAGTCTTCGATAGATATCTTCAATTCACCCACATGGAGAGTTTTCGTTCTCCACCAAACCACAAGGAAGGGTTCCATCCTCGGATGCCACACAAGAGGGTTGTCATCCTCAAGTGGAAAGGTATTGAGCAATCAGCCCAACAAACCAAGTATATGTGTAAATGCGCCAAAGATGATTTGCAAATGAGGTCATACAATCCTTTTTATATCCCTTGGTTGGCGCCAAAGGCCAAATAGGTGAAGACCGACCTCTTTAAGCTTCACTTTATCTTCTAATCTCTTGTTGGGGTCTTATAACCCCAACCGACTTGCCTTAAGGAGTGAAACACCAAATAAAAACATTAAAAATAATAAAAGAAAACTGAAATGAAGTTCAATTACTTCCCTTGTTCACTTATTCTTCTTGGCCACGGGAAGAGAGTGGCAAGAAGTCCTCATTCGACATTAATTTGAAAAAGGAACATTACAATCCTCCCTTCCCAAAATTGTTTGCCCTCAAGCAATTGCAAACTCATATGCCCAAGCATCATCATATCAAGGTAAAGGAACATGTTGTAGTGCTCCCATAATCTGGATCCTGTGCCTGTTAAATGAAGGAGCTTCAACCCAAACAAACTCATACCTCTACTGCCCCTTTCTTCATTGAAGTCTTCTTCATCTTCTACTTCAAAAACAACAGTGACATCTCCTTTCTTTGCATACTCAGTTGTACCAAAATCCCTGCAAACTGATGTAGTTTCCATCATAAAGCAAGAAATGGATGAATAATCAGCTTGACTAGCTATCTCTCTTATTACAAGATGCAAATCAAATTGTGGAGGGGCTGAAAACAATTCACCACAATCATAATTCACATGGAATCTTATCCAAATTGGGGCTATCAAATCTGATTTTTTTACCTTTTCAACTGTAACCTTCTTCCCACATCAACCCATGATGGAATTCCCTTCGAAAATGCAAGTTCACAGCTGTTCATGACTGCTAATGGTAGTCCCAAATCTGATTTTTGCACGTTCAGCCCTATAACCATGGCATAACTACCAAACTGAAATCTTATGGAAAAAGGCAATTTCATGAGTAATGTAGGGACTGAAAATTGTCTTACATAAGCTGAAAAATTAAGAACAAGTCTACAATTGAAATCAACAGACATATTGGCCCTTAACTCAAGACCCTTGCTTGACTCTAGGCATTGAGTGCTATGAGAATATACCTTTTCCTCCTTCGTGGTAGCCATGTTTGGAACTCCATCCACTCTATTGCCTTCTTGAATCCCAACATAAGGTGTGAACAATTCATACCAAATCTTGCATTCACCTCTTTTTGACTGTAGTTACCTTGTTGATTTTGGATTCCAAATGTTGCCTCCTAGCTGCGCCACTGAATTCTCTTCAAAAATTGGCTTATCACAGATCCTATGAGAGTGGGTGGATGAGTGTAACAAACATATATGACTTTGGAATTCCTCAGATTAGACAATTTGTGGTTGTATGTATTTGTTAGCAACATTCCCAACTCAAAATCCTTGGATATTAATAACATAAGAAAGGTGCAACAACTGCAATACTTGAAATCCCTTTCACACATCATGTTCAAGCCAAAGAACTTCATCATAAATGTCAACCTACAGCTGTCCAATGAGAGTACTATCCATCCAAAGTATGAATTCAGAAAGAGTATCTTACCATGGCTGAAGTATTGTATTTTCCGATGCAAAATTGGGATGGTGGTAGTTGGAGACCATCTTACACCTGATGTGAACACTTCATCCTTCACCGTGGGTGAGAAATGCCTTTTCCTTGTGGTAACCAATTCCCTTATGGCTGCCATAAGGATGTAGGTAACAACAGTCCTCAAGTTTGTAGCAGCACTCTTCAAAAGATCTCCTGGATCCCAAACTTCTATGTACAGAAAAATGGAATTTGCAAGGAAGAATCTATGTGCCCTTTGTCCCTCAATGTGTTCTTCCTCTTATCAAATTGATCGTGCTGCCCTCCATGATACAAATATGGCAACAACAAAGGTGGAATCAATAAATTTGGAATATGATGGTCATGTCTAGGGCTGCCCACAAAGAGTTCCCTTCTTAGGGCTGAATTAGAATCCTCTTCCCATTTGGTACCCTTTATCCTCACAAAGTTGTTAGAATATTTCTTATGACGACCACAATATTGCAAAAACATAGCATAAAGGTGATGTAGTGTTGGCTAGATTTCCTGCATAGCTGAAAACCTAGGCAGTCATGAGAAAAATCTCCCTCATTTACCGGTGAGGCTCCCATGTCAGATTTGTCGATAAAATATGCTAGTATCTATATGGGGGTTTTACTTTAACCATGCAGCTCATGAACCATAGCTATATAGTTTTGCAGCAAGTAAGCAGTTGTTAAAGGAAGGAAATATTTATAGAAGACGGGAATAATAAAACACAAGGAAGAAATAGGGAAGATGTGCAACCCAATCAATAGATAACAAAGTTGATTGCATGCGCATAAACGGAACCAATGGATATCAACACACAGAATTATAAGCAAAGGCAGCTTCAGATCTAGATCTAAAATAACCCAAAGTTTATAAGTAGATCGAGATAAAAAGTTAGAAACAAAATGCACCGTGACACAAAGTTCTCCGAAAATCTGCTCCACAAACCTGGGCGCCAATTTTAGAGAAGAAATTAATTAATTTAATACATTTAAAACTGCCCTTCCTTCCCAAAAGGGGTCGCACTTTTTGGCATAAGCAATTTCTATTTTTAAAACCAATTTTTAATGGGATTATTCACCCTACACCGCAGCTCCAAAAACCCATGATCCACTTAAGTTGTTTGACTTTCATAATGGGATTATTTACCCCTGCAAGGGTAATAAAATCCCATCAATGCCTTAAGTGATTTTTCTTTTATTTCACAATGAGAATTTTTACTCTGCAAGGCAAGTAAAAATTCCTACCCGCTGCCTCTAATTTTCCCATCAGACTTAAGTGGCATTGCTTCCATTGGAAAAAGTACCTGCTAGCAGCGGTACAAAATTCTCACCTCCTGTGCTTCATAAAAATCCTATCAGAGCTTTAAAGTCTTCTTTTTCCAAAAATGTGGCCTACCTGTAAGAAGCTTTTTTTGTGTGTGATTCCTTTTTCAGAGAGAACCGGACTTCCCGGCAAATTCCGTCTGGCATAACGTGCATAAGTGATCTCCGTATACTCTGTGCAAAGAATCAAACCAAACCGCAAAGGAATTGATCCAGATAAATTTCATAAAAACGAAACGGAAAACACCAAAAACACAAAACGCTTGCCAAATGTCACAAATAAAGCCCAAAATTCATTCCCGGTTAAAACCCTCACCGGTATATAGGAATATTGACATGTACAATCACAACAGGTTAAACCGGAGCATGAATTGCCTCAAATGGGGCTCAAAATAATTAAATACAAAATTCCCACAGTGCAAACCCCAAATGGCGATCATAAAACAATTTTGGGTATCCGGGTATTTGTCGAAAATGGCTTATATGACTCTTTGGGAATATCTTGACACAATACGTAAAATTTTTGGCAATAAAAACACAAAACGACCCATTATTTTAAAAGTATGAAATTTTTTTTACAAAGGGTAGTCCCAGTTTCGTAGGTGAAATCGGGACACCATGTAGCAATTCCTTAAGATGATGAAATTGCTTACCATCGGTTGTCCTAAAATTTCCTGCGAACCGAAAGTGATTATAGTGCACCCTAAAAAGCACTCCCTTCATCTATATGGCCCCAACACGGTCACCCATCGACGCTTATGCAATTTGATTTGTCTCCATTCTTAAGACAATAATGATTACCCATTTGTCATGATTTACTATGGAGCATCAACTTGCCCCATGGTCATCCCTTTCAACAATTTGCCCATGACCAAAAATTTGAAATGGCACAATAAAAGCAACAATTTTGAATTATCTTCATACCTTCGGTTGTTTTCTTAGTGTTCATCTTTCTTCGCCTTATGATGAATTTGTTGAAGTATTCTCATTTTGTTGATACATGTAAGGCAATCGCATCATGAATCTTGTCGAGAATCATAAACATCACCAATTTGATTTCCATTGTTTGTTGTCCTAAGGTCCTGCTAAAGAACTTGATCATCCTCCTTGTCCTTTGGCAATTGTGCTTCAACCTTCAACTTCTCTTCACCATCTTGTAAATCTGATTTTTCTTCTTTATTTTTCTATAACATGCCATCATTAGAAATCAATGAATCATCATTAAATATCAAAGGATTTATACCATCCAACTCGTGCTTCAAGATTTCATCAAACCCTTGGCCCTTCATACTGTTGTTTTGAAAATCAATCAATGGCTCATCCTTGGGAAGAGTGATGGGTGCTTCTAGGGATTCAATGGGTTGCTCCCTCTCAATGCCCAACAACTTCGATTGTTCTTTGTCATCCTTGATCATGATGGAGGGATTCTTTCCCTCTAGGGCTAGAACATCTTTCCCATTTTCCTTGGGTATAACTAAGGGTTTAGACCTTGATCCATTTCCCACTCTACCATTCTTCAACCCTATGAACTCAGCGAGTGTCATGGCATCACAAATATCACTCTAAGAGCCCCAGTACTCCTCATACATGGTAGCAATGTTATGGCTCTCTCGAATGTCACGTTTCAAACTTTGGAATGGATTCTTCTCTAGGGAGGAAGGTAGGCTGAAATGGTCTAGCAAAACTGGACCCTAAGGGTTGTCTCACGCTATGAATTCCCAAAGAACTTCCTTCTCCATTGTGGTTTTGCATGGCCTGGATCAACTGTGTCATCCTATTTGCCAATCTTTCTTGCCCTAGGGCAAACCTCTCAAGCCTAGTATCATCAAAATGTATGTTCACCATTTATCTATTCCTTCTTAATGAAACCCTTGTTGCCTTCTTGCATCAACCTCGGGATGGGAAGATCGGTGCTCGAGACCGTGTAATGTCCCTTTTTGGGGCTGAAACTGAAAAACAAGGAAATAGCACAAACCCCAAGTGAAGTGAATTCTGATTTTTATGAGAACAGCTATAGAACCCTAGTAGTGATTGTATAAGCACATTAAATGCACAATAGCTGAAAAATACTTCTAAATAATTATTTCAAGAACAACAACTAATATCCATCCAATTTGCATCAAAGAAATGGAGAAAACCAGAGATAATACACTATTGTAATTAATTTTGTGACAGCAGCAGGGCAGCCACCAACATGGGTTGAAAACAATAGATAAACTCCTCCAAACATAGCCAAATTATGGATTCCATCTTTAGAAATTATCGCAAAGAATTTCAAAGAATATATAAATTATGTGCCCTAGAAGGCACTAAACCACAACCAAACCCTAGTCCCTCCTTAGGAGAGGGGCTCCAAAAATCATGCAAAGCTTTTGTAGGTCTTCTTCTAGATGTCCTCCATCCAAATCAGCACGAGAGTCTTCAATAGATGTAATATCTCTTTCAAGGGCTGAAACTGAAAAAGAAGGAAACCACACAAACCCAAGTGAAGTATAATCTTATTTTTATAACAGCAGTTGCAATATTCCTTAAACCCTAGCAACGAACTATAGATGGACTCAAATACACAATAAAACCATACACAATTACTTTTTAAAAATTAT